>CAXITT010000023.1:1035741-1060333 GCA_964033795.1 Lymnaea stagnalis | reverse complement strand
GGTCAGAACGTGGAGGGGCGGAGCTAGGGTCAAGCTGTGAACAGAGACATAACATTAATCCCATCTGGCGTCAAAGTGCCGTAAGTCAGGATAAGTCTGTGTTCCAAATTGACCCGGCTGGCGGTGTTCGTGCTAGCCACAATCGCACTTATAGAAAAGTCCGCCTGGTGGTCGCTACTATTGAAGTGTTTGGAGACGGGACACTGTTTATCTTGTGTAATGTTTCGGAGATGTTCGGTACACCTGTCTGAGAGACGGCGTAGATAACATTGCAGCTTGTACAGAGGAAACCGTCGCGTATCTGAAAACTGCCCTTGGGGAAACGTATGTGTTGCAACGACTGCGTCCACACGGCTTGGTCCCAAAGTGGGAGGGGGGGCATTGATACGACTGCGTACAAGGAGGTCTCTCAGATTTTTATCCCGTCTGAAAACAATGAGAGGTGGGGAAGAGAAAATTTCTCGTGTGTCGGTGTCTGCGAGTAGTATAGATCGATGTTTAAGGAAAACACGTTTAGCAATCAGATTGTGAGGGTGATAAGTTAAAATGAGTTTAGTCCTGTCAACATTGTCGCTCAGACGTGGTCTGAAGGCATCAGCACATGTAATATTCTTAACCCTTTGGAGGGCTGATGAAAGTACTGTCTCCGGGTAAGACCTACACCGGAAAAAGTCTATCATTTCAAGTGCTTTGTCCCAAAAGTCCTCATTCAACCGACAAAGTCGACGAAGACGAAGTAATTGAGAGAAAGGAATAGAGTCCTTACAGGATTTAGGGTGGGATGAAGAGTAGAGTAGATAGCTGAGGCTGTCAGTGGGCTTAAAGTAGGCAGAGGTGTGTAGGGTGTCTTTGTGAAGAGTGACTGTAATGTCTAAGAAATTGACTGAGGTCTCAGAGATAAGAGATGTGAATTTAAAATGGAGGATCAGACCCTTAAATAAACTAGTAAATTCTAGAAGAAACTTCAGACATAATCAATTCTATGAAAAACCACAAAGCCCCTGGAGAAGATCTCATCACAGCAGAACTTATAACTAAAATTTGTCAAGAAGAGAAGATTTCAACAGAATGGCAAACAGCACTAATAACCCCACTACACAAGAAAGCTTCCAAACTTCAGTGCACAAACTACAAAGGAATTTCCCTATTAAATGTTACATACAAAATACTGACAAAAGTAGTTTCCAAAAAAGGCTACAGGCTTTCACTGAAGAAATACTAGGTGACTTCCAATGTGGATTCAGACAAAACAGATCAACGACTGATCGGATGCCTATTAGAGAAATGTTACAAACATAATATCCCAGTACATAAACTTTTTGGGCATATGACAGCATCAAAACCAGGTTGACATGGCTATTCTCGACTTCTCAAAGGCCTTCGGCACTGTTCCACATAGCCTTCTTCTACATAAGCTCCACTACTACGGCATTACCGGCAACCTTCACTTCTGGCTCTCAACATTCCTAACACGTACCATGTAAGTAGTGGTAGACAGCGTCCGATCAGGGAAAGCTACAGTAGACACAGGAGTTCCACAGGGCACAGTGCTGGGCCCCCTTCTCTTCCTCTCACATAAACATCTCAAGTGAGTCTGTTTGCAGATGACTGTCTTGTCTACAGAGAGATAAACGGCTATGATGACCACAACCACCTCCAAACAGATTTGAAGTACCTTATGAATTGAGCGGACAATTGGGGCATGAAATTTAATGAAACCAAATGCTACACCATGAGCATCTCAAGAAAAAAAAACATCAACCTATATGTACTCACTAAACGAGACAATTCTCCAACAAGCATCAAATAACCTTAAATGGTCACCCCATATAAAAAAAAGAATAAAAAAAAAAGCCGTACTTCCTGCAAACGAAATGCATATCTCTCACTTGTCCATCCACTACTAGAATATGATGCGATCATCTGGGACCCACACCTTAAGCCAGACGTGGACAAGATGGAGCGAATTCAACGTACCGGGGTGCGTTTTATCGCGCGAGACTACAAATCCACCACTTCTGGCTTTGTCACTGGCCTCTTAAAAAGATTTGACATCCACCTCCCGCCCCATATTCTTATATAAAGTGGTCATGGGACTGGTTCCGGTCATCCCAGCAGGCACGTACCTCACCCCACAGAAGCCGGGTAGACTGATGAGAGCAAAACGCTCACTAAACACTGACTTCACCACTGACAATCCCATAAACAATTACACCCGAATCATTAGCAAATGCTTCAAAGTGCCTCAGTGCACAACAGTATAAACAATCTTTCTTTCCACGCACAATAATAGCATGGAACCACCTGGACAATGCCATTGTGAACTGACATCTGTCGAAAGCTTCAAGGCTGCCCTGGCATCAGCTAATAGCTGTTAGAATAGCAACATCACACCCCCAACAGTTGCACAGATGCCAGTACATGGATTCAACAACCAGAATCAGAAAAGAAAATATCTTTATAAGACTGATACATAAATAACTGAAAAAGCGTTTGTTTATGAGGTTCAGGGAGAATTTTCAAAGGAATATCAGATTAGACAAGGCCTAAGCAAGGAGACTCACTGTCATACATGCTATTTAATATAAAAGTGGTTTTCAACTTTCCTAATGCTGTGGTGACCCCCCTACCACAAAATTATTGTTGTTGCTACTTCATAACTGTAGAGTATGTGTGTTTTCTGATAGTCTTAGGTAACCCCTGGGAAAGAGTCAATCGACTCCCAAATGAGTTGAGAAGCGCTGAGTTATAAGAAGCATACATATTGACATCTGAGGAAAACCCAAGACCCACTCTATACAATCAACCCCTTCAGTATCTTGCATATGCTGATGACTTTGTCAGTACTGTAAGGGAAAAGTAGGAAAGATATATCATAAGACTTTATTGAAATAGAAGACTTTATAAAATGGATTAGCTATCGAATTAATAGTTTAAAAATTAACTTGCATCCAAGTTCACTCTCGCGATGATAATGCTTCGAGCATAAAATCACTCACTATAAGCAGGGTTGGAAGTCATGAAGTCATTAAAATTAAAAAACGCAATTTTGGAAAAGTAAATTAAGTCAAATACTTAGGATTTTTATTAAATGAAAGAATTGAATTACTAACAGAAATAAAAGAGAGAATATCGGCAGGAAATAGGGCCTACTTCAGTAGTCAGAAAATTTTCAAAAGTAAAAAGATATAAGCAAGTGAAACTTGGGGACTAACAAAACCGACACTAAACCTATTAAACTCATGGGAGAGAAAAGTTCCCAAGAAAGCCAAAGTTGACCTGATATTACCACTGCTCATGTTAATGAAGTAATCCAAATGTATTTAATATTCTATCTTTGGTGATCCTGTGATTGTAGATATGTATCAGACTTTGAAAGTAGTATTAGAAATGAGTTTAGCTGTTGACCAAGGAAGTGAAGTTCAGTTGAACCCATAAACTGTCATCGGTGAGGGATATTATCAGTAAAGTCACTGAAGGAAATTTAAAAGCTCGTGATTTGCCAATTTAAATGAAGTTCTCATTTACTTATTCTAAATTATGTAACTAGAGCTCAATAAAAATATTTGTTTTAATTTTGCTGTATTTAACAGCGTAACAAAAACAAGAGATGTAACGATAAATGTGATTAAACATGTGCTTGAATTTAGTTGTATCATATTATAATTGAAAATGCCTATCATAGATTTAAACCAATTCGTTCTTTTAGCTTTAAGTATGGTAGCAACTAATGGAGTTTTTTTTGTTGGGAAAGATGGACATAGATAAGGAGAGGTTATTTTACCGATAACAAATCTTAGTTGATAAATATTTCTTTTATTTTCAGATGGCCTTCAAGGATTGAAGACAAAAACTATGAGGGAAGACTCAATCTTCTTCAGTTGGCGCCAAGCAATTCAAGGCAAAGACCATGTCCGCATAACTCCCTGGGTGGCAACGCCATCTCCGGAGAGAACGCCATCTCCGGAGAGGAAGCAAAGCTGTTCCAATCCTACATCCCGACCGAATGACTCAAGGGGGGCTGTGACCGAAAACTGTCCCATCATGAGTAGAAGAAACCCCGTTAGTCAAGAGATTGAATTTCGACCTTTAATAGTATGAAGAAAAGTTAAATTGCCTTAATAAATAGATGGTGCTTACTATTGTATGTGAGGTTAAGAGAAGATGTGTACATTGCTTCAATAAATAGATGGTGCTTAATTAATTGTATGTGAGAGAAAAAGAAGATGTTTAAAATAAAAGAAAGAAAAACATTTGAAGATTTTTTAAATTTATTTAATTGAAAAAAGAAAATGAAAACATGAATGCTCCTTATTTTAGGGGGAGAAAAACAAAAATTATCCCCGCGAGACTATCTCCAAAGAGATGAAAACATGAATACTCCTGGTGATATACAGTGAGTTATCTTTACAAAAGAAACTTTGGTAACTTAAGGACTTGGTGAAATCCAAGCTACCTAAAAAATGTAGGCACCTTATTCCACCAAGCCCTCCAATTACACATGTTACAGGCAAAGTGTGAAATCCAGGCATTCTATAAGATCTACTTCAATTTAAATGTTTGTTTATAAAAAGTCCAGGCACTAAAGCTATAGACAATACTGCTGGATATCTCAACAGTCAATCTATAGAATGCCTGGATTTCATACTTTTCCTGTAAAATACAAATCAATCCATTATTTATTAACATTTGTCTAAAACCACCATCATCTTAAGATCTCACAAAAATTTTTTTTACAATGAATTCACATGGATGGTGTTTAGTTTTTGTACAAAAGACATTTGTATGTTTATCACATGGGGGACTTTATTGCTCGTCGCCAAATAATTAAACCATATTTGTGCACAATTGGAGTCTCATCATTTGATGACCAGCAATATACAATATCACACATCCTTAACTGATTCTAGACATATTTACAATGGTGTATGTTCAAAGTCTTCAAGTACGTTCACACTACCAAATAGTTACTAGGATTCTTGCCTTTTAAACAAGATTTGTTGAGCACTGAACAAAATATGATGGGACTGTTTATGTAACTTGCCAGCAGAAACTGTACTGGACCAGTGAAATGAAATATGCCAGTCAGCATTTGATATTGTATATAGAGAGCAGCTTGCAGTTGTCACAGAAAGTTGAGAATCCATGTAACAAATCTGCAGTGTGAATGTACCTTTAAAATTACACCATTTAACACCGGGTACCTTTAAAATTACACCATTTAACACCGGGTACATTTGATGACCAACACTGTATACATCCTTTACTAATACTAGACAACATAGATCTACAAAGTCTTATGCCTACAACAGACCTGTTTACCCTCAAACTCTTAAAATCGCACACTTATCATCACAAAATTGTTAAATACCTTATATTTATAGTAAAAAAAATAAACATACAGTCTATATAATGTTTACACCTCAAAATCGTACATAGTATGCCAAAATAGTAAGAGTAAACAGGTCTGCTACAAAATCAAATTTCAAATACATGAAAAGTGAGATTCAAATTATAACATTTAAGGAAACAATTATAATTTTCAATAAAATCATGAAAAAATTTAGATATTGGTTCACAAGTTCATACACACATTTATTTAACATCTTGAAGGGGTTGGCACTTTATTCAGTTAAGTAAAACCATCCATACAATAACTATCAACAATAAAAATAATGGTTCAAGTTGTTGGCACTGCTGGTGGTCAAATGTTCATGTTGTTGGCACCACTGGTGGTCATATGTTAAGGAAGGAAACACTATCTGTTGTCCAATGTTGAAATTTTGGAAGTCAAGGAGTCTTAACTTAATAAAAGATAAAGAACTACCTATTCAGGACTGTCTCTGTTAGTGTTACAGAGGAAAGAAATCTTTGTGGTACCGAATCATGGATGGATCTCAGTTGTACCCAATCATGGATGGATCTCAGTTGTACCCAATCATGGATGGATCTCAGTTGTACCCAATCATGGATGGATCTCAGTTGTACCCAATCATGGATGGATCTCAGTTGTACCCAATCATGGATGGATCTCAGTTGTACCCAATCATGGATGGATCTCAGTTGTACCCAATCATGGATGGATCTCAGTTGTACCCAATCATGGATGGATCTCAGTTGTATCCAATCATGGAAGTATCTCTGTTATACCCAATCATGGATGTATCTCTGTTGTACCCAACATGGATGTATTATCTCAGTGTTACACAATCATGGATGCAGTATCTCAGTGTTACACAATCAGATGAATCTCAGCTGCACTAAATCATGGATGTAGTATCTCAGTGATACCCAGTCATGGATGTATATCAATTTTACCCCAATCATGGATGTATCAATTTTACCCCAATCATGGATGTATATCATTGTTACCCCAATGATGGATTTAGTATCTCAGTGGTAGCCAGTCATGGATGTATATCATTTTTTTGTACCCCAATCATGGATGTAGTATCTCAGTGGTAGGCAATTATGGATGTATCATCTTAGTCACACTTAGTGGTACACCATCATGAATGCGTCTCAGTTGTATGGTGCCAAATCATGGTTTTAGTACCTCAGTTGTACCCAATCATGGATGAAGTATCTCATTGTTACACAATCATAGATGAATCTTAGGTGTACCCAATTATGGATGTAGTATCTCACTGAGAGTCTCAGTTGTACCCGTACCCAATTGTGGATGCATCTCATTTCTGATGACCAAAATTAAAATTGAGAATAATATCAAAAATATTTTACTATCGATATTTTTTAAGTTTCCACTATATTATGGCATATTTTTGTCTTAATTTCTCACTCTTTCAAACTTAGAATCATTTGGGAGAAATTAAAAACTGACTAAATCTCAAGTAAAATAAAACTAACTAAAAACTGGAAATACATTTACTTAATAGATATTCAGTACCTGGGTCAAATGAAATCAAGAGAAATTGTTTTCTATCAGATCACATCTTGGAGGAAATCATCCAATGTGTTGATAGCAACAAGGAAATCATCCAATGTGTTGACAGAAACAATCTGTAAATAGAGAAATTATAAACTTGCTTGTCTAGTTTTATATAGTGTATTCTGTATTTTTGAAAGGGTCAGATTATAGGCTAAGTAGACGTAAGCCCATGGCCCGAGTGACTGGGTATAGTGCACCCGTACACTTATAATACTGGTAATGGGAAAAAGTGTTTATGGTAATTCCTGGCAACTGGATGGGTTACCCCCATAGTCTTATATCACAGTAAATGGCTCTCTTTATGTTATTTTTCTATTTTAATATGTGGCATGATTTAATGGACTTGAAACCGAACTCCCTTCATAGATCGCGTATAATCTCCCACTGAAGCAATTTTTCTGTATATTAATGATAAAATGACGCAAACAATAGTTGACTGCACCAACAGGGAAGGTTCGAAATTGAAATGAGACAAATGGCAAATAAATGATGAGATCTAAATAAAAGCCTACTACACACTGGTGCTCTTTATCTGAACAGCATTTGAGTGAAATTTTTATTTAGCCATGCATGTTGATGGAAATTTCTTTTTAGGGCATCATTTTCAATAAAGAGATTCAGCAAATTTCTGATTCATGTTTACTATTTATGTTGAGAACAAGGATGGTTGATCAATCCTTTCTGGCTCATGACATTTTTGATCCCATAAGAGATGTATGAGAAGCATTCCTGAGTAATTTGGCGAGGTATTATGTTCCTGGAGAGAACATCACAGTAGGTGGACACCTGGTTGGTTGCAGCGGTCAGTGCAGATTTATTCAATATATGCCATGAAAGCCCGAAAAATATGGAATAAAAATCTTCTTACCCTGTGAATCGTCTTCGAACTATCCTCTGAAGAGCTGCCCATATCTCTTCAAATAAAATGTAAATGCCCTGCCAGCAAAGAGAAATATTGGAATATCCCCAGAGATTGTGATTTCTATCACAAGGAACTTCATTGGAAGTAGCCACAATTTCAGAACAGCCTATTATTTCATTCCCTACAACTTGCAAAACCAATGGCAGAGAACAGACTAACCCTATAGTTGGAACAGTGAAACGGAGCAAGATGTTCCTACCCAATTATATTGTCTGCTCCTCAAAAATGTCCAGATATGGAAAGTGAAACAGAATGCAAGAAACCAGAGATAACAACAAAATCAAAGGAGGCATATATGCCATGGACCAAATGGCTAAGGTGTTCTCTGTGAATACAAAAAACTAAAAGTAAAAGACTGCATTTGGTTGTGTTTTTCAATATTGTTGGCTTGACATCCACTGCAGCCAATTACAGACAGCCAATACTAATGTTGCACATATCCACAAGTAGAGGCAATCCATCCTGACGCATCAAGATATTATGAGGAAGAAGCGCCAGTGTTTTGAAATCTTTACAAACACTTTACAAACAAAAATGTTCATAAGCCAGTTTAGACGTTTTTTCCTTCTATTGAATTATGCTTGGGACTGTAGAAAAAAATATTAACAACACCCCCCCCCCTTCCAAAAAAAAAATTAGTCACTTTCGCATGCTTTATACTTCAAACTTATTAACTTTATATAATTGCATCCATTTTTGAAATCTTTACAAACACTTTACAAACAAAAATGTTCATAAGCCAGTTTAGTCGTTTTTTCCTTCTATTGAATTATGCTTGGGACTGTAGAAAAAAATATTAACAACACCCCCCCCCCCTTCCAAAAAAAAAATTAGTCACTTTCGCATGCTTTATACTTCAAACTTATTAACTTTATATAATTGCATCCACCAAGGGATAGATGTTCATTCCAACTACCTTGTGGATTACGGCGAGTATGAGAAAGGTTATTAAAAGGAGACTCAAGATATCAGCAATCGCAGTCTGTCTCCTGGTGTTTTACACCCAGTTGAAAACACCCAATAGCTGTGGAAAGGATTAAGGAATAGAAATACTTTTACATAACATTTTGTAGAAAACTAAATTAAATAGCTTGATTTTAATTTAATTAATCCTAATTAACTTACACCTATCCCTATACTATAATTAATCCTAATTAACTTACACCTATCCCTATACTATAATATATAATTTTTATAATTTGACTTCAAACGGTACCCCCTCCTCAAACATATAATAACATAGTAAGTAAACAGAACAAAACTAATTTTTGTTTTGTATCTTGAAAATTACTGTCAAAGTTATCCTTATTAATCTTTATCTATAATTTAGGAAAAGTATTTCAAACCACAGCATCAGCTAGCAGCTGTTAGAATAGCAACATCATACCACCAACCGTTGCAAAGATGCCAGTACATGGATGCAGCAACGAAACACTACCAGAACCATAACAAAAGAATTCTTTATCCTAAGGAAAGCTAATTAAAAATTATGTTGATTTTAATAAACTTTTGGTATAAAAGAGTACCGTACTCAATTAGAAGCAACTCAAAAAATTATTTTGTCCATCAAGGTGACAGCAGTTAGTTCCCATATTTTCATAAAGAATTAGGAACAGTAACCAAGTTAATACGATCTTTCACAAAGGTGACAAGAGTTAACTTTCTTGAACCATATAAATAAAATTATAATTAATGGGAAGTTATCGCTATCGTCTTTAAAAATATGTTTATTTTAATGGTTGCTTCCCTTTGACCGTAATTTTGTAAAAACTAGGGGGACAAAATATTTCTATTTCAGACATTTATTTTACTAGTATTCGGTAAATTAACATTTTATTCTTTTATGCTAAATTTAATTTCAATTTGTGCAAATAATACTTTTCTGTAGATAATTTTACATTTTTTAATTAAAATACTTTTTAATATACATTTTAATAGAAGCATATGACTTTTATACTTATAAAGAGAATTCTTCTGGGATATCCTGTACATTATTATTATAACTTTTATTTTTAAAATTTTTGTTGTAAATTTGATTTTAAAGCATGTTTTATTTTTGTGTAAATAATTTATCAAGAAAATATTAAAAATAGCTTTTATTTTTTACATTTATAAACTGATATGATATTTATGGTACCAGTAACAGATATTTATACCATATGATTGTTAAATTATTTTGTTAAATTTCAAGTTAGTTTATACCTTACTAGTAAGGTCAGTTACTTTATAATTGTTAGCATTAATAACAATCACTAGCCTTTGATTTTGGAAATATTGCGTTCTTAACCTTGCCTTGCAGGCTATCATTCAATAGAGCCCTCATAGAACCTTCAAATTTATCTTGTTTCATTTAAACATTCGGATAATGATATAATGATAAAATTGATAATTCTAGAGTTATACTTATTATGTCATGCTCCACTTGGTTCTTTATCCCCCAACACTTGGATTTCTTTTTCCCTTATGGATCATCTTGGTGAATCGAAAGCCCATTGTGAACATAAACTTTTAATTGCTACAAACTCTTTTTGGTGTAAAAAAATTTCATGATTTAGTGAGACTTTTTTTATTTGCTCTTTGAAAATTGTTTTAAATAGTCATAAATAACAAACTTTTTGAAGATAGAATATTTTTATAAGTATTTTAAGGCTTTAATGGGACATCCCTCCCCCACCCTACTTTTATTTTTTTAAATTCGCCACACCTAATTACTTGCTATTGGTGAAAATCTTCATGATTCTTATCATAATCAACAAAAAATTCAAATTTAATACTGATGGGCTTTTGTTAAATCATTCATTCAGTCAAAGCTACCTCTTGTCCATTCACTAAAAACAACTGTTATAGTTGTTAGAACATTCTTTATTAGAGTTGTAATAAATATGAATTTATTGTTAAGCTTTCCAGTCTTAGTCACTTGTCTAGTATTTGTTTGTTTAGTAACTTTTACAGTGATGTGTCACTAGTTATTTGATAAATAGTCAATTGTCTAGTCTTGTGTCATTAGTGATTTGTTTGTTAGTCACTTGTCTAGTTATGTGTCGCTAGTGATTTGTTTGTTAGTCCTTTGCCTAGTAAAGTTTTGCTAGTGATTAGTTTGGTAGTCCTTTGTCTAGTGATGTGTCTCTAGTGATTTGTGTTATAAACGTTACATATAATAACTGGGAAAAATAAATGTTTATACTTTAAAATGAGTGTGATCATAACTTTATAATGTATGTATTTTATATATTTTTATGAGTAATAAATAAAATGTAACTTTTCTTTTCAGAAATTATTTAACACTAGAGACACATTTACAATCCCCTAACTTGAGAGACAATGAAATGACAAGATTTTCATTGTCAAAGATGATTGTGACATCCTATTTTCAAATATACAAATACTGCAACTAATGGTAGTGCTTGTTGATAACTTCATTCAGCACTGTTTATTTTTTAATAAAATTTATACAATTTTGTTTCAGAGTTCTTGTGAAATCTGTGATTGAACTTGTATTTGTACTTGTATTTGTATGTTTTAAATCAGGTGTTTTTATCTTGAAATTATTTTAAAAGGAGATTACCAATCCCTAAAATATTATCTTTTATAGTTCAAATTACAGTACAGTATATAAAAGTATACATAATTGTACTCGATACAATTTTTAAAATCTAATATAGTGTTCTGAAAATGAGTGTTCTGTTCATTTTAATACATAAATCAGGAATGATTTCCCTAAACTTGGTAAAGGGATGTCAACAAAAATATACCGGGTTATAAAAATTGTCAAGAGCTGGAGAAGATATCTAGAGCATGGAAGAAATGGAAAGAAATAGTTAATGGCCTATTTTCCACTGGCAGTTGATCAGACCAAGAAGAAGAGTATTGCTAATTCTCTTTTTAACTACCAGTATCTCATAACTTGTCCAATAGCACCTAAAATTCCCATTAAATCAATTTAAAAATTATATTTAAAAATTTCTTTTTTAATGAACCGGAACATTTATTTATGAATGTTTTGGAGAGCTTTACTATACTTGTACAATATAGCAGTATTTTTTAGCAATATAAGCTTTTTACTATGATTATATCTCATTTGAAGATATTTATTTATTATATCTAAAGTCAAATTTTTTCATTTTTCTACATTCTACCAAAAAAAAAAAATGTCTATAACATGACTCAAACAATAATATAATAAGATTTTACGTTTTCTGTGGAAATTATTAAAAAGTGGACCTAAGGGGTCGCCACAGAACAACAATATAATAACTAGCCTATACTGCGCCTATAGCAAGTTTAATAAATTAAAAAGTTGAACTCTTTAATTTAAATAAGGGGGCATCCATTTGCTATGATAGCACTAAAAACAAAAAAGGAGGGTGGGTAGGAGACTTAAATTTCTAATTGTTATTTGTAATCAGGGTTACGGAGCTCAAGAGCAATATTTTCTTTGCCTGGAGCTCGAGCTGATAAAATTTCTCATTGATACGATTGGAAGTACAAAGTAGTCATTAGTGTTACAGGGTTATAGTACATATGCTGTACAAATAATTAGCCTATTTATAAATACCTTTCAATTACATCATGCCCTTCGCCCATTTATTGTCTAATGTTTCTATTACATTTTTTTCTAAATTAAGAACATAATTATTATTTGGAGGCTGCTGTTGTTTTGATAACTTCGCTTAGTCTATGTAAACACGACCTAGTGACCTAGATTGATGAAATTTTTCTTAGTGTTTTTTCAGTGATATGGAGGGTGCATAATCATACAGATATTAAAAAATGTGCACGCCATCAAACTATGATCAAATAGTTATTTTAAAGTTATGACAAGGCTTTATACAAAAATTGCATCAAATGTGTGAACAAAAATTTGATGAGAATTTGATGGTGTGAACTGAGCATTATGGTAATTCATTCAGCTCATCAAGTCTATTTGAACCAACTGGTCAAGGTAATACATTTTATCATTCAGTCTTCATGCCAAGACAGGTTAGGGTAATTAAAAAGTCTATATTATTAGTTTTTGTAGAGCAGCACATTCATACAGCAACAAGTTGACATTTATTTGAATTACAAATGAAAAATAGTATAGGTTTAAAACCATTAAGGTTAAAGTTTGAGTTATTGAAACAATGAACAGGTTGATTGAAAAGTCTAAAAATTTTAGTTGTGTGTTAGTAGAAATTTATTTTATTAATTATTTGGTAAATTTGTTTACTTGGGTTGAAAAATTCAGGTGTGAGCCAAGATGGTGTGTTGTACACTCTGATGAGAGTCAAGATGGTGTGGTGTACATTCCGGTGTCAGCCAAGATGGTGTGGTGTACATTCCGGTGTCAGCCAAGATGGTGTTGTATACATTCAGGTGTAGGTCATGATGGTTTGGTGTACATTCAGGTGTCAGACAAGATGGTGTGGTGTACATTCCGGTGTCAGCCAAGATGGTGTTGTATACATTCAGGTGTATGTCATGATGGTGTGGTGTACATTCAGGTGTCAGCCAAGGTATAGTGTACATTTAGGTGTCAGCCAAGATATGGTGTATATTCAGCTGCCAGCCAAAATATGGTGTATATTCAGCTGCCAGCCAAGATATGGTGCACAATCAGCTGTCAGCCAAGAATCTGTGATATAGATTTACTGAAACGTCTTGGATTTCACCATCAAGTCACTTGCATAGAAGGCCTTAACCTGGAAGTGAAAAAACAAAATATTAAAATAATAATATTTACTGTCCCTTTACAATAGTATTTTTGTTCATTACTTCAACCGTTTCATGTACTTCATCTACCTCATCTACTTCACTTTAGCTGCAAGACTCACTGAAGATGAAAATATGTGTTGGTTATTGTTACATGTAACAAAGACTGCAATGTCTACATCAAAGTTATGCATCTGAAAAAAACAAACATTATAACAAAAGAAGCATTAGTAAATTTAAAGGAAAAAGGTACTCCTATATCGTAGGTGTCAAACTTAAGGCCAGTGGGCCACATCAGGCCCAGCGTACAATTATATCAGGCCTGAGAGGTCTTGACCGGCATACAATTATATCAGGCATGAGAGAGAATTTTAGGCTCAAATATTTTTTAATGGCCCTGCGATATAAAGTGCAAATTATATTCCTTAATAATCTGCCTTGTCCAACAATAGGCTACCTGAGAGCGTTCTTGCTTTTTCTATCAAAATAAGCGAGAATAAAACTTGTGTAGTGAGTGGATGTTCGTTGCAGTAGCCTAGCAACATTCAGTTGCTCATTTTGGAAAGGCGCATAAGAAATGAAAGTAAGGTAGAGCCCGGATATTACATCACCCTTTCCTGATAAGGCTAACGTGAGATCAATCTGTACCTGCTTTGTGGAGATAATGTGGCTGTGATCAAGGAATATAATCTGATATGGCCCCAAGAGACTAAACATCAAGACAAGTTAACTCTTTCGCTGTGGAATATTTTTATTATTTTTTTTTTTTCTAAGAGCAAAAAAGAGTGAGAGGTTGAGTTAATAAAAAAATATTTAAAATATTATTCTTTGGTTTATAAGACTAAACTTGGTATCAATTGAAATATAAATGAAAGGACTATATGTTTGTAAGCTATTTTTTCAGTTTAAATAAAATAAATTACAGAAAATAACCCTTTTTTTCCCAAACCCTATGATGTATGCATACTTCATTTCTATAACTAAAATCCTCTAAAACTGCCACTATCGGAATCTTGTGATGGATCTAAATGTAAATCATCTTCGCTATCAAAAAAGAAGTAGTATAAAACAATTCCAAAGCTTTTTGAGCTGTTAATCGTCTAGGAAACTTACCTACCTACTAGGGCCTAGAGTAGCCATAGCAACAGTAGAAACAAAAAGCGAAGAAAATCATTAAAATAGTGCTCCAAATGACAACAAATAAACCTTGGTTTCGCTTATTAACAATGAAGTACCACTCTTCTTTGTAAAAGTCTTATGTAAAAATAGTTCTTAAAAAGCTTAACCGAGAAATAGCAAAGAAACAAACATGAAATTGAAACAACGCCTAGCTCGTTGGTCCATGCTTTTGAGAACGGCGGATGAACGCAGTGTGCGTTGTTCTGCATCGAAAGAGTTAAAAAGCCTGAATGCAGAGTAGAAGCAACAGAAGGTAGAAGAATTGAAGAGGAATGTTTTTCACCAAAGCAAAATCACATACTGAAGCTGCTGTGAAAGCAAGTTTTATCGTGGCGAAGGAGCTTTCAAAATCAGGCCAACCATTTAGAGAAGGAGAGCTTATGAAGTGCTGCATGATGAAAGTGTGTGACGTCTTGTGTTCAGACAAAAAGCATATTTTCCAAATGTAAGCCTTAGCAGAAATACCGTTGCTGATCGGGCTTGTGAGATGGCCAATGATGTGAAAACACAGCTGATTGAAAAAGACAAAGACTTTGTTGCATTCTCACTTACTGACAATGGAAGTAATGACATAACTGACACTGCACAGCTCGCTATTTTCATCCATGGAGTGGACTCCAGTTTCAATGTTACAGAAGAAATATTGGACATGGAATGCATGAGAAATGACAGGAAAAGAAATGTTTGACAACAAATGTCAAAGTTTAACCGACATGAACCTGCCTTGGGACAAACTGGTTGGACTTACAACAGATGGAGGGAGCACTGGCGATGTGCAGCGAAAAAAGTGGACTAGTTAGTTGGAAGGATGTGGTTAAAAATGCAGGATAAATTTACTGGTAGATTGATAGCATATCACTGCATCATACACCAAGGCTCGCTGTGTGGTAAAGTCCTCAACATGGAAGGTGTAATGAGCACTGTTACACAAACCGTCAACTTTATCAGAGCCAAAGGTTTAAATCACAGGTAATTTCAATATTTTTTTGCTGGAATTAGACTCAAGAGTTTAGCGACATGCCTTATCATACAGAGGTGCGGGGGCTAAGTCTGATAAAAGTTCTTAGTAGATTTTTCCAGCTGATTGATGAAATCTCTCAATTCATTGTGAGCATTGGGAAAGACTCCACAGTTTTTCGGGTTAAAAATAAAAAGTGGAAATGTGAGTTGGCGTTTCTGTCTGACATAACCACTCATCTCAGCGACTTGAACCTGCAGCTCCAGGGACGGGACCACTTGATCACTGATATGCATGATGCAGTGAAGGCATTTCAAGTTAAGCTGTGATTATGGGAGACACGCATGCAACTTGTATCACTTTTCTTGTTGCCAAGCAATGTTGAACCAAGTCAAGCTATAGTGTTTCCCAATGCACTTTGCTGAAAAACTTTGCGCGGAGTTCGCACGGCACTTTAGTGACTTTAAAGCACAGAAAAGTCATTTCAAGCTGTTTCTAACCCATTTGTCATAGATGTGGAAACTGCACCTGCAAATTTGTAGATGGAGCTGATAGACCTGCAGTGTAATGGGACGGAAGTTTAGAACGCTTCCAATTGTTGCATTGTATAATAAGTTAATAACTTGTTTGTTTACACCGAAATAGTACATTTTTTTTTAAAGATGGAAAAGTCTTTGGTTGATTTTTTAATAAAAATTTGGCTGTGTTCATACCATGTCATCCATCCATCCTTGTAGCGCTATGGCCCATGTAGGGCTTTGACCTGCCTCACTACTTCCTTCCACTCAGACCTAACTTATGCTTTTCTTTTCCATGCTTGGATTCCCAGCTGCTATAGATCTTTTTCCACATCATCCACCCCTTTAAGCCTAGGTTTGCCTTTGAGCCGTTTTCCTCTGGGGTTTGGTGATGTACCTGCTTCACTCTTCTGTCTTTTGGCATTCTCTTTAACTATCCTGCCCAGCGTAGCCAGCACTTTTTTATTTCTGCTACTAGCGTGGGATCCTGATATAGACTGTACAATTTCTGGTTGGTACGTATTCTCCGTCGACATTCATCCTTTGTCATATATTTCCCGGAGAAATTTTCTCTCCCATGTGTAGGTTTTCTACCGTTTTTGTTAGGGTCCAAGTCATTCCCTGTCAGCTTATTATTAATGGTGATACCTAGATAGCTTCCTCAGCGACCGATGCCAGGCAGTAGTGGTAGATGGCAAAACCTCCTCCATGTCTGTGTTAAGTCAGGGGTCCCCCAGGGCTCAGTGCTAGGCCCTTGTTTGTTCCTAGCATATATCAATGATCTGCCCGAGAAGCTGACCTCTCAAGCAAGACTGTTCGCAGACGACACTGCGGTATATAGGACAATCGTAAACAGCTCTGACCAGAGCCAGCATCAAGAAGACCTCAATCGGTTAGCTGAGTGGGAGATGAGTTGGGACATGGAATTTCATCCCGTCAAGTGCCAGACCCAGTCAGTCTCCAGAAGCAGATTCCCTCTAAACCACTCTTACAAACTGCATGGCCATATTCTTGAGCCAGTTTCCTCCGTAAAGTACCTGGGTGTTACCATTCAAAGAGAGGTCCGCTGGGACGAGCACATTAACAGTGTGTGCAACCGGGCAAACAAGACCCTGGAGTTCCTAAGGCGCAATCTGAAGATCGGAAACTTAAGCGTGAAAGAAAAAGCTTATAAAGCCTTTGTCCGGCCTATTTTAGAGTACGCCTCTACAGTCTGGGACCCATTTACCCAGAAAAGCATCGACAGGTTGGAGGCTGTCCAGCGACGAGCAGCAGGCTTTGTCATGAACCGTTACAGAAGCACCTCGAGTGTTGGCAGCATGCTGGAAACACTGGGCTGGTCTACATTGGAAGAACGACGACGACTATCCAGACTCACCATGTTGTACAAGATAAAAAATGGGCTGGTCCACTGCTCCGGAATCAAACAGAAACTCGTTCATCTTCCCCCTAGACTGCGACGAGGCCACGACAGACAGTTCCGGCTGGTAAAAACAAGAACAAAGTACAGGAGCTCCTCATTCCTGCCGAAGACAATAGGGGACTGGAACAAGCTTCCAAAAGCAACAGTTGAGGCCGCTACACTCGATACATTTGTGTCGATTGCCTCCTGTATTCCAACCCCCAGTTCGTAACACCACTGCTGAATCACATTTTCAGTGATCATGTGACGGTTACACCGCTGCAAAAATGTCCCATTGGCCTGTTTTTAAGATATGCTTGATAAAGAAGAGCTTGTGTGGTCTTGTCTCGTGTGGAGATACTGATCTTCCATCGAGCGCCTCTCCAGGTGGCGGATTGGGGAAAGCCCACCAGATATGGAGGGTACCAGGGAAATAAAATACCTGGGGCCGGACCAAAATCAGAACCTACTGCCTTGTAGGAAGTGGAGGGAACCTTACCCAAAACCTAGGCAGCTATCCAGAGAGCTGTAAGGGGCAACCCCCCAGACGGTTGTGCGCAGGGTTAACAACCTGGCCACGTAAAAAAAACAACGTTACGAAAGCCAAGCAACTGAACAAAACCCGGACTGATACCAATGGAAATCGACCTATGCATGGATATGGACATGATTTTTGGATTGCGACTTGGAATGTACTAAGCCTGTTTAGAGCAGGAGCCTTAGCCAACCTTGTAAATCAGCTCGTCAAATATAAAATATCTATTGCTGCATTGCAAGAAATTCGATGGAAAAATTCAGACATCCTCAAGACAAAAGAATACACCATATTTTATAGTGGTAGCAACACCAACACACTAGGAACAGGATTTGCGGTGAAAAAAGAAGCGGTCAGTGCAGTCATAGGCTTCAAACCAGAGAACGAAAGATTGTGTTCTTTGCGTGTGCGAGGAAAAATGTTCAATATAACACTAATAAATGTACATGCTCCAACGGAAGACACGGAAGATCAGGATAAAGAATCCTTCTATGAAACACTGGATAAGATCTACGAAGAGCCACCACGACATGATATTAAAATAGTGATTGGAGACTTCAATGCCAAAATAGGAAAAGAAAAGGTGTTCATGCCAACTATTGGCAAGGAAAGTCTGCACGAAGAACCCAATGACAATGGGATCCGACTCATAGACTTTGCGGTAGGAAAAGGGATGTCAGTTAGCAACACCAAGTTTCCGCACAAAAATATACATAAAGCTACGTGGAACTCACCAGATGGAATCACCCGCAATCAAATCGATCACGTTTTAATAAATCGAAGACATGGATCAGATATATTAGATGTGAGAAGCCTTAGAGGAGCAGATGCGGACTCGGACCATCTACTTGTAAGGGTGAAATATAGGCAGAGGATAAGCTTAGTTCACAATGGCCGTAATCAAAGAGAGAAACGATACGATTACCAAAAGCTGCCCATTAACTGCAAAAGCTTACCAGAATAAAGTAGAAGCACAATTAGAAGCATCGCACGAGGAAATAAACGGGGAAAACAACATAAATGATCAGTGGGATAGGATAAAAAATGCCATTAAAAGATCAGCAGAAAAAGTAGTGGAATTTCAGCAAGCCAACAATAGAGTAGGCTGGTACGACAATGAATGCAGACTGTGGAAGAAAGAAACAAAGCACGAATGATCATGTTACAAAGGGAAACCAGAAAGACAACACAAGCATACAAGGAAGCCAGAACGAAAGCAACAAAAATATGTAGGAAGAAAAAGAGGGAATGGGAAAAGGATAAACTAAAGGAAATAGAAGATTTATCAAGAGAGGGAAATATAAGAGGAATGAAGATAAAAGATGAAAAGAATGGATACCAAGCCAGACTGCAAATGTGTGAGAGCCACAATGGAGAATTAATCACAGAAAATAGTAAAGTATTGGAGAGGTGGGCTGAATATTTTGAGGACATACTGAATGCAGACAATAGACAAGAAGAAGATTATCAACTCCCACAGGGAGGACCAGACCCGTTTATACAATGCCCAACCCTAGAAGAAACCAAAGAGGTAATTAATTACATGAAAAATCACAAAGCCCCCGGACAAGACCTTATCACAGCAGAACTGATTAAATATGGAGGAAAAGAACTACACAATCAGATACATAAACTTATAACTAAAATTTGGCAAGAGGAGAAAATCCCGACAGAATGGGAAACAGCATTAATAACCCCAATACACAAGAAAGGCTCCAAACTTCAGTGCACAAACTACAGAGGAATCTCCCTATTAAATGTTACATACAAAATACTGATGAAACTTATTGCCAAAAGACTACAACCTTACACTGAAGAAATACTAGGTGATTACCACTGCGGATTCAGGCCTAACAGATCAACGACTGATCAGATTTTCACCATCAGATGCCTATTAGAGAAATGCTATGAATTTAATATACCAGCACATCAACTCTATGTCGACTATAAAATGGTCTATGACAGCATCAAAAGAAACTATTTATGTGAGACTCTGCAGGAGTTTGGGATACCCAACAAACTGACAAGGCTAATACATGTAACACTAAACAACTCAAAAAGCAAAATCAAGATTCAAGGAGAATATTTCAAGGGAATTTCATATTAGACGAGGACTAAGACAGGGAGACTCACTGTCTTGTATGCTCTTTAACCTAACATTGGAGAGAGTTATTAGAAACATACACATTGACACTCGAGGAACGATAACAGGATACTTTCTGAGGGAAACTCAAGACCCACAACCAACGGGCACACTCTACAACCAACCACTTCAGTATCTTGCATATGCTGATGACATAGCACTTCTAGGGAAAGTATAAAAGACATCAAAATCCTTTATTGAATTCGAAGACAAATCTTTACAAGCAGGGCTGGAAGTTAACAACCAAAAAACAAAATACATGACCATGATAAGAGAGGAACAAACAGATGAAACAATTAAAATTAGAAACCAAACATTTGAAAAAGTAAATCAATTCAAATACCTAGGATCCTTGTTAAATGAAAGAAACGAATTACTAACAGAAATAAAAGAAAGAATATCAGCCGGAAACAGGGCATACTTCAGTAGTCAGAAAATACTTAAAAGTTAAAACATTACAAGAGAAACAAAGAAAACTATTTATAAAACTGTGATCAGACCAGTTGTAACATATGCAAGTGAAACTTGGACCCTAACAAAAACAGCAGAAAACCTATTAAACACATGGGAGAGGAAAGGTCTCAGGAAAATATATGGGCCAACAAAGGTTGAATATGGATGGAGAATACGAACCAACCAGGGATTATACAGTCTATATCAGGATCCTGCGATAGTGGCAGAAATAAAAAGAGGCAGGCTACGCTGGGCAGGACACCTAGAGAGAATGTCAAATGACAGAGGAACGAAGAGGGAACATCATCAATACCCCAGAGGAAAAAGGCTCAAAGGCAGACCTAGGCTTAGGTGGATAGATGATGTAGAAAAAGATCTACAGCAGCTGAAAGTCCAAGCATGGAAAAGAAAGGCATTAGTTAGGTCTGAGTGGAAGGAAGTGGTGAGGCAGGCCAAAGCCCTACATGGGCTGTAGCGCCACAGGGATGGATGGATGTGTGATCTTGTGGTAGAGTGGCCGCTTGGTGATAATATATTTTGAGGATCTATTCCCAGTATGGGATCGATTTATTTTCCCCATTTTAATTAAAAATATTTTATATTATATTTAAATTATCATGTTCTTTAGCAACAGTAGATTTATGAGAAGCTTTTAAATATTTTGTAGCAATTTAAAATGAAATCTTTTACTTTTATTGGTTGCCTACTCCATACTGGCCCCTAATTTATTTTATGGATTACTGGTACACAAACTCAAATAACAAATGAAACAAAAATGTTTACAAGCAACTTTCACTTAAGTTTTTTTTAAATTATTAAATTTTTAATCATGTGCCTGTGTTTTACACCCATTAGCTAGGTATGGCTGAAAAAAAGGACTAGCCCTTCAAAATAATAAGTCTATTTCTCATGATTTATGCAATTGCATCCTCCAAAATGTTCATTCCAACTATCTTGTTACTAGATATAAATAAAAACCTTGGCTAAAAATTAAAGAAAATTAGAAAAACAAAAATACTAAGAACTTTAACAAAGAAAAAAAAATTTTTTAAAAATAATAAACGACGAATCTATGAAATAACAATGAGTAAAAAAAAAAATAAAAAAAAAATAAATTATCATACTACTACTGCTCCCGGGTCCGAAGCCATTTAATCTATACCGAGCCACTCCGGGTCCGAATAGCCGCATCCATTTGTATACAGGACAGGGGAGAGAACGCAACCTTGTGGTACCCTGGTACATATTTCTCTAGTTAATGATATTTGGTCATTCAACTTGAAATATTGTGGGCAATTTGTTAAAAAGTTCAGTATCCTCGCTTGAAAATTTGAATTTAAACCTAACGAATAAAGCTTTTAAATCATAAGGTGTGGTTGGATAGTGTTAAATGCTGATGAGAAGTCAAAGAAAAGCACCCTAGCATATTTTTTAAGGCTGTCTAGGTGATGGTAATGTCTTTCCAATACAGTAAAACCTCCTTTTTGCAACCCTCTCTTAAAAGACTTCTTCCAACATATGACCGAAACAAAATTCACAGATGCTTTGTAATATATAAACGACCTCTCTTAAACGACTCCTCTAAAACGCGACTTGCGACCATCAAATAATTCAACTTTACGACCTAGCACCTGAAAAAGTCATATTCCAAAGCAATGCTTTATTTGTACACTTCAAGAAAACAGTTTCGTTTACGACTTTTAACAGCAGACATTGCACTAAAGCAGTTAGGAAGTAGTGAAGGGGAAATAACTCTTGCACCGTAAATTTGTCTTTGGAAATACTCCAAGGCGATGGCCAGTTATGGCTTGAGCAGGGGCCTTTCAGACCTTGCCGACACCATGTCTGGTATTCAAAGAGACATACTAAAAGTACATGCACGGGTGGGGGGATCATGCAAACAAACAGAAATAACAGCTTTCTTTCAATAAAAAACTTATTCAATGATTGAATAAAAATAATTACAACAATATTAATGCGCTTATCTTATACATAAATAGTTATAACTCTAAGCATGCACTCAGCACTTACACGCTTTTTTAAACACCTACCAAACTAGCATTGATTTTTATTTTGGAATTAATGAGGAACAGGAAGATAATAACTGTATTGGTTTATATGAGTTTATATTGGTTGTGAGACAATATGAGTTTATATTGGTTGTGAGACAATATGAGTTTATATTGGTTGTGAGACAATATGAGTTTATATTGGTTGTGAGACAGAGTTTAATCTATATTTCTGAACGTAAGATGGTGCCTATACTTAATGGTACGTGTATTTTTTTTACTTGTTTACTTAATTTTCAAAATGCCGTTTTTTTAAAAATGTCCTACTTCTTTAAGACCCCTCAAATTAAGGCCCTCGTTTTAATGGCAATTTAAAGGTCGTAAAACGGAGTAAGATGGTATCCTCTGTATTTCTGTACGTAATGTCTTCACGTATGTAATAATACCAATAATCATAGTGTTCATATGAATTAATCTTTAAAATACTTTTAAACTTTTTATTATAGTTGTAGTTTTGTTGTTTTGTTTTTTTTGTTCGATTGAAGGCAAAATTTTAAAAAACCTACTTCAATAAGTCATCCTTGTCATAGTAAAGTTTTAAGTCCAGTTTTGACATCTTCATATGAAGTTTTCAATTGCCAGCTTGGTCATCTGCATGTGAAGTTTTCAATGTCTAGTTCTGACATCTTCATGTGAAATTTTTAAAGTTCAGTTTGGTCATCTCCGTGGCTTTCATTAATACATTCAACCAACCAAATTTGAGAGCAGACTCATCTGGAGGAATACAATTTTAAACATAATTTACACTTCTAATCTAAACTTAATATTTTAACCATAGTTCTTGTCTCAATTTAATATTCTAACTATACTTCCAATCTATATTTAATATTCTAATCCAACTTCTAGTATATACTTATTATTCAAATTCATTAAGTAAACATTCTGTTTTAAACATGACACGACAGATACTTAAGATGAGCTCAATCAGGGTGAATTCTTTCCCTCAAAGTTAACACTGAAAGTTATGCACTTCTTTGATCCCCAGTCTGTTAGAATTTAACAGAGTGCTCCTCTGGCTTTAACAAAATCAAACAATCACTCTTAATTAAAGTTAATATTGTCACTAAAGGAGTGAAGTTCTGTGGTATATGATGACTGATTATTGCCCTTGAGACATACATTTGATGTGTTTAAATTGCTCTGGTTTAAAAATTTTGTCCTAGAAAGAATATTTGCTGGATATGTGCTAAAAATGAATAGATACAATAAAAAGAATCTTATCTTACCTTATCTTATAGTGTTGAAATGTAGCAAAAAAATGGTGCAATGGTAAAACATCATCTGTAACTTTTATGGTCCTGAGCAGAGCTATCCAAATGGGACCCTGATGGTAAACTCCTTCACTCTGAGTGTCACTCATTGAAGAATGTGTTCTCTTCTCTAATCTGTATCACAAATTAATTATGACATTGTCATACAAACACACTCATACATTTTTTCACTGGCTATCTATTTTAATACATTTGAGATTAAAACTAAATATTGTTTATTTTCATTAACTATAAAACTAAAAAATGTTCACAAAACTGTATTATTTTTAAAATATCTACATTATGATAATTATAGTTTATAATATCCTACAGTTGTAAATAAATTGTAATTTAATGTCACGATTATTGGTAAGCCCTTTACCCTGTGTTGTTAACCCTAAAGAGCCACAAACATGATGTTTTTATCACAGTCGGATCCCACTGTGTGGCTCATTTAGGTCTAAATGCTTTAGCCTTATAAAATCTTTGTCACACACCCCCCCCAAAAAAAAAAAAAAAAAAA
>CAXITT010000023.1:1023534-1035734 GCA_964033795.1 Lymnaea stagnalis | reverse complement strand
CATCTCAAAATAGTACAATACTGACCCAGAATAGTACAATACTGAACAAATTAGTACACTTGGTAGCAATAAAAGGGGCACATTCTTTAACTGAGTACACATTTTATAAATATTTAAATACCTTGTGTATTGATGACACTTGCTGAACTTTTAAGCTGCTGGAGTTCTTTTGCACTGAAAGTTTCATCCAAGTCCAAACAGCTTCCTGATTTTCTCTTGAGGACTAACAGGGCCTGTTATTTTTTGGGCCTCTTCTGCTTTTGGGCCATTGTGGTTCCCTGGCATGTTTTCAGGACCATAGAGAATATTCTCTTGCTGGGGTGAGGTATGGTGAGGATCCTTTTCAATCCATGTGCAAGATTCTTAAGGGCTGGGTGCTTTTGGCAAATAGTTTGCCAAATCCTGTCAACTCTTACCCCATCCTCAATGTTCCTCTGCTGATGCCTATCAAACTCTTCATAGATGGTGTCAATATCCGTCCCTCTGGGAATAAGAATGGGGAATCTGGTAAGGAAGTATTCTAGCTGGTGTTGTTTAACCTCTATTCTCCTTTTTGGATCAACTACAGAAGCATTCTGAAGTACAGGATCCGTTAGGGAAGTCTTTTTAGAAGGTAGTCAAGCACCATCTCAAAATATTTTCCAACACTAGCTTAGGACTAGAACTCAACAACCCCCTTGTCTCTGGGGCTGTACTTTTCTTTGTTTAACAGCATGGTCTTTGCCTGAGATCCAACAATCAGGTCAGCATCATCTTTCTGACTGCTTCTTAGCTTGCATTGGAACTGAAAGACAAACAAAATTATGAGCTAGTACTGTAGGTATTATGATAAACCATTTAGATGATAATTTAAAACAAAAGAAATGTATTAAATTTGTCCAACTAACTACAACATAAATGCATACATTAACATAGTCAATCTACACAAGCTCACCTGGTCAATATCATTAACTGCTGTTGGCAAGAGAAATCTGCTGTACAAGTCACCAATTAGGCTGCAGGGATCTCCTTCAGCATGATGATCATGGCTTCTTCTGCCTGCAGTTGGACAAGTACCTGTAAAAATAACCATGTGTCATTAAAATACTATTAAGTACAACAGTATGGTAAGGTAAATAATACAAAATTACTAATGTCCACTACAGACAACTTTGCACAAAATAAAATGAATCGTAAGAAAATATTGCTGGTCCAATGAAATGTGAGTAAAATTATGCAGCATTCAAGACTCATGAAATATAAAAATTCATCTCACCTGATCATAAACTTTCAGTGTGTAAGACAAGAAATAGCAGTTAAGTTGATTTGTTAGTGACCGCAAAAGTAAGTTGTGCAATGTCCTTCCAACACAGCAGTTGTCTGCCCATCATGTGGTTTCTTATTTGGTTTGGAATTTGTAGATTTTTCTTCATAAAAAAAGTGCATAAAGTGGTCCCAGTTTTCAAACAATCTTTTTAGGCCTCTTGCAATACTAAGCCATCTGGTGCAGACATGCTTAACACTTTTCATCTGTTCTGCACCATACAGGACTTGCAGGTTCTTCAATTCACTCTGTCTCTTCACACTTTTCTTGAAGAAGTAAAAAACGTCAACCAGTACCTCCTCAACTTGGGGGAGACAGGAAGTCCCCTTTATAGCTGCAAGATGCACCAGATGGAGGCAGCGTCATGCCAGATAAATGTCTTGCTCTCCTTTAGTAAAACTATACTCCGTTGTATTGGCCAGTCATCACATTGGCATTGTCACAGCCAAATGCAATATGTTTACCCATTGTATTGGCCAGTCATCAAATTGGCATTGTCGCAGCCAAATGCAATGCAGTTTACCCATGAAATGCCCTGTGAATTCAATTCATCTGCCATGATCTTAAATATATTCTGTCCTGTGGCCGAGGACGCTTTGTACACCGGCAAAGCTAGGAGATGAGAATTTACAAGGCCACCCTATCCTTCAATGGTGACCACTGGAGAGTACTGCTTTTTTTCTGAGTCTTTACTACCATCAGTAGCAATACTGAATGGCAATCTCGGCATCCTAATAGCGAAATTCATGATAGTCTTTGCAGACATTTCTAAAAATCATAGCTGTTGCTATATCTCTGACACATTTTATATCTGATATGAATAAAAGAAAATAATAAAGATATTAATGAAAATATCTGGTATGAAAATAAAATAATTATTCCTATGGCACTAATCATCTTTAAAGCAGCACTCAGAAATTTGCTCTTTTTATTTTATTAAAATATAGATTCTACGCAAGCTACTTGATTTTGGAAAAGTGATTTTGAATTTAATATTTGACAAAAAGATGTCAAGGATATACTTTTACTCAGTGCTTCTTTAAATGACTTACGGACTTTGATTTCAAAATTTTTTTTTGCAATCGTCGTGACACTCAATAACTACAGCAAGTCGTTGAGGGGATATATTGTTTAAGGGATAGAGCTGTTTTGTGGGTTCTAAAAGTATATTTCAATATTTCAAATGCGACTAACTAGATATTAAAAAATATGTCCAAATCCAACTCCCAGTGCAGAACAAATGGATAATTTATTTTATTTTTAAAACCTTCTCTAGTTTTCTCCGTTTTCACAATTGCTGCTTTAATGAATTATGTGCCAGCCTTCTAGCACGCCTAAATTAGGAAAGTAAAGTACTGTAAAGAGTTAAGTAAAAGTAAAGCAACAATATAAAAACATGTGGTAAGAATCTCTGCCTTATTTATATTATTATTATAAATTATAAGCATTATTATAAGGTACTTGGATATGAGGCTATTTTGACGCAATCGCGGCCCATAGGGTTTTGAGACGCTTTTTTGGGTGTGATGGATGATAGGGTTCACTAAAAAATTATTTTTTCGCGCTAGAACCGTCGGATCAAAGAACGAATTACTGTTCTAGTTACGTTAATGAACGGGCTTTAACGACATCCATTTTGTTTTCAGTAATATCAGTATGTCGTAAATAAAAAAAATGTGAGAAAGCAGCTAAGTCTAATTTATCAATATTTTGAAAACTATTCGTTGTCCCATTTTAAATCGACCTGGTGTACCTGTGAAATTGTATAAAATATCACCATGTAAAATTTCAAGTCTCTAAGATGGCCATAACAATGTTATTTTTGGCCAGAACGGGTCTAAAAATTCAAAAAAAAAAAAAAAATGGCCGAAAACGAAAGTGACAAACCGGAAACAGTATTATTTAACTATAGTTGACAGATAAGAAAGCCCAAGACATTTTTTATGCCTTAAGCAATCAAGTTCCATCTTAATTAATATTAGGTTTTATTTTAATATCTATACAATAATAGACATATTAAGTAATATTTTATCACATACTGCTCCATTTCAAGTTAAATCATAATTTTTTTTGTAAAATTGCCTCCATTATATTTCCTTTTTAAAAATAAATTACGTTTGGTCTTAATTTTTTTTAAATAATTTTTTAATTTTTTTTTGTGGAGGCTTTTATAATGATAATGACATTAAAAATATTTTTAAAATATTATATTTTAATTTTTTTAGTTTTTAAATCAACAAAGATGTTGCTAATACGATGATGAACACTTCTGGAAAGTTTCATAATATTTGTTCACTCTGCTATAAAGTTATCAGCCTTTTCGTGAAAATTTTTTGAAAAGAGGTCACAAATGTCTATGACTATGTTAAAAAAAGTGAGTTTTTATTCACGAAAAAAATCATAACTTTTTAACCAAAAGTGCTACATGAAAAATGAAAACATATTATTACTTCATTTAACAGGAGCTATCTTACAGGTGTGTTCATTTTTTAATTTATTCAATTTGAAAATTTTATCCAAGTACCTATGACCTATGCCTATGTCACTTATTATTTATTATTAAGTTTAAGGCATGAAATTTAAGCGATAATAATTATTTCTAGTGATATAAAATTCAAACTTCCTCTTTACCTGATGGAACTAAAGGCTTCAAATAGCATCTTTTTGTTCGAATACAATAACCATTCAATAAAATTGTACAAGATTTTTTTAAAAATGTACATTTCACGAATCTTTTGTCATTTACGACGCCATTGTGGGGAAAATGAGGAGAACTCTTCTGTCTTCAAAGATACGTTATAAAAGTTGCCAAATAGGATATATTTAGATTTAAATATTTTTTATTTTTATTTTATAAATCTATCTACTTTGTCTGATATTTCTTTCTAGCCCACTGGATCCATGCAATGCCATGTAAAGGTGGTACTCGCAAGGGACCTCAATATCAGGGGGCGCATTCGCCCAAGGCGCTGCTTTTCCTTTGCACGGCTGTGCATCCATTACGGACGTAACGCGGCTAGAATTCTGAGGGTGGGGGTTAAGTGGGAAATGTTTGTTAAAACTTTAAATAAAATTGTCAATTTCCTTTCTTAAAATTTGTGACAGTTTCGATTTATTTCTCAATAAATAGCTGTTGATTTGCTAAGGCTGAGAGGCAAAAAGCGGGGAAAGTAATGAAATATATTATGTCAATAGCGAAATTAAACACCTTTGACAGGCTTTTGCAAACAGATGACTAACAAAGCAACTTGGTTCCATCCAGATACATAAAATCACTAACACTGCCTCTCATTAATTAAACTCATCACAAACCAAGAGTCAACTGAGGTGGCATCTAAATAATTAAGTTCCATCTATCAATTTAGAGCTGACCAACCACAGACCATTTAAAAAGCGTATTTGCCTACTATGACTCACAATTGTCGAGAAAAAGTCAACCCATTTGCATAGGAAGGGGGCTGTGGACGGGGTGGTCCACACAGGTGCCACTTTTTAAATTTATAATGAGGGTGGCATTTTCGGCTAGATGAAGAGTTGTTGTTTTTTTTGTGGTAAACTTAGTGGCAGTGGGTGGCACAACTCTCTAGTTAACATATCGCAACATAACCCCTGGTCCGCTCGTAACGTTTGCCAAATCTGCTCATGATGAGGACACGTGACCCAACGCTTGGAAATTGGTCGCTCTTTGTTGTTGGTGGACTCTATTACTATTACGTAGCCGAGTCTCTCGCTTCGCACCTTTTTTGGCCCATGCGCCGTTTCCCTGGTCTGGTCAGCTAATTACCAAAGTCATTCTCTGATACACTAAAGTAATACGTCGGCATAGCTAGAGCGACGTGGCCTCCACGGCACGGCCTTGCCATGTTTCTGTTTAGTAAGGCTGTGGGCAGCAACGCAGTCGCAGCGGCTTCCCCATGTAAAGGGTTACTTTAAGCAGATTTCTGATCGTTAATGCTGCATAGAACCTATACCGTTGTCTAAACCTATTGATATTTAAATAGCTTATATAAGGAAAAATTAAATGGGGCCCCAGACGAATGGATATTATGAGTTCAGTACCCTTCGGTATTTGAATATGTATAATAAAGTATATGTGTAATAAGTTTGGTCAAGATCCATCTACTCATGTGGGAGTATTTATTTCTAATTATTTTTATATAGCTCATATTAGAAATAAAAAGAATTCAGGGCCCCCCGGCCCCAAACGGAATGTTATAAAAAGTTCATAACTCCTTAATATTTCCTTCTGGATAAAGATGGATATATATGCCAAGTTTGGTCAAGATCCATCAATCCATGTAAAAGCCTTTGTGGAACAAACAAAGTCACAAACAAACAAACTTTCACTTTTATATATATACATGACATGATCTGATATGATCTATATAAATAAATATATAAATAAATAAATAGGCCTATATATATATATATATATATATATATATAGAGAGAGAGAGAGAGAGAGATAGTATGAGAGAGACATAGATAGAGAGACAGAGAGAGAGAGACACACACACATACAGAGAGAGACAGAGAGAGAGAGAGAGAGAGAAACTGAAAGTGAAAGTGCACAGAAAATACTCCATGAAAAGAGTACAGCAAGGGGATGCACTGCCAACATTTCCTACGCCCGTGTGGTTGATAAACAAAAACACAAACAAAAACACATTCAATTATATATATATACATAAAAAGATCTAAAATTATCTATATAAAAAAATATATAAATAAATAAATAGACATATATATATATATATATATATATATATATAGAGAGAGAGAGAGAGAGAGATAGTATGAGAGAGACATAGATAGAGAGACAGAGAGAGAGAGACACACACACATACAGAGTGAGACAGAGAGAGAGAGAGAGAGAGAAACTGAAAGTGAAAGTGCACAGAAAATACTCCATGAAAAGAGTACAGCAAGGGGATGCACTGCCAACATTTCCTACGCCCGTGTGGTTGAACTATCGCTGGAACCTGGAACCAGGGCCGGGTTTAGCCAAGTCGAGGCTCGTGGCTGTTTAATTTTTGATGCCCCTTGCAGTCCCCCCCCCTCCACTCCCCATTTTTTTTTCCACCATGCTTTCTCCGGAGCCATCGTTTAGAAAAAATTAATATTTCCCTTAATACCCAGAGCCAGCGGCGCGTCATTTTTAGAGGCCATCCGCCATTTAAAAAAAAAATTAGCTAGCAAATACCATGTAAAGTATATTCTATCATTCTATCCCCTCCCTCCCCCCCACCACCAATTTAAAAAAAACAAACAAACATAGAAACACATTTCTATGGGCCCATTAAATATCTTAGCCCCCTGCAGGGTTGTGGGAGCGCGCTAGGGTGGCTCCTATTATAACCTCCGTGTGATCTATTTTCTTTAACTAATGTGACACATTTTTGTCAATGACTTTATGTTAAGTGTACATTTCCTAGAGCAACGTCTTTTTTTTTTTTTTTTTTTTAATTATTGCGGGATTTTTATTGTTTTATTTTTTGGTTTTTTTTTTTTTTTTTTTTTAATCATCGCGGGAATCTAAATGTCTAAATTTGAGGCTTTTTTTTAGATGTTGGGGGTTATTGGGTTAATCCTGCTTAGCCTTAGCCCAAAAGAAAAAAAAAAGGCACCGTTTGAGGCTGCACCACAATATATAAGCCTTTTGATGCGTTAATGAGCACGAGCAGTGGCAGTGGCGTAGCGAGGGTGTATGGCGCCCGGGGACAAGATTCGCGCCCGGGGACAAAATCCATTTTTAGCGCCCCTTTTTCTTTTTTTTCAACTCTCAAACCCATTATTTTCATCAATAAAATAATAGCAAAGCACATTTTGGCGCCCCTAACTAGCTGGCGCCAGGGGACATCTGCCCCCTGCCCCCACCACGCTACGCCTCTGAGCAGTGGCGTAGAAATGGAAAGGGAGGGGGTGGTGAGTTTTTTTTCTTTATACCAAGGAGGAGCGGCATTTCCGGTCAAATGCCAGTTTTTTTTTCGTGGTAGTGGATCGGCCAAAAGCTTTGCCCGCACCGGACGAAATGAACAATAACTACGCCACTGAACCCACGTAAACGAATGTAAGAAAAAAAAAAAAAAAAAAAAAAAAAAAAAAAAAAAAGCAGAGACTAATCTAATTTAGAAAAAAAAAAAAAGAAAAGATTATTTGTAATTTTAAAATATTTCCCTGAAATCAGCAAAATCAACAATGGTTAATATTAATACTACGAAAAATGTATTGATAGTTATTTATCAAAAAAATGTTTCTTGTTGTCGCTTTAAAAGGTTCTGCCGTCGTGATTGTTCTGCCTGGAGTCCGAGCATTCAATGTAAAATAGTGTTTGGAGCCATTGTGCTAACTAGAATGGTGAAGTTCTTGCCGTCAGTGATGAGATTAATGCCACAAGTTTGTTGTGGCTGTAGCGTACCCTGAACACAGACCTTCTTCACGTGGGGGCTCCACCGACTAAAATTTAGGTACCCGTTCCCCTTTGCGCGTGTGTAACGCAATCCTACACCTTCATTGGATAGTCTCACAACACTCGCGAACAGAACTCTTTTTGATATTGATCGTCTCCTCACAGGGAAGTTACGAATACAAAATGACATACGGGAATAATAAATGTATGCTCGACTTTCAGGCGGCATGACAGTGTGTCCTATCCTATAACAACCTGACACCAAGAGATTATGGACCGAGCCATTGTCAGTTTCATTTTGGCCGAACTGACGGTTACCGTCAAAGTCCAACACATTGTCACTGCACGCGTGCAAGGGCAGAGGTTGCTTGAAACAAAAATAAATATTTTTTGTTACCTTGGTGGATTGTAACAATGGTGGATTGTGAGTGTGGCGGGATTGTAGCAGTGGTGGATTATAACAGTGGGGGATTGTGACAGTGGTGGATTGTAGAAGTGGTGGATTGTAGAAGTGGTGGGTTGTGACAGTGGTGGATTATAACAGTGGGGGATTGTGACAGTGGTGGATTGTGACAGTGATAGATTGTAGCAGTGGTGGATTGTGACAGTGGTTGGTTTGTGACAGTGTTGGATTGTGACAGAGTTGGATTGTGACAGTGTTGGATTGTAGCAGTGGTGGATTGTAAAAGTGGTGGATAGTGACAGTGGTGGATTGCAGCAGTGGTGGATTGTGACAGTGATTGGTTTGTGACAGTGTTGGATTGTGACAGTGATAGATTGTAGCGGTGGTGGATTATGACAGTGGTGGATTGTGACAGTGGTGGATTGTAGCAGTGGTGGATTGTAGCAGTGGTGGATTGTGACAGTGGTGGATTGTGGCAGTGGTGGATTGTAGCGGTGGTGGATTGTGACAGTGGTGGATTGTGACAGTGGTGGATTGTGACAGTGGTGGATTGTAGCAGTGGTGGATAGTGACAGTGGTGGATTGTAGCAGTGGTGGATTGTAGCAGTGGTGGATTGTGACAGTGGGGGATTTTAATATGTTCAGACCCAATCGGTCACTGGATGGTAATATTTTGTTAGGGTCAATCCACCACTGGACTGTGACAAGACTAAAGATTGAGGTCAGGAAACACAGTTTTCGTCGACATTTCGTCAGAATAACCTAACGTTGTACGAGCCCTAGAGTCAAAACAACAAAAGAATCCCTGACCCCACCCCCCTCACTACTCAAATCCCCCGAGGCCATCATCATAATGTCACAATCACGTCCACTGTGACATTTCCATAAAGCTGACAGAAGTTCACACAGAAATAAATAGTATTAAAAAAATGTAATATTCATCCGCAACAGGAAATGGGAGTATATCGTAATGAAAGTAGTGCCATCCGATGGAAAGCCACGGGGAATTCCTCCCTAACACGGCCCTACTTCCAACGTCATATTTGTTGTGTTGGTCTGGTTCAGTTGTTGTCAGTGGTCTGACGGGGATCATGTGATTGGTGAGATGGACTTGATGTGAACTCCAATACACTGTGAACGGCAAAGGAGATAGTTTTAAAGTATTTTGAACTGGTTAAAAGAAATAGAGGTCTAATCTTTCCCTAACAAGTTTCATTGACAGTAAATGAATATTGTCATTGACACTAATGGGATAGTTTCATTGTGGAACAGTTTCATTGTGGAATAGTTTCATTGACACTTATGGAATAATTTCATTGTGGCATAGTTTCATTGACACTTATGGAATAGTTTCATTGTGTTATAGTTTCATTGTGGAATATTTTCATTGACACTTATGGAATAATTTCATTGTGGAATAAATTCATTAACACTTATGGAATAGTTTCATTGTGGAATAGCTTCATTGACAGTTATAGAATAGCTTCATTGTGGAATAGCTTCATTGACACCAAAGGAATAGTTTCATTGACACCAAAGGAATAGTTTCATTGACACTTATGGAATAGTTTCATTGTGGAATAATTTCATTGACACTTATGGAATAGTTTTATTGCCACTTATGATATAGTTTCATTGACACTTATGGAATAATTTCATTATGGAATAGTTTCATTGATGCCTGTGGAATAGTTTTATTGCCACTTATTATATATTTTCCTTGACACTTATGGAATAGTTTCATTGACACTTATGGAATAGTTTCATTGACACTTTTGGAATAGTTTCATTGACACTTATGGAATAGTTTCATTGACACTTATGGAATAGTTTCATTGACACTTATGGAATAGTTTCGGTGACACTTATGGAATAGTTTTATTGCCACTTATGATATAGTTTCATTGACACTTATGGAATTGTTTCATTATGGAATAGTTTCATTGACGCTTATGGAATAGTTTCATTGACACTTATAGAATAGTTTCATTGTCGTTTCTATTCCAGGGTTTGATTTTTTAAATTTTACGTTCTGTACGCAGCACTGTGGGTAAGTGTATTACTTACAACATGATTTCATCAAATATGTACAACATGATTTCAGTAAAGATGTACAACATGATTTCAGTAAAGATGTACAAGAAGATTTCAGTAAAGATGTACAACAAGATTTCAGTAAAGATGCACAACAAGATTTCAGTCAAGATGTACAACATGATTTCAGTAAAGATGTAAAACAAGATTTCGTTATGACAAACCTTATAATAACTAAGGGGTCGTTCGTAAATTGCGTCACGCAAAAATGACTTTTTTAGACCCTCTAACCCCCCCCCCCCATGTAACGAAGTGTCACAAATAATTTAACCCCCCCCCCTCAGTGTCACGTCACACCTAAAAAAATTCAAAACGTACATACAATTTTCATGACTAAACTAAGTATTTTATTTTATTCTTTAACATTTTCCCATAATGGATTAAGATGTAGTATTATTACAAAACTGTGTCGCGAAACAGTGAAGCCCTACACAAGCCGAATGTAAAGTGGCCACAACAGTTTTTGCGTCTTTTTTTCGATATGCGCAAAAGATGTGAGCGACTGAGTTTCGTTAGTACCTGTAATGCCTGAGGCAATTTCGACCTCAAATGAATGATTTTATAATTAATTAAATTAAGATTTTTCAAAATTAGAAAATTTTAGAATTTGAAAACAGTTCTGTAATGCCTTAAGCAATTTCGAACTCAAATGAATTATTTTATAATTAATTAAATTAAGATTTTTCAAAATTAGAAAATTTTAGAATTTGAAAACAGTGACGTCATAAATTTTGTTGACTCCCCCCCCCCCCTCCATCTGTCACAAAGTATCACAGATTCTCGACCCCCCTGCCCCACCCCACTTAGGGTGACAATTTGTGAACGATCCCTAAGGGCTTGCACTTCATTTGTATGAATACTACAGTAAAGTTAGATCGATGAAATATGTTCTGCTCTTCTTTAAGAGTGCTGCGGTTATGTCCAGACAAAACAAAAATACCCCCCCCCCCTCACACACACAATTATGATTCACAGCCCAACCCACAGACTCGCCAATACATATCTTCCCTTAGTTTACTCATCGGACGTGGCGCCATCTTCATTAACGCGTCTCCCGACATTATTCATTAGCTGCGATCTGATCAGCTGTGGTAAACGACCTTTTGGTATGGACTGTTTATTTTTGCAGGTGGCCCAACCTTCTGTGGCAACTTTCGGCGCGGAACTCTACTCTGGCTTTCTACAGGAATGTTTCTGATGCCTACGGCTACCTATGAATAGGTATGGACAACAAAGAAGAGTTGGGAGGGGGGGATGGGAGAGACGCGGGGGTTAGGGGGAAAATAGTGTTGTTTTTTTTAAAGGTGGATTTGGGGGGGGGGGGGGGTTGGGGTTTGTAAACAGCAGACGTGATGGGTAATTGGCCCTATGACAACAAAGATCAGTATAATACTACAAAGTAAATCTGCATACCTTTAGCACAAACAGGCTTACAGATGTAGTTAGTTACATGTACCCGTGCTTCGTCTACAAGAATACGAATATGTATTTTACTATAAGTTTGATTTCGTTCCTGAAAATAAAATGATTCCTTAAAACTTTAGATTTGCATATTGGTTTTTTGATAGTTTTGATTTTGTGTTTTTAAAAAGAAACAACAACATTTTCTTACCCAGAATGCTGATAGTAATATCCAAAGTAATTTCATATGAATAGATTTTAATTTATTAAACTTGAATGATAATTAATCACAAACATAAATTAATTTTTATGCAGTCGAAATCCCATTAAATAGTTAGCCAAAAAAATTTCATTTCAGGAAAACCCCCATTGCCTTGTCAAAAAACCATGTTGATCATTGATGATCTTGTGGGAAGTGTTGAATGCATGCCCCTGTTCACCTTTTGCAGAATGTGATCAGCTACCAGAGACCGCCACTGATGATCAAGTCAACCAGGAACGATAAATGCTGATTGACATGTGAGTTTAAACCCTCCATACTGTCAGTTACGTTCTAAGGGGGTGGTGGGGTGGCGGGGGGGGGGGGGGGG
>CAXITT010000023.1:959683-989052 GCA_964033795.1 Lymnaea stagnalis | reverse complement strand
AATATCGTCTTGCGGGTCACAAATGGCTCGCTGGCCGCGAGTTTGAGAACCCTAAATTAGATTTTTATTTATTAATATTGACGATTATCTCATTTTTATAAAAAATAATGTAAATATTTATATTTTCCCACATCATTTTCGATGTAAGCAGAATGTATGCGGGAACGAATTTCAAAATATCTTAATATTTCATTTTCGGCTTCGGTTTCGGCCGAAATTCATTTTTAACTTTCGGTCTTTTTTCGGTTTCGGCCGAAAGTCATTTTTAAACTTTCGGCCTTTTTTCGGTTTCGGCCAAAAGTCATTTTAAACTTTCGGCCTATTTTCGGCTTCGGCCGAAATCAGAAAATCACTTTCGGTCGGTCTCTACCCGAGACGCTCTATCGATATTTTAAACAACATATTATCATAGAGTCTTGATAATATAATAATGAGCATAGTTTCATACATTGTACCATATTTCTGTCTTAACTTTCAGCAAATTTTCAAGACTTATAGCCAACATTTCATTGTACCACATTTCTGTCTAAACATATATCAAACATTTCATTGTACCATATTTCTGTCTTAACATGTATCAAAAATTTCCTTGTACCATATTTCTGTCTTAACTTACAGCAAACAGTTCATTGTACCATATTTCTGTCTTGACATACAAAAAAAAAGTCCAAGGCACAGTACGTCTTACTAACATGCTCAATATGCCTTACTATCATACCCAATAAGTCTTACTAAGACAAACACTAAGTCTTACAAACACACACACACTATGTCTGACTAACATACACAATATGCCTTACTATCATACACAACATGTCTTATTAACATACACAATATGCCTTATTATCATACACGACATACACAATATGTCTTACTAGCATACACAGTATGTCTTACTAGCATACACTCTATGGCTTACTAACATCCACAATGCATCTTACTAACATACACAGTGTGTCTTACTAGCAGACACCATCCCATTGCAACATATTTCTGCCGATTACGTGCCCCAGTATCGATCCCGCAGATCAATATACTCATAAAACCCGTAAGGTCATCATTTATGTACGTCTCCGAGGCCAGAGATGATTGTACCAGCCCTCGTCATAACGACGTGAATGTGTTTCTAGGCAGCTCGTACCATCAAACCGGCAATAGATCATTCCATTAGTACGTCTGGTTATGTTCAATGACACGGCAGCGTGTCGCCAAACTTCAGATCAAAACAAGAATACCACTAGACCAAAACAAGACTAAAAGAAGATCAAACGAATACCAAAAAAAAAAAGACTAAATCGAGACAAAAAGAAGACCAAAACAAGACCACAACAAGACCTCAACAAGACCACAACATTACCACAACAAGACCACAAAAAGACCACTAAGAGACCACAACAAGACCACAACACTACAAAAACAAGACCACAACATTACCACAACAAGACCACAACGAGACCACAACATTACCATAACGAGATCACAACATTACCACAACAAGACCACAACGAGATCATAACAAGACCACAACATTACCACAACGAGACCACAACGAGACCACAACGAGACCACAACGAGACCACAACATTACCACAACAAGACCACAACATTACCACAACAAGACCACAACAAGACCACAAGGAGACCACAACATTACCACAACAAGACCACAGCAAGACCACAACATTACCACAACAAGACCACAGCAAGACCACAACAAGACCACAGAGAGACCAAAATGAGACCACAACAAGACCCAAATGAGACCAAAAGAAGACCAAAACAAATCTTAAAACAAGTCAAATTATAAATTTGTCAGATAGCATTTTAAAACCGTGGATCTACTTCAACTAATTCTTGCCGTTACGCCAAAGACACAGCTTTGCAGACGTAGATTTAAGATCAACGATGTCGGACTATGATTGCGTTAATTTTTCTGTAACTAAAATTAGTGACGGTAATTAACAAACAAACACACACACAACCACACACACACGCACGTACACACACACACACGAGCGGGGAGATCTGATATTTTGCAACTTGAGGCGAACCTTGGGGCTCCCACGTCAAGTCCATTGTCTGTTTGAACTACGGCTACTGCTTAGAAAATTAACACTTTAAAAACATTTATGTTAACTTTGATTTTATTCGTGGCTGGCTGGCAAAATCTTCGGACGGCTAATTGACCCACCGCCCGCCAACCTATCGAGCTGAAACTTGGCTCGATGACAAACACATTGAATAATAAAACGTTCCTATGTTACTCACACAGAACATACATGTCAGTAAGCCATCATTGCACTGTAAATTAAACAGTGCTTACCGGTATATGCTAGTCACTACCATCCCGCCTTCCATTGATTTTGTGTTTGTTAAAAAGCCGACATTCCAATGTCGACACTACACTGTCTCTGTGTAAGTTAGACCACCCAGATTCCAATGTCTATTCTACATTACTGATGTGTATGCTGAACAACCCAGATTCCGATGTCCATGCTACATTACTGATGTGTATGCTGAACAACCCAGATTCCGATGTCCATACTACATTACTGCTGTGTTTGCTCAACAATTCAGATTCCGATGTCAATCCTGTGATAGCATGTCTGACTGACGATGATGGTTGTGTATTGAGTGAACTTTGGGACCTGTCTGTCCTGTGTTGACGTCATGTTGTATGCCTGGACGTGGCAAGAATGTTTAAACTTAAAGGTTGGGGAAATTGGTTGGAGAACTGGAGTGAATGATCATGTGATGTGAGGTATGAAAATACCTACTACATTACTTTTGTGTAAGTTAAACCACCCAGATTCCAATGTCAATATACTACATTACGCGTGTTGAAACAACTCAGATTCCAATGTCAATATACTACATTACGCGTGTTGAAACAACTCAGATTCCATTGTTCTGAACAATGCCATAACATCGTTCAGGTAAACCACACACACACACCTTCCTTCTCGCGGACGTATCGCGGTTCTGGCGTATCGCGGGGATCGAATTCACCACCGAAAAGATCAATAGGGATGATACTTGAGTTTGTGGCCAATCATTTATTGCCTCCTGCAGGCCGGAGGGGATTATTTTCACGGCCTCCCAGGTTTCGCCCTGGTCTGTCTGCAACTGCCGATCTAAAAAAAAACAACAACATAACATTTCCTTCAAAAAGCTCAGTGTCACTATGCTCGTAGGTGTATGTGTGTGTGTTTATGAATTTGTTTTATAACTAGAAAACCAACCAGTGGGTCTCAAACCAAACAGTGGGTCTCAAACCAAACAGTGAGTCTCAAACCAAACAGTGGGTCTCAAACCAAATTTGACACGTTCATACCTCATGGCCTGTACGCGAATCTAAAGAAAAATTTGATCAAAATCCCTTTATCCCAAAAGCTGTAATTTCAACCAAAAAAAAATCGTTCAATGTAGAAAATAAAGATTTTAAACATATTATTTTTAAGTTGCTTCGGGTGACGTTAAAATTAATGCTCAGTTCACACGGTCAAATTTTCGTCAAATTTTCGATCATACGTTTGATACGATTTTTTGTATGAAGCCTTGTCACAACTTTCAAACTACTATTTTTATCAAATTCTCATTTTTGTCTTTAAAAAAAAGAAAGAAACCGCGCACAAAGTAGTGCGTTCATACAAACATTTTTTTCCCCATAACGGTGCATTCTCAAACATCATCTACGTCAGGAAGGTTCTTGGCGCCCTTGGTTTGGTGCGTGAATTTTGAATAAAGCGTTATTCTAAAGTTCAAAGAACAATTTGCCTTTCAAACTTATTGGAACAGTTCAACAAAAGATCGGCCGTTAAATGCAAGCCTATTCCATAAATATATGAGAATGCGTGTTGTCACATTGTAAGAAGCGACAGTTCACTGCGTGGTATGATGCGAGCGTGATGAACGTTAGATTACAATTTTCACATACTTCAGGGGCGTTCTTAAAGGGTGCTTTGAGGGCGCCCAGGAATTGTCCTGGTGTTTCCTTAATTAATTTTTGTTACCAACTTTATATGATAGATGTGTGTGTGTGTGTGTGTGGAAGGGAGCATCGCCAGTTTGTGATTTAGCCCCAGATCAGTCATTAGTAAAACTGCGTCGTCGTCCCCCGTATTATCCCCCGTATGTCTCAAATTAACTCGTAAAATAGCTATTATTAACGTTCTTGGTGTTGTCTGCAAAGTCTTCAAAGCCATCGACCTCGAGCAATGTCTGTAGACCCCAGTAAGACATTTCTGCCTCATCAAATACTCTCGTAGACATTTTCCCTGTACTGTTTCCCGTGCTCAGGACCTTCGAGCAAGCATAATCTCCCTTGCTTAAAATTATTTTGACTTATTGATTCAAAATAATACCAACTTAGCTCCCACGCTTCATTTATCACACAGATCTTCCCTGTCCCTCACATCTCCCCTGTCCCTCACACCTCCCCTGTCCCTCACATCTCCCCTGTCCCTCACATCTCCCCTGTCCCTCACACCTCCCCTGTCCCTCTCATCTCCCCATATCCCTCACATTTCCCATTGCCCCCCCCCCCAATCCCCCTTGTCTCTCACATCTGCCCACCTGTCTTTCTTTGACACCCTATAAAACTTTTGTTTTTCAATCCTTTTCACTAATGCTGGATCAGCAGCGGCTGCAGAAATGATGACGTATAGAGATGATGACGTATAGAGATGATGACGTATAGAGATGATAACGTATAGAGATGATGACGTATAGAGATGATGACGTATTCATGTGTCCAGGATCGGCGCTAGGGCGATTTTTTTAAAAATTCTTTTTTCATTTCTTTTTTTTCTTTTTTTTTTTATGGATGGGGGGACCTGGGGAAAATTAAATTTTGCAAGGCCTTTGAAGTCGGCCCATCTGATATAATGTGTAATAAGAAATTTTACAGTTACAACGGGTCTTACTGATCAAAATGTGACATGTCATATCGGGTTCACTTGCTTTGGTTCCAAAAATTCTCCTGTCTTATTAATGTAACAGTTGAATTGGCCTGATCAGAAATTACTACACGCAGCGCGGTTGCTGCTAATCCAATGATTGTCTAAAGGAAATTCTGAAAACACAAATCTGAATGAGCTTCGCGCTCTTAAAGATATTGCATTTTTATTGCATTAATGTCTAACCAAAAAAAAAATGTATAGATATCATTTTCAGACTGTAATCAGGAAGCTTATTAGTCAGGGGGAAAAAAAATGCTTCCTCGTCAAAGTGGTAACAATGTCTCGTTCACTGACAACCCGTTCAATCGTTCACTGGCAACCCGTTCAATCGTTCACTGACAACCCGTTCAATCGTTCACTGACAATCCGTTCAATCGAACCTGACCAAATTGATGATCTCAATCAAGTAAGTTTTTTTCCTCAAATCCAGTTTTTAAAAAAATGTCTGTTTGCATTAGCTACTGTCTCCAAGACTTTAGAATTGTGAGAATCATTACTGACCGTTGCTCTTGGACGGCGTCTCACGGAGAATCGCTTCCTCCAGTCCGGACCCGGGCCTACAACCAAGGATGTCCTTTGGGCAGGGAAGGGTGGGGCATTCCCCCCCCCCCCAACCTCTTTGAATTTGCAGGTTTTAACTAAAGTGCTACGTACTGTTGCGCCTCCAGTAATAAACAACTTAGTAAGCGGACCATCCGGACCCGGGCCTACAACCAAGGGTGTCTTTTGGGCAGGGAAGGGTGGGGCATTCCCCCCCCCCCCCAACCTCTTTGAATTTGCAGGTTTTAACTAAAGTGCTACGTACTGTTGCGCCTCCAGTAATAAACAACTTAGTAAGCGGACCAAGTTTTGGTCCCCTCCCCCACCCACTGAAAAACCTGAAATGACGCCCTGCCCCCAACTTCGTATCCGTTAGTATGGGACTCGGGCCGGAGCCTTTCCCCCACAAACTAATTTTTCGGCCGCGTGATAGCCTATCTCACAGCGCCGCACGCAACCTGGCGGTGGTATGTGCGAATTAGCCGGGTGTACACGATCCCAGAACTCGGGGCACCAGCCACTGAAGACACTGTAATGCTGTTTGTACTTGTTCTGGAATAATGTCTCTCAAGATGTTCAGTTTTTCTATCCATCCCGAGTCATTTACACCTTTAAACGCTATTGAAGACACTGTAATGCTGTTTGTACTTGCCCTGGAATAATATATTTAAAAATCTTCAGTTTTTTCTTGTCGTGCCGATCCCTCTGCACCCGTCAACGCCGTGAAACCAAACCATAAAGTTTTTTCCTAAATTATCCAAAGTCATGGTTTTTATTATTGTTCGTCCCTCGCACGCTAAGATGACCATGACAGTTTTCGACTTGAGTAGCAACCTTGTCTTGAGCTGTATTTTGTTTAAAGTGAGGAAGAGTTGCTCGATTCGTCAGCCTCACTCTCTTGTCCCTGCCGATTTGTTCCAGTGACAAGAATTAGTCAAGACGACTGGAAATAGACCCGGATGCATTAGAAGACTAGCAGTGTGTGTGTGTGTGTTTATGAGTGTGTCTCACTGTGTTCTTTATGCGTGTCACGCAGGAGTTGTCGGAATTTCCATTGTGTCAATGTCATACCGATTGCGGAGCTCCATCTCCAGGTTTGATTTCAGAGTGTCCTTCTCTCAGACGTGTGACGTCTCCAATGAACACATGTTCAGCTCGTACCTGGAAGGACAAGCAGTTTGACTATTTACTTTTAAGGTCTTCACGTGATTGTCATTTAGATTACCACTTAGATCACCACTTAGATAACCACTTAGATTATCACTTAGATTACCACTTAGATTACCAATTAGATTTCCACTTAGTTTGCCACTTACATTACCACAAAGATAGTACTTAGATTACCACTTAGAATATCACTTAGATAACCACGTCAATATCCACTTATATTACCACTTAGATAACCACTTAGATTACCACTTAGATTATCATTTAGATTACCACTTAGATTGCCACTTAGAATACCACTTAGATCACCACTTATCACTTAGATAACCACTTAGATTATCCCTTAGATTATCACTTAGATAACCACTTAGATTACCACTTAGATTACCACTTATCACTTAGATAACCACTTAGATTTCCCCTTATATTACCAGTTAGATTACCAGTTAGATTACCACTAAGATTACGATTTAGATATCACTTAGATTACCACTTAGATTACTACCTAGATTACCCTCTTACCATTTCTGCCTTGGCCTCTTCTTCTCTCTGACTCTGGTTGAGAACCCCCGTATTAAATGCTAATGATCCAATTGACGGGTATCGATCCACTGAATCGATGCTAATCAACTTAAAAATATATATTCTATAGCGTTAAACTATGAATCTCTCGCGATACACGTATTTATTATGTTAAGTCTCTCCTTAAGGAACCAAGACCCCCCCCCCCGCCCACCCTTTCATCGCCTTGATCCCTTTGGGGCAGGCAATCACCAGAGTTCCATAAGCACATGGCCTGGTGTTGCAATATCATAGCGTCTGCCCTAAGTTGTGTTGTTGACACATGGCCTGGTGTTGCAATATCATAGCGTCTGCCCTAAGTTGTGTTGTTGACACATGGCCTGGTGTTGCAATATCATAGCGTCTGCCCTAAGTTGTGTTGTTGACACATGGCCTGGTGTTGCAATATCATAGCGTCTGCCCTAAGTTGTGTTGTTGACACATGGCCTGGTGTTGCAATATCATAGCGTCTGCCCTAAGTTGTGTTGTTGACACATGGCCTGGTGTTGCAATATCATAGCGTCTGCCCTAAGTTGTGTTGTTGACACATGGCCTGGTGTTGCAATATCATAGCGTCTGCCCTAAGTTGTGTTGTTGACACATGGCCTGGTGTTGCAATATCATAGCGTCTGCCCTAAGTTGTGTTGTTGACACATGGCCTGGTGTTGCAATATCATAGCGTCTGCCCTAAGTTGTGTTGTTGACACATGGCCTGGTGTTGCAATATCATAGCGTCTGCCCTAAGTTGTGTTGTTGACACATGGCCTGGTGTTGCAATATCATAGCGTCTGCCCTAAGTTGTGTTGTTGACACATGGCCTGGTGTTGCAATATCATAGCGTCTGCCCTAAGTTGTGTTGTTGACACATGGCCTGGTGTTGCAATATCATAGCGTCTGCCCTAAGTTGTGTTGTTGACACATGGCCTGGTGTTGCAATATCATAGCGTCTGCCCTAAGTTGTGTTGTTGACACATGGCCTGGTGTTGCAATATCATAGCGTCTGCCCTAAGTTGTGTTGTTGACACATGGCCTGGTGTTGCAATATCATAGCGTCTGCCCTAAGTTGTGTTGTTGACACATGGCCTGGTGTTGCAATATCATAGCGTCTGCCCTAAGTTGTGTTGTTGACAAGAGTATTGATCTGTCGCACGCGCTTCCACGCGCTCATGCATTTTCGTATGCAAACAGCGTCATCATGGATGGACGTTAAAATAACAGTCCGCACTGTTGAAATAGTCCACCCTTCACATAAGCAAAGTGGTTATGTAAGTGGTAATCTAAGGGGTAATCTAAGAGTTATTCCAAGTGGTAATCTAAGTAATAATCTAAGCGGTAATCTACTTGGTATTCCAAGTGGTAATCTAACTGGTAATCTAAGTTGTAATTAAACTGGTAATTTAACTTGTTATCTAAGTGGTAATCTAAGTGGTAACTAAGTGGTAATTAAGCGGTTGTCTAATGGTAATCCAAGTGGTAATCTAAGCGGTAGTCTAAGTGGTAATCTAAGCGGTAGTCTAAGCGGTAATCTAAGTGGTAATCTAAGCGGTATTCTAAGTGGTAATCTAAGCGGTAGTCTAAGTGGTAATCTAAGCGGTAATCTAGGCGGTTATCTAAGTGGTAATCTCAGCGGTAGTCTAAGTGGTAATCTAAGCGGTAGTCTAAGTGGTAATCTAAGCGGCAGTCTAAGTGGTAATCTAAGCGGTAGTTTAAGTGATTGTCTAAATGGTAATCTAAGTGGTAATCTAAGCGTTAATCTAAGCGGTAGTCTAAGTTGTAATCTAAGCGGTTGTCTAAGTGGTAATCTAAGTGGTAATCTAAGTGGTTATGAACCATTACTTAAGAAAATTATAAGCATTTCATTATGATTGTTTTTTGTTTCTGTCCCCATTAGTGGGAATATCTGTTGATATCCAAATGAAATCTGATCTCATGAGACTCGTCTTTATTGGACGTCGGCTTTTTTGATGGAGTGCAGGAATGTTGTTGAGTTCGCGGTAACAGGGATGGGGGTCTAATTGATGACTCATGCTACCAGGGACGGTGGGTCCAAGTGGTGATTCGTGCTACCAGGGACGGTGGGCCCAAGTGGTGATTCATGCTACCAGGGACGGTGGGTCTAGGTGGTGACTCGCGCTACCAGGGACGGTGGGTCCAGGTTGTGATTCGTTCTACCAGGGACGATGGGTCCAAGTGGTGATTCGTGCACCAGGGACGGTGGGTCCAAGTGGNTCCAGGTTGTGATTCGTTCTACCAGGGACGATGGGTCCAAGTGGTGATTCGTGCACCAGGGACGGTGGGTCCAAGTGGTGACTCGCGCTACCAGGGACGGTGGGTCCACGTGGTGATTCGTGCTACCAGGGACGGTGGATCCAGGTGGTGATTCGCACTACCAGGGACGGTGGGTCCAGGTGGTGACTCGCGCTACCAGGGACGGTGGGTCCAAGTGGTGACTCGCGCTACCAGGGACGGTGGGTCCAGGTGGTGATTCGTGCTACCAGGGACGGTGGATCCAGATGGTGACTCGCGCTACCAGGAACGGTGGGTCCAGGTTGTGATGCGTGCTACCAGGGACGGTAGGGCCAAGTGGTGCTACTGTATGCGAAGTTTATTTTTCGGCTCATGCTGTATATTTAAAATGTCCACTAATAAAAATTTGATTAAAGATTTTAAAATTTTAAATGCCCAGCGTTTGCATAGTTTCTTGGTTGTCTAAGATATTAAAGATAAAATAAGATTAGACCAGATCAGATAAGATCATAGTTGAACCAAGACAATATATTACAGTTATAACAATTTAACTTAACCCTAACCCCCACTCCCCCCAAAAAAAAAATCTCATTATTTTATTTTATTCGTATTAAATAAAGTGTACACTTTTATAATTTCGTAAAGAATGATGGTGATGATGATGATGGCGTTGATGGGATTGATGGCATTGATGGTGTTGATGATGATGGCGTTGATGGTGTTGATGATGATGGTGTTGCTGGTGTTGATGGTGATGATGGGATTGATGGTGATGATGGTACTGATGGTGATGATGGGATTGATGGTGATGATGGGATTGATGGTGTTGATGATGATGGCGTTGATAGCGTTGATGGTGTTGATGGTGTTGATGATGATGGTGTTGATGATGATGGTGTTGATGATGATGGTGTTGATAATGATGGTGTTTATGATGATGGTGTTGATGGTGTTGATTGGATTAATGGTGTTGATGGTGTTGATGATGGATTGTAAAACGCCCAATCACAGTTAGACGTCTTTCTAACAGAACTAGCTGTGCATCTCATGACAGACATAATGTCATGACAGACATAATCTCATTACTCATAACAGACATGATCTCACGACAGACATAAATCTTATGACAGACATAATCTCATGACATACATAATCTAATGAAAGACATAATCTCATGACAGACATAATCTCATGACATAAATAATTTCACATCAGACATAATCTCATGACAGACATAATCTCACGACAGACATAATCTCAAGACAGACATAATCTCACGACAGACATAATCTTACGACAGACATAATCTAATAACAGACACATAACGTATATCATATGTAAACCTCATGACAGACATAATCTCATGACAGACATAATCTCATGACAGACATAATCTCACGTCAGACATGATTTCGAGACAGACATGATCTCACAACAGACATACTATCACTGCAGACATGATCTCATGACAGACATGATCTCACGACAGACATTATCTCAGGACAGACATTATCTCACGACAGACATAATGATTCTTATTTATACAAGACACAAAGTCAGCCTATCTTCAATATCGAGGTAGTAAGCCAAGAAAAACAACTAAATGATAAAATAGCAGGTAACTATTTTACGGAAGAGACAACGGTTCTTATCAAAGAATTGATCCTTTGACCCTCACTAGCTGGCCGAAAAATTAAACTCCCCCAAAAAGCTAAGAATAAGGAAAAAAAAAAGAGCAGTAGGCTAAAAATTATAGCATCTGTACTTTGCAGTCCAGCGGATGATTCGTGCCGGTCCTTTACATAATAAAAAAATGTGAGAACCCCTGCTCTAAATCACATTATAAATTCTGGCACAGCCCGGGTCAATACAACCAATCCACCCCCGGGGTCTCAAACTAATGTATCGGATTTACGACTTCCCTCACCCGTCAGCATACATGTGGGTGGAAAGAAGGGAGGGGGTGGGGGTTGTCAGATCTATTTTTAGAACTAATGTTGAGTATCTGTTCCCCGCTCTCCACTTAGAGTGGCCCTTATCACGTTTCTGTCTGAAGTTTTGGCTTTCAATCGATCTTCCCGTTCGTACTCATCAATTCTGACCAGCCTAGTCTCATTCTTATTTATAAAACAGAGGATGTCCCATCAATTCTGACCACCCTAGTCTCAGTCTTGTTTATAAAACAGATGATGTCTTATCAATTCTGGCCAGCCCAGTCTCAGTCTGATTTATAAAACAGAGGATGTCCCAGTTTATCATACCATTTTCGTCTCGGTCCTATTTATATATCGATCGATTTTCCTTTGATCAATCGGGACCATCCTAGTCTCGGTCCTATTTATAGATAGGCCGATGTTCAAACCATCAATTCTGGCCATCTTATTCTCGGCTCTATCTAAAAATCTGCTCATGTTCATACCATCAATTCTGGGTATCCGAGTCTCAGGCCTATGTAAAGATTAGCACATGTTCATACCATCAATTCTGGCCATCTTCGTCTCCGGCCTATGCATACATCTGCTCATGTTCATACCATCAATTCTGGCCATCTTCGTCTCCGGCCTATGCATACATCTGCTCATGTTCATACCATCAATTCTGGCCATCTTCGTCTCGGGCCTATGCATACATCTGCTTGTGCTCATACCATCAATTCTAGCCATCTTCGTCTCGGGCCTTAGCATACATCTGCTCATGTTCTTACCATCAATTCTGGCCATCTTCGTCTCATGCCCATGTATAGATCTGCTCATGCTCATACCATCAATTCTGACCATCTTCGTCTCATGCCCATGTATAGATCTGCTCATGCTCATACCATCAATTCTGACCATCTTCGTCTCATGCCCATGTATAGATCTGCTCATGCTCATACCATCAATTCTGACCATCTTCGTCTCATGCCCATGTATAGATCTGCTCATGCTCATACCATCAATTCTGACCATCTTCGTCTCATGCCCATGTATAGATCTGCTCATGCTCATACCATCAATTCTGACCATCTTCGTCTCATGCCCATGTATAGATCGGCTTACGTTCGCACCAGACAGTGAGTGATCCACATTCACCCTGCCTTGTTTTTTTTTTTAATAAGAGTGCTGTCAGCGTTACTTCGACTCAGAAAAGAATTATATACAGCTGCGGTCCCCAGCCTTTTGGCCATCTGGGATCCGTTTTATGAACGACAATTTCTCCACAGCTTGTTGGGGGGGGGGGGAGGGGGCTGTGTAAGGGTTTGATTCAAGTAAAAAAAAAACTACGCTCCTGCCACCTGGTTGGGGACAACTCATTTAACCTACTAACGCCTTGGAGGCTGGCAAAGCATGTTTCAGTCCGGAAGATATCTCAGAAGATCTTAGCGGATCTGGATATTTTTATCGTCGAAAGCAAGTCGTACACCGGACAACTTTAAGGCAAAACTTTCTTCAACGGTATTGGTCACTAAGCGGGTCCTAGTCAGGACCTCAGTCAGCTTCAGTGGTATTGGTCACTAAGTGGATCCTAGTCAGGACCTCAGTGTGCTTCAGTGGTATTGGTCACTTAACGGGTCCTAGTCAGGACCTCAGTGTGCTTCAGTGGTATTGGTCACTAAATGGGTCCTAGTTAGGACCTCAGTGTGCTTCAGTGGAATTTGTCACTAAGCGGGTCCTAGTCAGGCCCTCAATGTGCTTTAGTGGTATTTGTCACTTAGCGGGTCCTAGTCAGGACCTCAGTGTGCTTCAGTGGTATTGGTCATTAAGTGGGTCCTAGTCAGGACCTTAGTGTGCTTCAGTGGTATTGGTCATTAAGTGGGTCCTAGTCAGGACCTCAGTGTGCTTCAGTGGTATTGGTCATTAAGTGGGTCCTAGTCAGGACCTCAGTGTGCTTCAGTGGTATTGGTCATTAAGTGGGTCGTAGTCAGGAACTCAGTGTGCTTCAGTTGTTTTGGTCATTTAGCGGGTCCTAGTCAGGACCTCAGTGTGCTTCAGTGGTATTGGTCATTTAGCGGTTCCTAGTCAGGACCTCAATGTGCTTCAGGCGTATTGGTCGTTAAGTGGGTCCTAGTCAGGACCTAAGTGTGCTTCAGTGCTATTGGTCATTTAGCGTGTCCTAGTCAGGACCTCAGTGTGCTTCAGTTGTTTTGGTCATTAAGTGGGTCCTAGTCAGGACATCAGTGTGCTTCAGTGGTATTGGTCATTAAGTAAGTTGGTCCTAGTCAGGACCTCAGTGTGCTTCAGTGGTATTGGTCATTAAGTAAGTTGGTTCTAGTCAGGACCTCAGTGTGCTTCAGTGGTATTGATCATTAAGCTGGTCCTAGTCAGGCCCTCAATGTGCTTTAGCGGTATTGGTCATTTAGCGGGTCCTAGTCAGGACCTCAATGTGTACTAATACAAGGTATTAATGTTGTTGTTTTTTAACTTGGCATCGATAAAGACATGGATAAATTAGTTTATGCATACACAGTTCATGATATTGACTCAGGTCCAGGGAACTTAAAGAAAAAGAATATTTAAAAAGACAAGAGATGTCTGCGTTATTTAAAGAGAGGGGGGAAAAATTAATAAAGACATGTGAGTGGCCTTCACATTTCAAGAAAAATTTTTCCTTGTTTAATTTTATAACAATAATTATTTGGCGCCAATAAGTAAAACAAAGTACGGGAAAACCCGGAAAAAAAATGGTCGTAGCGAAATAAGGAAAGTATCGACACAAAGTCTTCTTCAGCCTTATGGCAGTCTCTGCCCCGGTTATTATCATTATTGGGCGCTGTCTTCGTTTGAATACAGAACTGCAGCTGCTATCGACGCGACCTGTTAAGCCGAAGTCCTGCCGTTGACGGAGCATGAAAACTGAGATGAGTGGATGTGAAATCGAAACATGAATTATGCACTGTTGCGTTGGTAGGGTCTATGACGTTCGAGGCGGGCCAAGATTTTTTTGGCCCCCCCCCCCCACTCCCCCACGCTAAAAACTCTGCAGTTTTCCGAAAATGCCACCTCTATTCTAAAGGAAATATTATAAGCCGCCCGGGTCGGGCCGCCCCCTTCAGCCCCCACCCCCCTTCCAACGCCCCTGATGGAAAGTCTGACTTTAATTCATCGTAATCCTGAGTTGTAAGTCCGTCGCTGATATCATGACTTTTGGTGACCTGGCGGTCAGTTTCGAGGGCTTCTCTGAACGCGTATGAAACCAAAAAGAGTAAGATGATAACTGATGCTATACCGATTTCATAGCTATGGGGATGGCCCGGTTCTTGGGTCTTTTGTAACCACCCCGAGAACCACTGCCACAAGGCGCGTGCCCACATTCTAGAGCACGCCTCCAACGTCACCTGTCATCGGCGATCTGCGCGCGCCCATGACGTCAGGGATACCTCTTTGTCCACGCTGTATTGATCGGGGGGCGAGGGGGGGAAGAGGGGGGGGGCATTGTGTCACGATGGGTGCGAGTGGAAGCCAGCAGGACTGCGACTCTGCCACTCTGCCACCACGTCAAATCATTGCGGCCAGGCCAACCGTAACGCGCAGGATGATGGGCTATCTGGACAAGAGCTGACCCCATTTCACACGCGAACTTTGTGTAGGTGTTAGAAGTCATGTGGGGAGTAATCCCCCTACTTGTTTGAGGTCATGTGTGAAGTAATCCCCCTTCTAGTGCAAGGTCACATTGGAAGTAATCCACCTTCTAGTGCGAGGTCACATTGGAAGTAATCCCCCTTCTAGTGCGAGGTCACATTGGAAGTAATCCACCTTCTTGTGGGTGAGCAGGCCTGATTGAAGTTCGTTATACAGCTTTTGCTATGACGATAACGTCACAAAGAGATGTCTTTGATTTCTTTGGCCACATTCGTCTGTTTCCATCTTTGTCGTACATTATAACAGATAGTTCGTACCGAACAGAAATGGGCCCCCCCCCCCCCGCAATCCCGCTTTTTTCTTTCCTCGTTACTCTCCACTCTTACGCTATCCAAAAGCCCTCACGGCACCCACTCCACCCCACACCCCTTTACCAAAGTTAACCCCATGACGTCACCCTACACCCCGAACTCTCTGCACATACTGGGCCGGTGAACCTTTTGTTTAAACCACGATTCATTTCGATCGATTCCCTGACCTGAGATTTTATGCTAACATGGAGGGAAATGTTCACTGTTTGAAATATGTGTCATTTTTCTATAGGTAGTGTCATTTTTCTCATTGTTCTTTAGGAGTGTCATTTTTATAGGAGTGTCATTTTTTATTTAGAAGTGACATTTTTATGGGAGTGTCATTTTTATAGGAGTGTCATTTTTTCTTTAGACGTGTCATTTTGTCTTTAGAAGTGTCATTTTTCTTTAGGAGTGTCATTTTTATAGGAGTTTAATTTTTATTTGAGTGACATTTTAATTTAGGAGTGTCATTTTTATAGGAGTTTAATTTTTATTTGAGTGACATTTTAATTTAGGAGTGTCATTTTTTTCTTTAGACGTGTCATTTTTTATTTAGAAGTGTCATTTTTATAAGAGTCTCAAAGCGCTCATGACGCCTTATGTGCCCGCTAGACAACTCCGATCATCTGATAGTGGCAAACTCACGATACCACGTGTTCGCCTTGAGACTTACGGAAGGCGCACGTTCGCATTTGCTGGCCCAACAATTTGGAACACACTTCCTGTCGCTCACAGAAACAGCCAGACACTGGAGTCCTCCAAAAAACCGATTTGAAAACACATCTATTTCGCAAACACCTGTTGGGGTGAATTTGTCTACCATTTTTTCCAGCTAACTATTATCTCCTAGATGTATATTGTCCTGTGTTGTTTATGTTTGCAAGGGATGAACGATTTAGAATGGGTATTCTCGAATGTAGTTTTTGTAATGTTACGTTTTGTATTTCAACGTGGTAAAAATAAAGATTTTTTCATTTCTTTTTTAATATGGATGATTTTGTACCGCACTTCAAGCCTTGTGGGATGAAGCCTGATTTTCAAATAAGCTTTATTATTATTATTATTATTTTTCTTTAGGAGTCTCATGTTCCTTTTAGTTAAATGCCGATATTGATGCCAAGCATTGATGGGGTTGATGTTGTTTTCTTTCTATGGAACAGAAGAGCGTTCCACAACGTACCTCAGAATTGACCTCACAATGTATGTATCTCATGCGTGTTCGACTAACCAAGAGTTGAGATTTGCCACAGTTTCAAAATAAAGCAACCACGTTTCAACAACAAAATCCCCCCCCCCCCACACACACGCTTCCCAAAGTAGGTTCCATGATCCCAGCTGGGGTTCCACTTGTGTTTATATCATTCTGTCACCTACCGAGCAAGGAACGTGTCCGTCCAAAGGTCAGATAGAATTGACCTCACAATGTATGTATCTCATGCGTGTTCGACTAACCAAAATTTGAGATTTGTCACAGTTTCAAAATAAAGCAACCCCGTTTCAACAACAAAATCCCCCCCACCCCACACACACGCTTCCCAAAGTAGGTTCCATGATCCCAGCTGGGGTTCCACTTGTGTTTATATCATTCTGTCACCTACCGAGCAAGGAACGTGTCCGTCCAAAGGTCAGAGTTCTTCAGCCCTGAGGGGAGCAGTGGTGGGAAATATCACGTCCCTTGGCTATGTATTACATTGTGTGTGGAATAGTGTGGGGTGGGGTGTGGGTGGGGTATAGGGTGGGAGGAGGTGGGGGGATAGATGTTTGGAAGGGAGTTCGAAGTTCAGTACTGTGGAACTGTTCAGATTTGTGGCCGTAACCGAATTCACAGTAGGTTTGTGTTCGTTGGTGTTGCGACCCACAGGTTGAGAACCACTTTTGTATTCTGTAAGGTTGATTATTACAGCTGAACATATTTTGTTTTCTTTACACAAATTATTTAGGTCTAATTAATCTTCATTTATTAATGCATTGGCTAAGTAAACAATATTTGAAAGCTACCTTCTAAAGCCGCTATTGTGTTACGGCATGGAAATTGTCAGTGAACGTTAAAAAAAAAGATTTCAGAAACGTAACAGGAAAGAATTACTCATACCAACCTGTGAGCCCGCTACATTATATCGATTAGTTCCCTTTGACTGCGCCAGAGCATCGTGTCTGGTTGTGAGTCAGGCAAGACTTACCCCGTGGCACACATACAGGTGATTCACTGCCCCTTCCATGGCACACATACAGGTGATTCACTGCCCCTTCCGTGGCACACATACAGGTGATTCACTGCCCCTTCCGTGGCACACATACAGGTGATTCACTGCCCCTTCCGTGGCACACATACAGGTGATTCACTGCCCCTTCCATCGCTACACTCACTCGCCGCTTCGCTTACGCAATTTAATAGAACAATCTCGTTGTATGTTAACATAGAGCAATACTGGTGTATGATAGCATAGGACAATCTCGTTGTATAATAACATAGAACAAAGTCATTGTATAATAACATAGAACAATCACGTTGCATAATAACATAGAACAATATCGTTGTATAAGAACGTAGAACAATCTCGTTGTATAATAACATAGAACAATCTCGTTGCATAATAACATAGAACAATATCGTTGTATAGTAACATAGAACAATATCGTTGTATAAGAACGTAGAACAATCTCGTTGTATAATAACATAGAACAATATCGGTAGATGAATGGGGTTCTAAAGCTCTCTATTCTTACATTTAGGAGTGTCGACTTCGCCTGTGCAGCTACTGCTTTTGACTTGATGACTGTGACTTAAGTGTGACATGACATTACGAAAGGATTGATTTTCTATTATAAGTGGAATTAGCTTGACAGTTTATGCTGGAATTGGTGGGTCATTACTTTTTCCAACTGTTTATTCTGAGTCATAGAAGTTTTCGTCAATTCGATTATGAAGATTTCAAAGAGTTTTTCTGCTTGATTTCGAAAGATTCCAATAAATAGCACGCTGCACACGCATGCGTGGAGGATAAACTAGCCTCTAACTCTATGAGTGGATCCTAGTGGTGTACCTAGGGTCAACTCCAGCCCGGGGTGGGTCAAGGTTTTAGGCGCCCCCTTCCTAACTTCACCATTTCATCTCAACTTCACCATTTCATCTCAACTTCACCATTTCATATCAACTTCACCATTTCATATCAACTTCACCATTTCATCTCAACTTCACCATTTCATATCAACTTCANTGACTTAAGTGTGACATGACATTACGAAAGGATTGATTTTCTATTATAAGTGGAATTAGCTTGACAGTTTATGCTGGAATTGGTGGGTCATTACTTTTTCCAACTGTTTATTCTGAGTCATAGAAGTTTTCGTCAATTCGATTATGAAGATTTCAAAGAGTTTTTCTGCTTGATTTCGAAAGATTCCAATAAATAGCACGCTGCACACGCATGCGTGGAGGATAAACTAGCCTCTAACTCTATGAGTGGATCCTAGTGGTGTACCTAGGGTCAACTCCAGCCCGGGGTGGGTCAAGGTTTTAGGCGCCCCCTTCCTCACTAAAAAAAAAACTCGGCAGGAGGCCCAAAATGCCAAACCTCAATAAAATAATAAAAAAGTGCACCCCCGGGGCGCAGCCCACCCCCTCAGAACCCTATCCTACGCCACTGGTAGGCCCACAAACATAAGGAACCAATTAGTTTTAAACGTGTAGCTCCCACAATTTAAGATACGGTAATAATAATCCAATTTTTCTTGGTCGTTCGTGGACCATATTATTACCTAGCCGTTTTATACACACAAAAAATTTGAAAGAATGCTCACGCTTGTAAGCACATTCTAGCCAGCCTTGCCGAGACGGCTCGTGTCTAGCACTGCGGAACTGCAGCACCCCCCATTCATGTAACGCACGAGGCCGCCGCTGCAGTCATGATATGAGTGAGTAAATAACGTCTGGTCCGTACCCAGCTGTCGCTATGGATAAACATGCATAGATATGATCTTTTTGTCGGAGCTCTGAGACAACCCGTGAGATTTCTCAGCAGATTTCCCCCAATGGAGAATTCGGAACGCCGATAACACGCATGCGGTCCTAGCTTATACATGGACGGAGGTTTTAATCAATGAGGGGGGTGGGAAATATATCAATATACTGTCAACCTTCGCCACTTGGCGCTTCGATTTTCACAGCTTCACTCTGTCGGGGTTTTTTCCCCTTTCAACTATAACATGTATTCATTAAAACAAATGTTGATCGTGAGAGTGAAAATGCTACAGGGCGCGCTCGGTTGTCTGAGTCAATGATATACCATTGTCTTACAATTGAAATCACTGTTTTGTACGGAGTGTACGCCTATGTCTTCGAGCACCGCCAGAGTGAGAATGATACAGGGCGCGCTCGGTTGTCTGAGTCAATGATATACCATTGTCTTACAATTGAAATCACTGTTTTGTACGGAGTGTAGGCCTACTACGTCTTCTAGCACCGCCAGAGTGAGAATGCTACAGGGCGCGCTCGGTTGTCTGAGTCAATGATATACCATTGTCTTACAATTGAAATCACTGTTTTGTACGGAGTGTAGGCCTATGTCTTCGAGCACCGCCAGAGTGAGAATGCTACAGGGCGCGCTCGGTTGTCTGAGTCAATGATATACCATTGTCTTACAATTGAAATCACTGTTTTGTACGGAGTGTACGCCTATGTCTTCGAGCACCGCCAGAGTGAGAATGCTACAGGGCGCGCTCGGTTGTCTGAGTCAATGATATACCATTGTCTTACAATTGAAATCACTGTTTTGTACGGAGTGTAGGCCTACTACGTCTTCTAGCACCCCCAGAGGCTCTAAAAATGTCAAAAACCCTGAACAGGTTTCTTTCTCTCTAACTACGAGCTTTTTCGATTTTTACATAAAGAATCCTACATCACGGAAATTCACTTATCGGGGGTCGAGTCAGGAACCGATTAACGGTGATGTACGAGCGACGACTGTAAACATAATTATATGTATTTATTTATATGATATGAGTTTGTCTCTATAATAAACATTTGGTTTAAGATGGACATAAAGGAAATCTCTATGGTCAAATTAATTTAACTCGTGATACCATTTGACCCGTGATACTAGTTGACGTTTGATATCATTTGACTACTTACTTGCTTTTCGATACAGCTGATCTTGTGATACCGTTTGACCTGTGATACAATTTAATGTTGTTCATCCATTTATCCAGTATGAGCAATGATCTGAGGACAGGTGCAATCCTCTTCTGTCTCAATAAATCTTTTAATCCCTTAGACATAGTAACCTCAACTTTGGATAATCTCATTAACATACATGTGGTCGAGGAAAACGTAATAGGACCGCGATTGAGGCTTCGGGCATTAGCCATTTTTCATCATTGCATATCAAACCAGCCATTGTTTGGATTTCAATACTGTTTTCATTCTCTTCTGCCGCTTTTTGCCGATGAAGTTTCAAGTCGTTTAATTTTTCTTTAATGTGTGTCCATTCAATTAGCTGAAAGAAATCTGAATAATTATTTGGTGATCATCCAGTACCGACTGTGAGGTGCCAGTTAAGATCCTTAACTGATACACTTTTTATGTAAGGTGTAATTTTGGATTATGTCCCTTTGACCGGCGGATTCGAAGCACGATAACTAAATGTTTAACGGCTATCGGATATAAAAGGGTCACCATATTCATACTGTCTAATCATTACACATCTGGTGTCTTGTTATACTAATCATTACACATCTGGTGTCTTGTTATACTAATCATTACACGTCTGATGTCTTGTTACACTAATCATTACACGTCTGATGTCTTGTTACACTAATCATTACACGTCTGGTGTCTTGTTATAATAATCATTACACGTCTGGTGTCTTGTTATACTAATCATGACATGTGTGGTGTCTTGTTATACTAATCATTACACGTCTGGTGTCTTGTTATACTAATCATTACACGTCTGATGTCTTGTTATACTAATCATTACACGTCTGATGTCTTGTTACACTAATCATTACACGTCTGATGTCTTGTTACACTAATCATTACACGTCTCGTGTCTTGTTATACTAATCATGACATGTGTGGTGTCTTGTTATACTAATCATTACACGTCTGGTGTCTTGTTATACTAATCATTACACGTCTGGTGTCTTGTTATACTAATCATTACACATCTGATGTCTTGTTATACTAATCATTACACATCTGGTGTCTTGTTATACTAATCATTACACGTCTGGTGTCTTGTTATACTAATCATTACACGTCTGGTGTCTTGTTATATTAATCATTACACGCCTGGTGTCTTGTTATACTAATCATGACAATTGTGGTGTCTTGTTATACTAATCATTACACGTCTGGTGTCTTGTTATACTAATCATTACACGTCTGGTGTCTTGTTATACTAATCATTACACATCTGGTGTCTTGTTATACTAATCATTACACGTCTGATGTCTTGTTACACTAATCATTACACATCTGGTGTCTTGTTATACTAATCATGACATGTGTGGTGTCTTGTTATACTAATCATTACACGTCTGGTGTCTTGTTATACTAATCATTACACGTCTGGTGTCTTGTTATACTAATCATTACACATCTGCTGTCTTGTTATACTAATCATTACACATCTGGTGCCTTGTTATGCTAATCATTACACATCTGGTGTCTTGTTATACTAATCATTACACGTCTGGTGTCTTGTTATACTGATCATTACACGTCTGGTGTCTTGTTATACTAATCATTACACGTCTGGTGTCTTGTTATACTAATCATTACACGCCTGGTGTCTTGTTATACTAATCATTACACGTCTGGTGTCTGGTTATACTAATCATTACACGTCTGGTGTCTTGTTATACTAATCATTACACGTATGGTGTCTTGTTATACTAATCATTACACGTCTGGTGTCTTGTTATACTAATCATTACACGTCTGGTGTCTTGTTATACTAATCATTACACGTCTGGTGTCTTGTTATACTAATCATTACACGTCTGGTGTCTTGTTATACTAATCATTACACGTCTGGTGTCTTGTTATACTAATCATTACACGTCTGGTGTCTTGTTATACTAATCATTACACGTCTGGTGTCTTGTTATACTAATCATTACACGTCTGGTGTCTTGTTATACTAATCATTACACGTCTGGTGTCTTGTTATACTAATCATTACACGTCTTGTGTCTTGTTATACTAATCATTACACGTCTGGTGTCTTGTTATACTAATCATTACACGTCTGGTGTCTTGTTATTAATCATTACACGTCTGGTATCTTGTTATACTAATCATTACACATCTGGTGTCTTATTATACTAATCATTACATGCCTTGTGTCTCGCTTTATTTATGGAAAAAAAATCGGTTTGATTCAACTCCCCTACCCCCACCGCACCCCCCAAAAGTGTCGCCTGAGGGGGAGGGCGGCTCTGCCCCCTCTTCCTTCACCAGTGTATAGAGTTATCCTATCTTTGACATCAAAAGTTTCTTTCTCTCTTCTTAATGTTGCATTGCTCTGCACAATGACACACGCACACGAGACTCATTATCAAGATTGGGACGGGAGATAACCCGACGAATCAATAGTTGGCTTGAGTTAATGACGGGGGCTGTTACCACCCCCCCCCCTGGACCTTAATATTCTGAGATGAAACCTTGAGACAAGCGGGTATGAATGATGGCCAATAAAAATAAGCGAACTCTTTTGAAAACCGGACGTGTCGTCACTGTGGCATTGTGTTGGCTTGAGTTAATGACGGGGGCTGTTACCCCCCCCCCCCTGGACCTTAATATTCTGAGATGAAACCTTGAGACAAGCGGGTATGAATGATGGCCAATAAAAATAAGCGAACTCTTTTGAAAACCGGACGTGTCGTCACTGTGGCATTGAACGAGACTCTTGCATACCCACGTCATCAAAAGTTTGTGTCTGTGCAAAATGTCTTCTTTTCTCCTCTTCTATACTTAGATTGTAAAAGCTTATATTGGAGTTTGCATCTCATTCCCAATCCATCTAAAGCAGTGGTTCTCAATTTTCCCAGTGCCGCGACCCTTTAATACAGTTCCTCATGTTGTGGTGTCCCCCCCTCTCCCCCACCCCACAACCATGAAATTATTTTCGCTGCTTCTTCATAAATATGTGTTTCCCGATGGTCTTAGGCAACCCCTGTGCAAGGGTCGTTCGACCCTCCCCCCCCATAGGGGTCGCGACCCACAGGTTGAGAACCGATGATCTGAAGAATGTCTGTAATCCTTGAAGGACTGGATGTTTTGGTTTTGATCTCTTTGGAAATATACTGGAAGTGGGGTGTGTCAATCCAGAATCTCGTTTTATTCTCCGATGCGTCAGACCGGATTAAATAGATATATATTTGGGAGACGATGGAGCAGCTATGGACACTTCACCTCATTGTTCACCAGGCCAACCCTGGAATGGCAGTCTCGGCTGGAGAACCTTCACCCCTGTTGAAATTTGGACTTCCGTATTGTTCTTTTTGTTGCAAAGGCTTCGTTTTGTGCATCTTCTGGCTTTTAGATTCCTTTATACACTGATATAAATATATATATATATATATATTACATACCAACACACATATATATATATATATATATTATTATGGCATCCTTCCGTCTAAGTGAGACGATGGAGTAGCTATATAGCTCTACACTTTGACGAGTGGCACACTAGGCCAATCCTTGAATGGCAATCACGGCCGCATCTCTCGCAGGAGAATGTTGAAACCCGGTCAATTCTTGATTTTCGAATTGTTCTTTTTGATTCGAGGGCCTCGTTTCGAGAAACTTCTGCCTTTTTCACTCCTCCAAACACCAGTTGGAGCGATGTTCGGCAATGAACTCCCATTCGTTTGTTTCAATATTGGCTTCCCTCATGCTTCGTTTGCAAACGTCAATAAATCTCAGGCGCGGTCGACCAATAATATGTCTTGTCCACTCTGCCAACTCTCCATACAGCAGAATCTTTGGGATACGTCCTTCCTCCATTCTCCGTGCACGACCTAACCAGCGAAGGCGCCTCTTGATAAGAAAGGAGAATATGCTAAACATGTGTGCACGTTCCAGGACCTCCACGTTAGGCACCCTGTCCTGCCAAACGTTCCAGGACCTCCACGTTAGGCACCCTGTCCTGCCAAACGTTCCAGGACCTCCACGTTAGGCACCCTGTCCTGCCAACACATAAATCCGGTTTTTATTTTATAAAATTAGGTCAGTGTTTACCGATTAAAATATTTCCAGAAGACCAACTGACCAACTGTAGTGACCTGTATCCTGAATACACCGGTCTTTGGTTTTGGCTCTTCGTCTGTTCCAACGGATTTGACAACTTCCAATAAATGTATGAATGCTTGTCTGTTCCATTCTCTACTAGCTACAAAAACCTATGCGTCACGTCCGGGCGTGTCCGCTACACCACTGGTTGACACCACTGGTTGACTCTACTGGTTGACACCACTTTCACTTTAGACGCATCTTGAAATATAATTTTTTTAAGCCTTAGAATAGATTAGACTTATTTTATATTATTGCATCTTATTTTCCTCTGACAGGGATGAGTTGACTCCCCGAGAGCATGTGAAAACACAGAGTTCTTCCTCTTTGCCCCGTGATACCGCGCCCACGCACGACGCCCCGGAACCAGGTGCCCTTATCAACGAGGCGGCCACAGATTCAACACTGCACCACGGTCCGGCCAAGCCACCCGGCGACCACGAGGACGACGACCTGCTGTCCAGCAGTCTGGAGTCACGCCCGCTTGACCTGAGTGACCACGAGGATGAGGACAGCGAGACGGAGAGCGCCATTGCTGCCCACAAAGCCATGACCTTGCTAACCCCGGAAGAAAATCAAGGTCAGTGCAGCAGGTTATGAATATACATAATTTCTTTAGAAAAAAAAAGTGGAGGGGGGGTGTTAATAAAATGTTTATAATTCCACAAGATGTTATTTCCTTTCACACATGATTAAGTATAGCAGGTCAGATACGAATATTTAGACTTTGAACCTAAATATGTTAATTTCCGAAATAATCTGTATTTTAGATTTATATAACTTTGATGAGAATCAAACCAAAAACCGTTTGTGCTTAATGTGGCGTTTTTGTAATATATAGCTATGTGGCTTTTGTGTATTAAGTCCACCAATGTGGCGTTTGTGTAATGTATAGCTATGTGGCTTTTGTGTATTAAGTCCACCAATGTGGCGTTTGTGTAATGTATAGCTATGTGGCTTTTGTGTATTAAGTCCACCAATGTGTCGTTTGTGTAATGTATAGCTATGTGGCTTTTGTGTATTAAATCCACCAATATATCGTTTGTGTAATGTATTGCTATATGGCTTTTGTATTAAGTCCACCAATGTGTCGTTTGTGTAATGTATAGCTATGTGGCTTTTGTGTATTAAGTCAACCAATGTGTCGTTTGTGTAATGTATAGCTATGTGGCTTTTGTATAGTAAGTCCACCAATGTGTCGTTTGTGTAATGTATAGCTATGTGGCTTTTGTTTATTAAGTCCACCAATGTTTCGTTTATGTAATGTATTGCTATGTGGCTTTTCTGTATTAAGTCCACCAATGTATCGTTTGTGTAATGTATAGCTATGTGGCTTTTGTGTAGTAAGTCCACCAATGTGTCGTTTGTGTATTGTATAGATATGTGGCTTTTGTGTATTAAGCCCACCAATGTGTCGTTTGTGTAATGTATAGCTATGTGGCTTTTGTGTATTAAGTCCACCAATGTGTCGTTTGTGTAATGTATAGCTATGTGGCTTTTGTGTATTAAGTCAACCAATGTGTCGTTTGTGTAATGTATAGCTATGTGTCTTTTGTGTATTAAGTCCACCAATGTGTCGTTTGTGTAATGTATAGCTATGTGGCTTTTGTGTAGTAAGCCCCCAATGTGTCGTTTGTGTAATGTATAGCTATGTGGCTTTTGTGTATTAAGTCCACCAATATATCGTTTGTGTAATGTATAGCTATATGGCTTTTGTATTAAGTCCACCAACGTGTTGTTTATGTAATGTATAGCTATGTGGCTTTTGTATTAAGTCCATCAACGTGTTGTTTGTGTAATGTATAGCTATGTGGCTTTTGTGTAGTAAGTCGACCAATGTGTCGTTTGTATAATGTATAGCTATGTGGCTTTTGTGTATTAAGTCCACCAATGTGTCGTTTTTGTAATGTATAGCTATGTGACTTTTGTGTATTAAGTCCACCAATGTGTCGTTTGTGTATTGTATAGATATGTGGCTTTTGTGTATTAAATCAACCAATGTGTCGTTTGTGCAATGTATAGCTATGTGGCTTTTGTGTATTAAGGCCACCAATATGTCGTTTTTGTAATGTATAGCGATGTTGCTTTTGTGTATTAAGTCCACCATGTGTCGTTTGTGTAATGTATAGCTATGTGGCTTTTGTGTATTAAGTCCGCCAATGTGTCGTTTGTGTAATGTATAGCTATGTGGCTTTTGTGTATTAAGCCCACCAATGTGTCGTTTGTGTAATGCATATCGATGTGGCTTTTGTGTATTAAGTCCACTTATGTGTCGTTTGAGTATTGTAGGGCTATGTGGCTTTTTGTATTAAGTCCACCAACGTGTCGTTTGTGTAATGTAAAGCTATGTGGCTTTTGTGTATTAAGTCCACCAATATATCGTTTGTGTAATGTATTACTATATGGCTTTTGTATTAAGTCCACCAACGTGTTGTTTATGTAATGTATAGCTATGTGGCTTTTGTATTAAGTCCATCAACGTGTCGTTTCTTTAATGTATAGCTATGTGGCTTTTGTGTATTAATCCCACCAATGTGTCGTTTGTGTAATGTATAGCTATGTGACTTTTGTGTATTAAGTCCACCAATGTGTCGTTTGTGTATTGTATAGCTATGTGGCTTTTGTGTATTAAGTCAACCAATGTGTCATTTGTGCAATGTATAGCTATGTGGCTTTTGTGTATTAAGTCCACCATGTGTCGTTTGTGTAATGTATAGCTATGTGGCTTTTGTGTATTAAGTCCACCAATGTGTCGTTTGTGTAATGTATAGTTATGTGGCTTTTGTGTATTAAGCCCACCAATGTGTCGTTTGTGTAATGCATATCGATGTGGCTTTTGTGTATTAAGTCCACAAACTTGTCGTTTGTGTAATGCATAGCGATGTGGCTTTTGTATATTAAGTCCACCAATGTGTCATTTATGTTATTTATAGCTATGTTACGTTTGTGTATTAAGGCCACAAATGTGTCATTTGTGTAATTTATAGCTATGTGACGTTTGTGTATTAAGTCCACCAATGTGTCGTTTGTGTAATTTATAGCTATGTGACGTTTGTGTATTAAGCCCCCCAATGTGTCGTTTGTGTAATGTATAGCTATATGGCTTTTGTGTATGAAGTCCACCAATGTGTCGCTTGTGTAATGTATAGCTCTTTGGCTCTTATGTAGTAAGTCCACAAACTTGTCGTTTGTGTAATGTATAGCTATTTAGCTTTTATGTATTGAGTCCACCAACGTGTCGTTTGTGTAATGTATAGCTACGTGTCTTTTGTGTAGTAAGTCCACCACTGTGTCGTTTGTGTGTGGCGTCTACCTGTGTGCCGCTGACACTTACTCCAAAGTCTTCTCATGTCGTGATTGTGACTGTACAATTATTTGTTGTTTGCCACTGAGTACTTCTCATAACAAAGCGAGCAGCGCAAGGATACAAGTGATGGGTTACCGAAGGAGGGACTACATTGTCGAGGGACTACATTGTCAGCCATGCGTGGCCGGAGCAATCCAAAAGGCCATGGAGCCTGGTAAAGTCACTTCGTGTCTTCCGGGCATGTATCTGTTTGTCGGCCAACGCGATCACAATATTATTATACTTAAGAAAGTAAAAAGGATCACATGTGGGTCACATTGAGGTACTGTTTCACGTTCATCCCATGTGGGTTCGAGGCTTTGCTGCATCATTTCAAGTTATACATGTGTGAAGTTATTTCTGTGAAAGGAAGTGTGTAAAAACACTGACTTGTCATCTCGTTTTGACAAGCTGTGTGTATTTGTGAAGTTTTTATTAGATAACCGGGACCAACAACGCGAGTAACAGTGGATATAAATACATATATATATATATATATATATATATATATATATATATATATATATATATATAATAATGCGAGTTACTGTGTATATATATATATACACTATATATATCGCGCCACACATGCTGTGTGTATTTGTGAAGTTTTTATTAGATAACCGGGACCAACAACGAGAGTAACAGTGGATATAAATACATATATATATATATATATATATATATATATATATATATATATATATATATATATATACAATAATGCGAGTTACCGTGGATATATATATATACACTAGATATAGCCCGCCAAACATTGGCGACAGCAATGCGTGAACTTCCCAACTGCTAAAATTACTTGAAAAAACACGAACTCAAGTAACGCACATCTAAGAAGTCCAATTTTTGCTACACCCCTTCCCCCCATGATACGCCACTGTACACTTTTTTATTTCACGCCCATGAACTATATTAAATTAAATATTCTGATATTCTTCCAAATGTTACTAACAGCATTTTTCTTCCAAAATGTTACTGCAGGTGGTGGAGACGACAGTTCAACCACTGCTGCTGCTGATTCCGACGACGAGATTACGTCATCGCTCGCGCTGGACAGCGTCGGCTCTAACCTTGACACCGACGACCTCTCACCTTCGTTGCGCGTCATTGCTAACCCAGTGCCTTGCTTAAGGCCGGTGTTGGACAGCCAGGTGGGAGATTTGGAAATTAAGCTCTTTAGCAAAGCTCTGAATTTTTTGTTTTTGTTGTTTTTTTCAAGATATGGATACTCTTGGGAAAAATCTAACAGCTGTCAATGGGAGGTTAGCAAACCTTTCATCTAGTGAATGGAGGTTTGGGGGGGGGGGGGTCTTATTC
>CAXITT010000023.1:943911-959646 GCA_964033795.1 Lymnaea stagnalis | reverse complement strand
GGGGGGGGGGCAGAGTGATACGGGGGAAACCCTGGCATCTGGTGCGCAGAGGTTGTGGCAAACCTGTCATCTGGTGCAAAGGGGTAATGCCAAATCAAGCCTTTTATTTGGTGCAGTGTGCAGCCCTGAGAAAGCTGCTGCAAGGCAACCGTTTCGTCCCAGCTACTTCGCAAACTAGTTGCGTGGTGGAAACCCACTATAGAAACCCTCTTATAGGGCGTCCGACGCTTCCCCGGGATGGGTTGGGGGGGGGGGAGATATTAGGACGTAAATTTACCATCCCGACTCCTGAGAAAGTCCATCGTGTGCACTGTGTGCATGCACAGTGTCGGACCGACCGGGTGTCCTTGGGGTAGGGGCGGCCTCCAGTGGAACCCGATCGAGCGGAGTCGGGGGGGGGTGGTGGCTGTCCTGGCAAAGGGACATCTCCAATGTGCCGCTTCGTGGCCCGATGCCGGGCTTAGGGGAGGTGCTTTGGGGAAGGGCATAAGGAGCGGAGCTTTAGCTCCACGGCCCCCTGACGCCATTGCCTAATATGATATTTGGTGCAGAGAGGGTGAATTGAGGGGACTGAATTTATCACTATCTGACGTTTCAGTTAGTTGTTTTTGTATTGGCACCTTCATAAAATTTCAAACTCCCGAGAGAAATAATTTAAATTAAAATAAAAAAATATTCCAGTTGACGCCATTGGGAAAGTGATGTCGATCCTGTTTAAACTCCGTGCCACACAATCAGACTCTTTGATACATTGTACAAATGTATGTTCAGATAAGATACGATAGATTCAGGCACGATTTTTATATTGCATAAAAGATAAAAAAATTGATGGACTGCATTCAAGTTGTGCAAATGAAATATGTAAGCTAAAATTGAATGAATGGACAGGGCACAGGATTTGGACGTTTCGGGTTAGAGCCTTCATCGGTAAACAAGACAAAAAGAAGTTTGACAAAGTATATATTATAGATATACATTTTTTATGCTAGCATCCGTCCGCCACAATGTGGCGATGGTAAAGACCTCGAAACGAAATCCACAAGGCCTGGGATTCTTCTTCTAGGATCATATATATATATATATATATATATTGAATCTCAATTAATTCATGTTTCATACCCCATTCTATCAGATAAACAACTGGAGTGTACATGTACCGTGGCAATTTTGTGTACATTTATGTTTTTCCCCCTTATTCTCTAAGGAGATCTTGTCTGGACTCGAAAGAGAGAAGAGATCTCCCAGCCGCTTCTCTGTGGACGTGGAGTGCGAGTCAATCGTCTCCGACTACTCCGAGCTCGGCGGACCCCTGCGGGACATTGAACGCGATGTGAATTTCATGGACAAGGATTTTCTGAAGGCAGACGATGATGGCGTGGCGTTTCTTTCCCTGACCTCGCAGTTTTGGGAGGAGGAGGATCTTGAGAGGAGGGAGGGGGAGAAAGAGGAGGACTTTGAGCGGCGGGTCAGAAAGGTGAACCTGCTGAGCTTGGCGCAGGAGTTCGCGGAACTTAAGAAAGTCGATTCCCGGGCGTGCGCGATAAACTTTCACCGGAACCAGAGCACCAGACATCTGGGTCGCGGGACGAGTCCATTCGGCTCGAGGGGACAGTCGCTGGAGAGGTCGGGTAGGAGAACCACCTCCAAGAGCCCGTTGCGCGGCTTGGACAGGACGCTGTCCAGAGACAAGCAGCAGGGTTGCTGCAGTATGAGCGAGGGTTGTGGCACGGCCGACAACGTTAGTACCAACCCAGCGCAACCACAGGACACGAGCACGTGCTTAAACCCGAAAAGGTCCGACGACATGGTCGTGCCCAAAGCCGACGACCTGCCCGTCAACGAGGCGCGGAGGCGGGATTCGAACTCGGACCTCCCGGCCAACATGCGGCCCGAGCGGTGCGTCAGCTCGCCCAGCATGGCCCGCAATACACGGACCGCCAACGCCCGGTCCAGGGACGGGTCCACCGGTCGCGCGGGATGCGGCGGCGTCAAGAACCAGCTGTCCCAGGGCAGTTCGGACTACGACGGAGACTTTGACGTGTACAACATCGAGACCACCCTGCCGCAGATGAACTGGGAGGTTCTGGAGAAGCAACTCCAGGCTGCAGCCGATGATGAGAAGTCCAGGCTGGAGGTAAGACTTGCAGAACTGGGGGGGGGGGGGTTAAACTGGGGGAAACTGAGGGAGGGGATTGTCAGCTAAACTTTGACAAAACTTTGTTAAGATATGTCAGCCCCCATTTATATTTTCAGCTTTTTTTAGTCCCGGGTTCGCTACTATTCTGTGTTGAGAACCCCTGTAAAGTATTTTTGCTCCCCCCCCCCCAACCGAATCTGTTGACTATTTGTTATTGGTTTTGTTTTCCTTTCAAACAAAAAAAATTAGTTTTCTTGAATTCTTTGTCAGCATTTTTGGGGTATCATTGGTTTTTTAAAATTATTTTTAAAATTCAGTCATATTTTGAAATAATTTGCAAGCATAACTTTTTTCTCCTTTCCTGTTTAAACACTCCTCTCTGGCAATAGAGTGTGAGGATATTTCTAGTTCGATAACTAGAGCTGGAAAAAAAAATCCTCATTACTGTACGAACTCTTCTAAACCGACCCCCCCCCCCTAAATAAACGTTCACCCAATCATTTCCATTATTTGGGTTACGGTGGGTCACCTCGACCCCCCCTTCCCAACCTGGTGAGTTCTTTGTGCTATGTCACGTGACTAGATGTTGCTTTTTTTTTTCTCTCTCTCATTGCTCCTGGCAAGTTCTGTTTCTCGACTTTTTCCAGCGTACGTTTTCTCCTGAATAGACGGCGCCTCGCCCGGGAGAAAAGTGAATTCAGTGTGGGGATAGACCCATCAGAGGGACACAAAAGCAGCTCCAGCTATTGATACATTTTTTTTTTTACTTTTAATTGACTCCAATGAGGTCCTCTCTGAGCTACAGCATAGATTCGGATGTTTAAGCCGGAAAAAATGGATCCATCTGTTACGTAATGTGCTTATTGATTAACTTGTTTAGTCTCTATTTTCTTTGCGGCTTTTCTTCAGTCTTCCTGTCTGCCGAGGAAGGCTCTTAGCCGACATGGTCTTGTCTTTCTATTTTAAACGTCGAACATACCTCGTTCTACTACTTACTTTCACCACAGCTTAACGCAGTCGTTCATTAATCATCCCCTAAGTATCGACAACTTGACAGATGAAGTCTAGTCTTGGTAATGGGTTAGTCTCGACCTTGACATTTGACAGATGACGTCCAGTCTTGGTGATTGGTTAGTCTCGACCTTGACATTTGACAGAAGACGTCCAGTCTTGGTCAATGGTTAGTCTCGACCTTGACACTTGACTAGATTTAACGTTTGCTAAAATTACAACCTATCCTATCCCCACTCCCACCCTTTCTGTTTTGCTGAAACAATTGTGTTAGTGTTATCCATTATAAAATTTAGAGTCATGGGGGGAAAAACTTCGAACCTCTGACCCTTAATCTTTGGGACAGTTAACTTAAAAATGAGTTCTTTGAAAACTATTTGACATTTGGTTTCCACTTCCGGCGACACGAATGGATACTTCTTGAGTTGTGCTCTTTTCTTTGTTATATTTTCATTTCTACTGTTGGCTGAGGAAGGCTTTATGCCGAAACGTCCTTGTTTTGTGTCCTGTTATCTTATTTCAAGCTTCCACATACCTTGTTTTGCTATTTCATTCATTTACTAAGCTTGAAAGCAGTCCTTTCATTTATATTTTCTTGACATTTGTCCGTAACTTTCCCCCAAAACTGAATCTTAGTTTATGTCTTATGGTTAAATCAGCAAGACAATGGAAGTCTAGGGTCTGTAAGGGAATTCCTTTGGTTTGGGGGAGGGGGAGATATTGCATTTTCGCCACAGTAATGACATTATTGTTGAGAGAACAAACCAAATAGAACGGTGGGTCGTTACCTCTTTGCGGGCCAAACGACCCTTACACAGGGGTCGACTAAGACCATCGGAAAACACGTCTTTGTGGTTGGGGGTCGCCACAACATGAGGAACTGTATTAGACGGTCGCGGCATTGGGAAGGTTGATGCCCACCAAAATAGAAGAATGCAGTTATCAACACTGATGAGGGGAATGAAGGTTAAGGCGAGGTGGGGGGGGTGGGGAGGGTAGCCAAATGACTAAAATGGACCCCCCTGGGTTAAACGCTGTAGTTTTGAGGGGAACTTCTGGCTGGGAAGAGCGTGGCCGTGGCAATGTTTGAACCTGTAATGGCCGGAAGACAACGTGAATGGAGAGACACCAAGCTCCTTGACAGTGGCATGTTATGCCTACCATTAAATAAATATTGGATACGAGGATATTTTTTTCTCCTTCGGAATGTTGACAAAGGGTTCTTTGGTTTTTTTTTCTTTTCTTTTTTTTTCTATAGTTTCTTCTCTGCGAGTTGCAAGTATTTCTGCTCTTCCAATAACATGGATGCGCCTGTAATTTCTTGCTACAACCAGTATCAACCTAACATTCCGATAAATTGACAGCTACAACATGCTTAAGATTCATCTTACACAATACCTAAAAATAGATTCAAATTAACGAGGTCTAAACTATACAAATATGGTTTGCCCCGTGACATGCGGGAACTTCTGTGGATACTATATCAGAGTGTTGTTACGCACTGGCTTCTATTGAGAGAAATTAATCTGTTGTTTGAAGTTATGGCTCGTTCACACAGTGCACAACAAAGGACGATACAATAGAGAAATACAAATAATAAAGATACGACACGCAATTACAATTCATAATGGATAATTTAGTAATAATACAATTGCAAAATAAACATAATTACAATTCATCAACTTACAGAGTATGGGAAAATCTTGTACCGGGACACAATTAGTACAATGTGCCAATTAATAATGATGAATGATGAATGCGAATAAACACATATGAGCACACAAAGAATAATGCAATGGTCTCGTAAAGTTAATAATATCTATCTGAATCTCTGTCCTGTCAATCCCTTATATATGTGGGTCTACCGACGCGTCTAGAAACGCCCTTACTTTTTTAATACAATCGCGAACATTCGACAAAACACCACTGCGAACAAATTAATTATTTTTATTTGCTGTCGGCAATAAACATGACAGATCAAAAGACCAAGCCCCGCCCATCTATGAACGTAGCGTCTCATGTGGGGGTCAACCAGAGTGCACGGCACGAGGAAAGTGTGCTACATAACAGTGTCATTTTTGGTGTTTTATTAACATTCCCATGAGAAGCATTACATTTTTTTCACACGAGTGTTGTGCACATCACGAAGGATGCCTGCTCAGTTCAACGTTCTCAAAAGTATGTTTAACCACACTCCTTGCACCCCCAGGAGGCGCTGATTGTATATGCAGCTTGACAGTTAAACATACGGTATCAAAAAAATGTCTTCAGGTGACTTGCAGTAGTCTAGGCCAGTGGCTTTTTGGAATAGTCTAGATATGTGGCTTGGTGGAATAGTTCACTTGGTACAATTCTAAACTTTGATAAGTTCCTGAAAGTAACCGAAAACAGAAAACCTAAACATTTAAATTAAACTTCTCATTATTTTGTTTAGTTTTGTTACTGACTGTTGGTCATTATCCGTGAATGATTGGTTTCTCCCATCAAATTCGTCCACACGTGCATACATCGTAGTAACACCGAATCGAACGCAAGTCCCTTTCCCAATAGCAATAAAATCTTTAAACGAGAAACGTTTATCAGTTTGTAGAATGAATAAACGTATATCAGTTTGTAGAATGAATAAACTATATCAGTTTGTAGAATGAATGAACGTATATCAGTTTGTAGAATGAATGAACGTATATCAGTTTGTAGATAATGAAGGTATATCAGTTTGTAGAATGCATCAAACATATATACAATGCAGCTCGCTGTAAGTTGAAGAATGTAGCACACAATTCTTCTACAAAGTTCTCATACCAAACGCAAAACGAATAGCAAGTACTCCAAAGACAGACTATAGACACTTCGTTACGACTGCAATGAAACCACGACGCATACGCCACAGGCCCAATGGCGCCAAGACCGTTCATTAACTGAACTTAAAAAAACAGGACAGACCGCGCACAATAATTGGCAATGTTCGGTGCGCAAGAATTACTAGTGAAAAACAATCGCCGACACTGTTAGTAATAATAATAATAATAATAGATAATTGCGTCTCTACTCTCAAACCATAGCGTATAGAATTATGCATGGTTGCTGTGTGACTAGGCCAGTGGTCAGCCAACTCGTCAGTCAAAAGAGCCAAAAATCAGCAGCAGGAAGATTTTTAAAAAAATTGAGGGCCAAAATTGCTTGTCAAGAACCCTGCTTGTCAGAACCGATTTGTGCCCGACTGGCCGAGCCGCACTCAGCTCACTAAAGAGCCGCATGCGGCGGCTCGCGAGCCGCGACCTGCCGACCATTCCACGGGGCGGTTGTGGTTTTGCCTGGAAATAGCATTTCATGTCTCTTCAGACGATTTCAACTCCTAAAGGCGCAGAGACATGTTACGCGGCGTTGAGACTCGCTGCGGAGACACCACGAACCACTGTTCACTACTGGTTGGTCCATTGATACCCACGTGAGGGATATTTGCTCCGCTCACGCACAAGAGTCATTAAACAGCTCTGTGCTCTTTGACAACCGTTCGGCGTCGAGGTAATTAAACCTTAGAGGCGGGGGGGGGGGGGGGGGGGGGGGGGGGGGGGGGTGGGTCTCAACAGTTTAGACGGGGCTTTGGAATTCAGAGTGGTAATGCTCCTACCCGCTTCCCCCTCTCTCTCTTCCCTTTTCTTTTGATGATTTTAAAATCTCTGTGCAGTGGAAACCTTACATATCTTTTTTTTTTTGGACATTTTATTTGGCCAAGCATGTATTTAAATTTCAAGGTCGAGGTGCAAGAGGTGGGCTATGTTAGACAGGACAGCACCGGGTGGGGGTGCATTTAACCACCAATTTAGGTGCTCAGGTGGGGTGGGGGAGGGAATTTTGTTTTGTTTCGAAACACTCTTCTAAATGTCGTATACTTTGTAAATAAATTATGGTGGTATCTAAACCCCCCAACCCCATTTTAACCACCACCAGACAACCATAGAACACATTCACCGCCCCTGCTGACACTGGAATGCCGTTAAAACCGGCCGCTTCTCCCTACTTTTCCCACCTCTCCTCACCTCACAACCCCCTCACCCCCACCACCACCACCACCACCTCAAACCACGCTGGGAAGCGCAGCAACAGCTGCGGTGGTAGGTATGAAGCGGCAGCCCAGGGCAGGAAGAAAACTGTGGATACGACCGGCACGGGAGCCGTCAGTATAGCCGTTGCCAGGGAAAGGGAACTCTCGGACCCAAAATGTTTACGGGGAGTGGGGATCCCCCCACCACCCCACATTGACGATTCTTGCTCATTCTTTCCAGCAGTGGCTTTTTGTGTAGTCTTGGAGTGGTGTTTACCTACCCCTGGCTATGGCGCTCTGATGTAGGATTTCATTGTCTTTGGATTTATGATGATCATTGAGTGAATCGTTAAACGGGCGTATGTCATAATTAACGTGTGAATAGGACAAAAAAGAAATGTTTTAATTAACGTGTGAATAGTCAAACTCTGGTATGTCATAATTAACGTGTGAATAACGATATACGCAATGATTAACGTGTGATTAGTCACATTGGGTATGTAATGATTAGCGTGTGGATAGTCGAGCTGCATGTGTAATGAATAACGCGTGAACAGTCAAGCTGGGTGTGTAATGTCTGCCTTCCTGCAGTGGAATGTTCGAATCGACAACGCGGTGTGTGTGTGTGCACTTTAAGGTGTATAGATTCTATTGTGAGTCTGTGTTGCACCATTGATGCATCTGTTTCCACCATGGAATGCGAGGGATCGCAGATCGACTGTTGAATAGTTTTAGCAACACGGAAAAAAAAATTGAATCGGGAGCAGAACTATCAACAGATGACGTGTACGCACATTATCACTGTACACACTTGCAGACTGGATGCACAAACAAGCACACTGACACGTACACACTAGCACACTGACACGTACACACTACCACACTGGCGTGTACACACTAGCACCCTGGCACGTACACACTAGCACACTGGTATGTGTACAATAACACACTGGCATGTGCACACTAGCACACTGGCATACACACACTAGCACACTGGCATGTACACGCTAGCACACTGGCATGTACACACTAGCACACTGGTATGTACACACTAGCCCACTGGCATGTACACACTGGCATGCACACACTAGCACTCTGGCATGCACACACTAGCAGAATGGCTTTGTGCTTACTCTCTTCAGATTTAACGACTTCTTCTCCCCCTTCTCCATTAAAGAGTGGTAGTGGGGGCGGGGGGGGGGGCATTGAAACATGTTGAAATAGCTGTGAAGTTGACCTAAATAGCTGTGATGTTGACCTAAATAGCTGTAGAGTTGACCGAAATGGCTGTAATGTTGACGGAAATAGCTGTGAAGTTGTCCGAAATGGCTGTGATTTTGACCTAAATAGCTGTGAAGTTGACCGAAATGGCTGTGATATTGACGGAAATAGCTGTGATATTGACGGAAATAGCTGTGATATTGACGGAAAAGCTGTGAAATAGACGGAAATAGCTGTGAAATTGACAGAAATAGCTGTGATAAACTCAACGATTTTTAACTATTTGTTAAGGAACTCTCTATATTTATCTCTCTCTCTTTCTCTCTCTCTTTCTCTCTCTCTCTCACTCTCTCTCTCTCTCTCTCTCCTTCTCTCTCTGAAACCAGTAACCGCCTTAGAGTAGCCCCGAGTAGTTCATACAGTTTTAAATAGAATTAAGACCCAAGCAAAAACTTGTATTCTTTTCGTGATTGTTATCCATAAGTATGTAAAACGTATAGAATACATACCAAAAAAAATGTGTTTGGGACGAGAGCATTTTCACGCTCCAAATAATAGAGGCGGAAAATTCCGCAAGGCATGATTTTTTACTCCGAAATCCTGGTCAGAGGTTCTCTAATTCCACCCCCCCCCCCCGGGAACAGGCCTGAAATGCAACCCTTCCTTGTCTACACCTTATGTATGTTCAAAAGGTTCTCTAGTTTGGAAGCCATTTCTCTCACACTTATTGGCAGCAGTAGCACCTGTACCAGGTGTCCACGAAAAGGGGGGAATAAGGTATTTGTGATTTTATTGGGGGGTGGGGGATGTGAGGGGGGGGGAGAGAGAGAGAGAGAGCAAGCTACCTGAGCTGTGGACAGGGGCACCGTGTTCTGCCTTCAAAGCCACCGGTGAGTGCTGGTTTCTCCACGTCCAACTGATCTCCGGAGATCGGGAAAGAGCCGCCAGAAGTGGGTATTACTTTCAAGCGAGTACACAGGGCAGTAACGAAAAGTGGGTCGCCTTTAACTTAACTCAGTGTCGGCAACACGCGGCTCCGGACCGAAGAGATGCGGTCGTTTCTTACCAGTCTACAATTATGACATTTAAATAATATGCCCCTGTCAGAGGCTCTCAAAATATTGTCTTAGCAAAAATTTATTTAAATGGCCCATCCCTCGAAAAAAAGGATTCCGACCCTTGTTCGGTGGTTTTCTCATCTTTTTTTTTTTATTTTGTCGTTAGTTTTCTCATCTTTTTTATAAGGTCGTTGACCTTCTCATCTTTTTAATTGTGTCTGTAGTTTTCACATCTTTTTTGTTATCGTGTATGTTGCTTTCTCATCTCGGCCCAATGCTGGAAAAGGAAGGGGGGGGGGGTAGGCATGTGACCTAAGGTTCAGTTGTGCTAGAAGTACCGCTACCGGTACAAAAAAATTGCTAGGATGGTACGGCCCGCGACCCACCTCTCCAACCTCGCTGCCACAAGAATGTATGTGTCAGTCAGCTTATCTCATCTCAGACCTGCCGCTACTCTTAGCGTCAGCGCGTACCCCCTTGATCAGCGGTTCAAAAAAATTGCTAGGATGGTACGGCCCGCGACCCACCTCTCCAACCTCGCTGCCACAAGAATGTATGTGTCAGTCAGCTTATCTCATCTCAGACCTGCCGCTACTCTTAGCGTCAGCGCGTACCCCCTTGATCAGCGGTTCAAAAAAATTGCTAGGATGGTACGGCCCGCGACCCACCTCTCCAACCTCGCTGCCACAAGAATGTATGTGTCAGTCAGCTTATCTCATCTCAGACCTGCCGCTACTCTTAGCGTCAGCGCGTACCCCCTTGATCAGCGGTTCAAAAAAATTGCTAGGATGGTACGGCCCGCGACCCACCTCTCCAACCTCGCTGCCACAAGAATGTATGTGTCAGTCAGCTTATCTCATCTCAGACCTGCCGCTACTCTTAGCGTCAGCGCGTACCTCCTTGATCAGCGGTTCAAAAAAAAAAAAAAATGTGCCTCTGTGGACCCCGGTCTTGCTGACTCAAAACCAGTGGTTTTGACACCGATTCTAAGAGTGCGTGGCAGCACTTCTATAATGAATGAAACACACTGTGGGTAGAGATCCACAATGACAAAACATGAAGATTGGTGAATGTATTTTTTTTTTTTTGCGTGCCAAGCGGCAAATCAGATGATTTATTTTGCGACACTGACCACGGTTGCCCACGGTCAATAGAAGTCGAACTCTCGACTGGCCGTCCAGTCATTGGACGAACATGTGCTGGTGTGAGTGACTGAAGATAATTGTTGTAGTGTGTGTCGAGTGAACTTTGTAACCTGATTGTCCTGTGTTGATGTCATGTTGTATATTACTGGACGTGGTGAGTTGTTTCCATGAATGTTTAAACGTAAATCTGGGAACATTGGTTGGAGAACTGGAGAGGGTGATCGTGTGATGTGGTGTGTGAAAAGGAATGTGGAATGGGGAATAAAAAGGTACACAGGCCACATACTTCAGTTCATCTTTTATTATTCTCTTAGGTCACTTTGGAGATGGTATCGGTGTTTCGTTGAGTTTGCACTCATAATCCCCCCCCCCCCGGCACTCCCCCACACGGGCCAGAGCTGAAGCTCCAGACCATGTGGAAGCGCGCCAGGAACCTCCCTCCTGGCCTGAGGGACGCCCGGTCGACCGAAGACGCTGCGTTTAAAGCGTCCGAGGTCCACTCTCCTATTGGGTCAGGATGGCTTTACTTCCTCTACGGGGAAGAGGTGTTGCGTTACCTCATCCCACCGCCCAGGGAGCTGTTCGATCGGGACGTAGCGGGGGCGAAACGGTCGCCTAGGGGCGGCTTTCTCAGGGCCGCGTCTTTTTAATCATTGGCAAGGGTTTGGGCGGCCACCCATTGCCTCATACCCATCAACGGCAACAGTAATCATGTTAGTGCGGGCCTTCCGTTGCGTTGGAAGTCATGCGAGCTTCGGGATTTGTTAGCTTCGGGGAGTTGCCCCCCCCCTTCTTTCTAGTCGCTCACGCCACGAAGAGGCAAAATCCCATGTGGCACCACCGTTAGTGGTGTTGCTCCGTGGCCTAGAGGCGTTCGGCCACATCACCGCAAGCGATTATACTCTTACAGAACACACGGATGTTAATACTGGTGTTTAGGGTTTGTTTAACTGTGTACTCTCGCTTGAAGACGATCGAACAACCCCAAAAATGCCACCCAAGAAGACGTTTTTAAACATGCCGTTTTTTTTAAAGTTGTAAATATGATTTTGAGAAACCCTGGACGAGATAGATGTACTAAGTAGTTTAAGCAGGTCGCTGGTCTAAAATAGACTGGGGGTTCGCTGTTCGAAAACAGACGGGGGTCGCTCGGGGTAGGCGAAACGTGAGAGTGGTGGGATGGATCGGTATAGGAAGGAATAACTCTGGAACCAGGCATTCTTTTTCTTGCCTTCCAGGGCCGGCATTACCGTCTGCGCTCTGGCCGCAGCGCCGGCCCGACGGTTGCTGGCGCCCTGTGCAAGCATAAATTTTCCGCCCCTTATATGTCAATCATTAAAGTAAAAAAAAACTAGTTTTTTCGGTCATGAGTTCATTACCTAATGTGGCTGTGTTTAACACACAATGAACAGCTTAGCCCTTACACGTATAAGGGGCGCCAAAAGTTAAACCTTAAGTCAACTTTTCGCCATGTTTGGCACCGCTCTTCCATTTCCGTAGACGACGTACTTTTCTGCTTTGCGCTTTGCGATTTTTGCGCCACGGATAGCGTTTTTGCTCCCCATATTCTTTTCTGATGAAATAATTGTAAGAGGGACAAGGAAATACGGTTTTCATACACTTTCGGTTGGTCCCAACCCAAGTACTAGTTTCCAAATTAAGAATGCAACGTTCATTGTATGAAAACTCATTGTATGAAAACTCATTGTATGAAAACTCATTGTATGAAAACTCATTGTATGAAAAGTGATTGTATGAAAACTCATTGTATGAAAAGTGATTGTATGAAAACTCATTGTATGAAAAGTGATTGTATGAAAACTCATTGTATGAAAAGTGATTGTATGAAAACTCATTGTATGAAAAGTGATTGTATGAAAACTCATTGTATGAAAAGTGATTGTATGAAAACTCATTGTATGAAAAGTGATTGTATGAAAACTCATTGTATGAAAAGTGATTGTATGAAAAGTGATTGTATGAAAAGTGATTGTATGAAAAGTGATTGTATGAAAACTCATTGTATGAAAAGTGATTGTATGAAAAGTGATTGTATGAAAAGTGATTGTATGAAAACTCATTGTATGAAAAGTGATTGTGTGAAAAGTGATTGTATGAAAAGTGATTGTATGAAAAGTGATTGTATGAAAACTCATTGTATGAAAAGTGATTGTATGAAAAGTGATTGTATGAAAAGTGATAGTATGAAAACTCATTGTATGAAAAGTGATTGTATGAAAAGTGATTGTATGAAAAGTGATTGTATGAAAACTCATTGTATGAAAAGTGATTGTATGAAAAGTGATTGTATGAAAAGTGATTGTATGAAAACTCATTGTATGAAAAGTGATTGTATGAAAAGTGATTGTATGAAAATTGATTGTATGAAAACTCATTGTATGAAAAGTGATTGTATGAAAAGTGATTGTATGAAAAGTGATTGTATGAAAAGTGAGTGTATGAAAAGTGATTGTATGAAAAGTGATTGTATGAAAAGTGATTGTATGAAAAGTGATTGTATGAAAAGTGATTGTATGAAAAGTGATTGTATGAAAAGTGATTGTATGAAAAGTGATTGTATGAAAAGTGATTGTATGAAAAGTGATTGTATGAAAAGTGATTGTATGAAAAGTGATTGTATGAAAAGTGATTGTATGAAAAGTGATTGTATGAAAAGTGATTGTATGAAAAGTGATTGTATGAAAAGTGATTGTATGAAAAGTGATTGTATGAAAACTCATTGTATGAAAACTCATTGTATGAAAACTCATTGTATGAAAACTCATTGTATGAAAAGTGATTGTATGAAAAGTGATTGTATGAAAAGTGATTGTATGAAAAGTGATTGTATGAAAAGTGATTGTATGAAAAGTGATTGTATGAAAAGTGATTGTATGAAAACTCATTGTATGAAAACTCATTGTATGAAAACTCATTGTATGAAAACTCATTGTATGAAAACTCATTGTATGAAAAGTGATTGTATGAAAAGTGATTGTATGAAAAGTGATTGTATGAAATATTGAATACCGTTTCTCGACCCCGGACCCGTGGTTCACACCTCACTATAATTAACTAAGGGAATTTAAATATATACTGGGCGCCTAGGCTCCGCGCCCCTTTGACCACGGCGCCCTGTGCGAGGGCACAGGTCGCACACCCTAAAGGCCGGCCCTGTTGGCTGCTTTCCTCATCATTTGTCGGATTTGTTTCACCCCCCCCCCCAAAACAAAAAACAAAAACAACAAAAAAAAAGCAAAATTTTCGGGAATATCTACTACTAAACGTAGATTGAGACGGACAACACTCTTGGGGAATATAGTGAGCTCCTTTGATGCACCACAAACTTAGGAGATGAACCGGCACAGCGTTCCCCAAATGGGAATTCCTTTACAAGATCGAGTTTGAGCAGAAGAAAAACAAAACAAAAAACATTAAAGAAAACTTCAATCACTTCTGTTTCCAGAAAGAAAAGATATGTTCTCTGTAAAACTTCGTCTGTTCAATTTTAATCAGAGCCAAGGACTTTAAGGCACATCACATTCACCAAATCTCACCACAATGGGGTCATGTTATATACATTAGAGCAGCGGTTCTCAACCTGTGGGTCGCGACCCCTTTGGGGGTCGCGGGACCCTTTTCCAGGGGTCGCCTAAGACCATCTGAAAACATGTATCCTTACAGCTATGAAGTAGCAACGAAAATAATTATTGTGTGGCTTGAGGGTCGCCACGACACGAGAAACTGTATTAAGGGGTCGCGGCACTAGAAAGGTTGAGAACCACTGCATTAGAGGAAACTGTCTTCAGAATTAATCAAACGGTGAAAAATGTTAATCCGCTTACTGGGATTAACTGTAGTGTTTAAGATTGGAAAGGGGACACGTGTAATCGATACCAACCCGGATGGTCAATTAATTAGATCGGAGTCTTATACCCGGAGTCGGAGAGCGTGACCTAGATTTCCACAGAATGAGAAAACTCATTGATTGGAAGATTGAACGAAGGGCATCTACGACAGGGATTCTCTTAACCTTTCGGAGGAATGCCCCCGGAGCCGTTGTTAAAATAAAGTTGTTCAATGCGGAGAATAAAAGGTGACAAGAAATATTAGCGGAGAATAAAAGGTGACAAGAAATATTAGCGGAGATTAAAAGGTGACAAGAAAATTTAGCGGAGAATAAAAGGTGACAAGAAAATTTAGCGGAGAATAAAAGGTGACAAGAAAATTTAGCGGAGAATAAAAGGTGACAAGAAAATTTAGCGGAGAATAAAAGGTGACAAGAAAATTTAGCGGAGAATAAAAGGTGACAAGAAAATTTAGCGGAGAATAAAAGGTAAAAAAAGGGAAAAAAAAAAATTAAGGGAAAAAAAAAGGGGAAAAGAAAATTTAGCCCAAAGGGCCGTCTCGGCAAACTACCCCCGGATCCCCCCCCCCCCCAAAAAAAAATGGCCGTGGACCCCTGTCTATGACAGTTTTCGTCATTTAATGATGTCATAGTGGCAATGTGAAGGCCACTAAGATTGTTGTTAGGTGAAGGTCATGCCTTTGGCTCATTCCCTTTCGTTTTTTTGTTTTTGTTTTTTTTTTGTAAAGGCGGCCGTGTTTGGTGGGGTGTGGTTGATCTTAACATTGCCGAGCTATTGGTCATTCTTCTCCTTAAACCGATCTGCACATTCTCGTACCGACAGAATTCACCCTCAAGACTTGAATGACCATATCCTATCCTGGGCGACAATCTCTGTTGACGACGCTAGCAGAAACATTGAGATCGGCTTGGTGTGTGTGTTCCCCCTCCCCCCCCCTTTTTAGCCCTTAGGTTTTGTTACATATACGTTACCTCATTAAATTATGAAAGGGTATGGAGTCGGCGTGTCAAATTTATAAACAATTAAAAACAAAATATCGATAATAATTCGGAATAATTGAGGAATAATTCATTTAACAATGTAATTATAACTTGGCTCCTCTGTCAAGCGACGTGATTTAGCCCCGCCCCCATTATGACAACACCAGTGTTCAGCCCCGCCCCAAGTATGATCTCTGTATATGTTGTAACCACGCCCCCCTGTCTGACCACAATCTGATTAACACTCCCCCCCCCCCCCCTCCCTCCCC
>CAXITT010000023.1:890265-909498 GCA_964033795.1 Lymnaea stagnalis | reverse complement strand
CCCCCCCCCCCCCATGTTTATCTTTCTCTTCCCCCACCCCTTTTTCGCCAGTAACCATTATCGGTTAATTTAAATAGGCCGACCTGCCCGAAACGGAGCTGGCGTCCGAATGTGAGCGAATATGTTCGATTAGACACAATCGATGGACTGGGGCAGAAACCTGGCCAGAAGATCAACAAAACCAGCCGAGAAATGCCATGTACACATGTACATTTGGTGGTCGTCTGCGAGATGGGGGGGGGGTGGGAGGTGCTGGTAAAATTTGGTGGATACTGGTTTAATCCATTAGGTAAATACACGTAACTATATGGTTTTGTGGTTTTGTATCATCCACAGTATTCCACACACAAAATGTACAAGTATCTCATCGAAATGTCTGAGTGTCTCATCGAAATGTCCGAGTGTCTCATCGAATTGTATGAGTATCTCATCGAAATGTTTGAGTATCTCATCGAAATGTCTGAGTATCTCATCGAAACGTCTGAGTATCTAATGGAAATTTCTTCTCATCGAAATGTCTGGCTAGAGTCAGTGGCACCCCCTTGCTACGCCTTTGTCTAGGGTCAGTGGCACTCCCTTCCTACGCCTTTGTTTAGGGTCAGTGCCCCCCTCCTTTCCTACGCCTTTGTCTAGGCTCAGTGGCACCCCCTTCCTAAGCCTTTGTCTAGGGTCAGTGGCACCACCTTCCTACACCTTTGTCTGGGGGTCAGGGCACCCCCTCCCAACGCCTTTGGATAAATTCAGTGGCACCCCCTCCCCACGCCTTTGGATAAAGCCATTGGCATCCCCTCCCTACGTCACTGGCTAGGGTGTACTCACACACGTACCCGGAAAAGGGAGAGATGGAGTGAGACGCCTCAGCTGAGTGCGCATGCCTTGTTGCGGACTCAAAGTCTTGACATTTTTGGCAGGTCACGTGGTCTGAATTCCCCCCGGGGGGGGGGGGGGTTAAAACCGTCTGACTAAGATAACGAATGCGTTGTCAGCCGATTGGTCGGGTTGATAAGTCGCGCTCCCTGACCACACACGCATCACTCGGGATAAGGGACATTACCCCTGGGTTAAACAGGTCGTACGAGATGGCTGTGGACATTTTTTTTTTTACATTGGATGCAAGATGAATTATTGGTTCAAACTGGATGTAACAATAGACAAACTAGTTGTAACAATAGACACACTAGTTGTAACAATAGACAAACTAGTTGTAACAGTAGACACACTAGTTGTAACAATAGACACACTTGTTGTAACAATAGACAAACTAGTTGTAACAGTAGACAAACTAGTTGTAACAGTAGACAAACTAGTTGTAACAATAGACACACTAGTTGTAACAATAGACACCTAGTTGTAACAGTAGACAAACTAGTTGTAACAGTAGACAAACTAGTTGTAACAATAGACAAACTAGTTGTAACAATAGACACACTAGTTGTAACAGTAGACAAACTAGTTGTACCAGTAGAAAAACTAGTTGTAACAATAGACACCTAGTTGTAACAGTAGACAAACTAGTTGTAACAGTAGACAAACTAGTTGTAACAATAGACACACTAGTTGTAACAGTAGACAAACTAGTTGTACCAGTAGACAAACTAGTTGTAACAATAGACACCTAGTTGTAACAGTAGACAAACTAGTTGTACCAGTAGACAAACTAGTTGTAACAATAGACACCTAGTTGTAACAGTAGACAAACTAGTTGTAACAATAGACAAACTAGTTGTACCAGTAGACAAACTAGTTGTAACAATAGACACCTAGTTGTAACAGTAGACAAACTAGTTGTAACAGTAGACAAACTAGTTGTACCAGTAGACAAACTAGTTGTAACAATAGACACCTAGTTGTAACAGTAGACAAACTAGTTGTACCAGTAGACAAACTAGTTGTAACAATAGACACCTAGTTGTAACAGTAGACAAACTAGTTGTAACAATAGACAAACTAGTTGTACCAGTAGACAAACTAGTTGTAACAATAGACACCTAGTTGTAACAGTAGACAAACTAGTTGTAACAGTAGACAAACTAGTTGTAACAATAGACACCTAGTTGTAACAGTAGACAAACTAGTTGTACCAGTAGACAAACTAGTTGTAACAATAGACACACTAGTTGTATCAGTAGACAAACTAATTGTAACAGTAGACAAACTAGTTGTAACAATAGACAAACTAGTTGTAACAATAGACACACTAGTTGTAACAATAGACACACTAGTTGTAACAATAGACAAACTAGTTGTAACAGTAGACAAACTAGTTGTACCAGTAGACAAACTAGTTGTAACAATAGACACACTAGTTGTACCAGTAGACAAACTAGTTGTAACAATAGACAAACTAGTAGTAACAATAGACAAACTAGTTGTAACAATAGAAAAACTAGTTGTAACAATAGACAAACTAGTTGTAACAATAGACACACTAGTTGTAACAATAGACACACTAGTTGTAACAATAGACACACTAGTTGTAACAATAGACACACTAGTTGTAACAATAGACACACTAGTTGTAACAATAGACAAACTAGTTGTAACAGGAGACAAAATAGTTGTAACAATAGACACACTAGTTGTAACAAAAGACAAAAATTTAAACTTTGTTAAATTAGACTTTCTTTCAAAGACTATTTTAAACGCACTAAAAAGTAGAAAATAGTTTTCTTAAAATTGATTACGCAAAGAAAGTATGTACAGAAAGGGAGTTAGGAACTCTATCAAGCCAAAGAAAGTATGTACATAAAGGGAGTGAGGGACTCTATCAAGCCAAAGAAAGTATGTACAGAAAGGGAGTGAGGGACTCTATCAAGCCAAAGAAAGTATGTACATAAAGGGAGTTAGGGACTCTATCAAGCCAAAGAAAGTATGTACATAAAGGGAGTGAGGGACTCTATCAAGCCAAAGAAAGTATGTACAGAAAGGGAGTGAGGGACTCTATCAAGCCAAAGAAAGTATGTACATAAAGGGAGTTAGGGACTCTATCAAGCCAAAGAAAGTATGTACATAAAGGGATTGAGGGACTCTATCAAGCCAAAGAAAGTATGTACAGAAAGGGAGTTAGGGACTCTATCAAGCCAAAGAAAGTATGTACATAAAGGGAGTTAGGGACTCTATCAAGCCAAAGAAAGTATGTACAGAAAGGGAGTTAGGGACTCTATCAAGCCAAAGAAAGTATGTACAGAAAGGGAGTGAGGGACTCTATCAAGCCAAAGAAAGTATGTACAGAAAGGGAGTTAGGGACTCTATCAAGCCAAAGAAAGTATGTACAGAAAGGGAGTTAGGGACTCTATCAAGCCAAAGAAAGTATGTACATAAAGGGAGTTAGGGACTCTATCAAGCCAAAGAAAGTATGTACATAAAGGGAGTGAGGGACTCTATCAAGCCAAAGAAAGTATGTACATAAAGGGAGTTAGGGACTCTATCAAGCCAAAGAAAGTATGTACATAAAGGGAGTTAGGGACTCTATCAAGCCAAAGAAAGTATGTACATAAAGGGAGTGAGGGACTCTATCAAGCCAAAGAAAGTATGTACATAAAGGGAGTGAGGGACTCTATCAAGCCAAAGAAAGTATGTACAGAAAGGGAGTGAGGGACTCTATCAAGCCAAAGAAAGTATGTACAGAAAGGGAGTGAGCCCCCGCCCCCCCCCCACCCGATCCCCCCATCTTTAATCCACAGCTTCTTTAACATTTTATTTGTAACCTCCAGAAGTGACCTTCGTTTTCCGTAATCCTCAACTTGGACCTTATCTCTCCACCACCCCAAAAAAAAAAACAACACACACACAAAAAAAAAAAACTGGACAGATTGACAGCACCACCACACGATGTCCTATCATGTCTGTCGTCGTGGAGAACCCTTCAAGAGTCTCGCCATATGGTAGAATGTTGAATGAAAAAAAGGTGGTGAGGGAGAGGGGGGGGGAGGGAATTCTTTACAGAAATCAATTTCTTGAAAAGGTCCTTCAAGTAACGGGCGCAATCAGACACGTCCCGCAAATACGGCAGTTTGACTCATGTCACTGTTCAAATACCATTTCTTTTTTTTTTTTTTTTTTTTTAACGGATGTTGTCAATAGCAATTGAATAATTTTTTCAGGGATTTGATTGGTTGAAAACAAAAACGAACAAAAAACAGAACGGGAAACGAACGGCGGGTGAAATATTGTAATGAGACTATATGTGAGGATCTGCCAATCAAATGAGGGTGCGCTGTTAGTTAGGTGAGACAGAATTTGAAATGGTCTCTACGCCTGTCACGCTGCTGTTTACTCCCGTCACGCTGGTGTTTACTACCGTCACGCTGGTGTTTACTCCCGTCACGCTGGTGTTTACGCCTAGGACTCCCGAAACATTTAACTCGAATCTGAAAGGATTTTTAAAAATTATTATTAATATTTCATCGTTTACGGCGGTCATAAATAATTTTTAAAAGATTTTCTGACTGCACGCCTGCTGCAACTTAGGTTACCGAGCAACAAGTTGTCTTCCCCTGGGTCTATTTTGTGGAGTTCGATTGATTGAAAAATAAGTCAAAATACGGCTCGATGTGACTGGCGCTGCCGCTGGTGCTGGTAAGTAGGACTGGGTGACGGTTTGGTGTTTGGGGTGGCAGTTTGGTGTTTGGGTGGCAGTTTGGTGTTTAGGTGGCAATTTGGTGTTTGGTTGGCAGTTTGGGTGGCTTTTGGGGTGTGCATTTTAGGGGGAAGGTCGTAGTTTTAACTAATGAGTTAGAGAGCGCGATCACAACAGATAAAACCTCAGCAATAAATTAAATAACATCCGAATTTTGATCTATGTGCTTATTGGTGTCCTCAATCATACATGTCCTCAATCATACAGGTCCTGGTGTGCAAACCATCTCCACCCATCGAACAGCTGGGTAATAAATCTCCACCGAACCTTGAAAGCTTGAAACCAATCCCAGACATCCACTCCAGAGACAACCTTCCTGGGCAACCATCTCCCGGAGTCAGTGCGTGCTATCACATCCCTGTAAGAGAGTGGCGTGCTTCACTGATGGTGGGCATTGCTTCATGTCCGCGCACTACTCCTGCTGCCATCGATGAGCTCAACCCGCTTCTAGGCGAGCCTTATGACAGTCGTGTGCATGTGCGTAGTTGGTTTCACCCAGTCCATGGGGTATGGGGAGGGGGGGGGGGGGGTCGGGGGGGGGGGGGGGGGGGGGGGGGGGGGGGGGGGGGGGGGGAGGGGAGGGTTCGACGTCGCAATGTGGAAAGTACTCAAATTATTTGACATGAACACGCAAACTGCGGTATGCAAACTGCGGTATGTACAAAAAAAACGGACAATCTTACTTAGTAATAATATATTAATATCATTGAATGTCAATGTAGAATCATTGCATATACAATCATTGCATGCACAATCATTGCATGTACAATCATTGCATGCACAATCACTACATGTTTGATTATTGTATGTCCATTCATTCTCTCCCATCTAAATGGATTCAGTCGGTTATATCAATGTGACAAAACAAGCAAGCAACAAAAACAACAACAGCAGCAGAAACAACAGCAGCAACAGCAACAACAGCAGCAACAACAGCAACAACAAAGCAACAGCAACAACAGCAACAGCAACAACAACAGCAACAGCAACAACAACAAACAGCAACAACAACAACAGCAACAACAACAACAGCAACAGCAGCAACAACAACAGCAACAACAACAGCAACAACAACAGCAACAACAACAGCAAAAACAACAGCAAAAACAACAGCAACAGCAGCAACAGCAAAAACAACAACAGCAACAACAACAACAACCACGTGCATTCATGCCATAATGTCCTGACATTTAAGTACCTTAAAACTTGTATGTTTAAATTATCTTTTGATTATATAGAAATTACATAGTGTAGAAGGGGCGGCCCTGGGTCGGGGGCGAGCGGTGCGACTGAACAGGGTGACATCTTAGAACCAGATCCCAAAAAACGAAATCAACGAGATGGAGTAGACATTATTAGTCATTGCCGTGGTTATTCTAGGTATCTTATTCCACCTAGAAAAGTGCACGGACGACTGCTATTAAGACCACTTATTTATATAATTTGAGGACCACTGCCCTGATTAAGGAAAATGCAAGGACTGCCTTATGTGAGTACTGCCTTATCAAACAGCTCATACACTTGTACATTCACTTATAGGCTTTCGTGTGTGTGTGTGTGTGTTGTGTGTGTGTTGTGTGTGTGTGTGTGTGTGTGTGTGTGTGTGTGTGTGTGTGTCACACGGAGACCAACCAACTGGGATCTTGAGTGTCTTTATGAGACATCACACCCCCCCACCCACACACTTTTCCCTCTGATTAAGGAAAATGCAAGGATTGCCTTATGTGAGTACTGCCTTATCAAACAGCTCATACACTTGTATATTCACTTATAGGCTTTCGTGTGTGTGTGTGTGTGTTGTGTGTGTGTTGTGTGTGTGTGTGTGTGTGTGTGTGTGTGTGTGTGTGTGTGTCACACGGAGACCAACCAACTGGTAGCTTAAGTGACTTTATGAAACATGACACCCCCCAACCCACACACTTTTCCCACCGTCCCCAACAATCAAAGGCGAGGAAAGGTGTCCACTTGATCACTTTAAACCCTTTTGAGCTATAGTGTTGGGGGGGGGGCAGAATAAACATTTATAATACTCCCAGAAAATCACAGAAACTCACACAACACAATGTCACAAAAACTCATACAAACTTATGCAAACTCACACAACTCACACAAACTCACAAACTCACACAAACTCATACAAACTCACACAACTCACACGAACTCACACAACTCATACAAGCTCACACAACTCACACAAACTCACAAACTCACACAACGCATACAAACTCATACAACTTACGCGAACTCACACAAACTCATACAAACTCACACAACTCATACAAGCTCACACAACTCACACAAACTCACAAACTCACACAACGCATACAAACTCACACACATGCACACAGACTCAATCAGACTCACACAGACTCACACAGACCCACACAGACCCACACAGACCCACACAGACTCACACAGACTCGCAGAAACTCACACAGACTCAATCAGACTCACACAGACTCGCAGAAACTCACACAGACTCAATCAGACTCACACAGACTCGCAGAAACTCACACAGACTGACACAGACTGACACAGACTCACACAGACCCACACAGACCCACACAGACTGACACAGACTCACACAGACCCACACAGACTTCCTTATCTGAAGAAACTACCCATCTCCTCCAGATCTTCACCCTTTTCAAATGACCGATGTGCTCTGAAGAGAGAACCAAACTGCTGATAAGCCTGCACCACCCCCCTCCCCCAAACCCCACTACGACTCCGCCACCGTCAGCAACGCGACCCAGCATGAAGTTGAAGTACTCCCGGGGCGATCACATTACTAAAGAAATGAGGGAAATCTACTTAACCTTTAACCCTTGTAGGTATCGGAATGTTGGGGACATTTTTTTTTTTTTTTTTTTTTTTTTCACGGCAATTTCGGTTTCCTTAACTTTTAAATCCCTCTTGGGTCCCGAAAGTTGGGGACCTTTTTTTTTTTTTTTTTTTGTATGCACGGCAATATCGGTTTCGCTAACTTCTAAATGTTCGTCAATGATACGCATTGAGGACCTTCGTGAACAGCATGGCACCCGTGGAGATCTGGAAGGTTCGTAGATTGTTTTACCATCTGGTGGTTTGTTGTGATCTAATCAGGCCGATATTGGCACGCTAAACCTCGTCGCTGCATGTTGTTTTGTGAGGAGAAATGTGTAGGCGTCAAAATGTGGACGAGGCGTAGCGAGAATGTTTGTTATTTATATACAATAATGAAATTAAATTCCTATAAATAATACTAATCTGAAAACACCGAAACAAAACAAAAATGCTACACCACCTGGCAGTAAGTGAAGACGTATACATATGTTAATTTACACACACACAAAGAGTAACATATTGCAGTTATATAACGTCTCGTATATGTTTGGAAATATAGCAAAGTATATATATATATATATATATATATATATAACCAGATAGGAAAGCAGCCGGCCTGCTTAAAGCGATTAAATTAGATCTTGTAAAGAAATTCTAGAACTGGCGTTCTCCTCATGGCATTCTTTAGAACGAATAAAACGCATTCAAACGAAAACAACCTTTTCCCAACCTAGGAAGGTGTGGGTAAGGAGTGACACGGAATGTTTACTTGGTGACGTCAATATCGGGGTCAATACAGGGGAGACAAGTGTTGGTGTTTAAAAATAGCGCTAGCTTGGGGGGTGGGGGGGCAAAATAGGCCAAGACACACGAATGCAATAACAGTGATGTTTGGTGATGTAATGGTGATACTTGGTGATCTAATAGTGACATTTGGTGATGAAAGGGTAATGTTAGGTGATGTAAGGGTGATATCTGGTGATGTGAGTGTAATGTGATGATGACGTTTGATTGTATAGGTGACTGTTGGACAGAAGTAGATACATATCAAATGTTTATAGAACACATGCACATTGATATATTTATGGTGTAAAAAGCCTCGGTGGTTCTATGGCTGAATGTCATAACATTTATAATATAACACAGGCCTGCACAACATATGGCCCGCGGGCCGCATGTGGCCCGCCAGCACTCACTTTGTGGCCCGCGAGGTAAAGAAAAACTCTTTATTCTTATCATTTTCTTTATACCTTCCCCCCTGACCTATATTCTTTTGGCCCGCACAAAGTCCTGTCGTATTTTCTTTTGGCCCGCACACGTCTTTCTTAATGTATTACGGCCCGACTTACATTATGAGTTTTGCAGGCCTGATATAACAGATACTAGAATGACATGTATTTATGTTCCCTGCTTGGAAGCGGAGTCGCAGAACGAACCCTGTTTTGATTAGGTCACTCCGGGTCACCCTGGTTTAAGGTTGACCCACGGTTTGCCCCTGGGACTACTGCTCAGTGCTGGTCAGCCGATTTCAACGTTGACCCAAGACTCGCCCCTTTTGGTCAAAGCTCACTGATCATGTTGACCGTGTCAATATTGGCTCCCGCAGTTGAAGAGTTAATCTATCAGTGTCCAGTGAGCTCCATTGGATTGTGGGGGGGGGGGGATGAGGGGGCAGCAGGGTCGATAACGGACAGTGATAGGCTATTCTGACCATTGTTTTGTTTGTTTGATAGACCGGCAACATGAGGGCGTCATCTAGATGCGCGGCTTAGGATAAGTAAAACTGATACGAAATTTAATGCTAGGCGAAATGGGCTGTCAATGTCATTGCGGCTATCGTTTTGTAAACGAAGTAGAGGGCGGGGGGGGGGGCGCAATTTATGGCACTATTCCAAGGACGCACGATCTAAACCTCAGCCACCGATGTCGGAAGACAGGAGCCAACGTTGCCCGAGGCTTAAACCCAACGTTTATATACACTCACTCTACCGACTCACTGTCGCAAACGCATTAAAGCACGCGTACTCTCACAAACACAAACACAAAGGAAATGGCCGCTGAGCAACAACAACAACAAAATCAGTTTACAAATATCTAAGGATATAATGAACTTCTAAAAAAAAATGTTCTGCCGGGAGGACTGCGTTCAGGTGGAAGCAATAATAAATATACACAGGGCAGGGGAAAACGTCAAGAAAATAATACGGCACAGCGGACTTCTTTTTTTGAGAGGGGGGGGGCAGCAGACATTTAGGCTGAGACAGCAGACGTTTCGGTGGGGGCAGCAGACTTTTCGGCTGGGACAGCAGACGTTGTGGCAGGGACAGCAGACGTTGTGGCAGGGGAGAGCAGACGTTTAGGTGTGGCAGCCCTGGAGTCACATCATCTCTGTGGGTTACCTGCAATCCTTCTCCTTAACTCCGTGACATCTGCTCCGAAACTGTACCGCCAAATTGTACAAGTCTTACCACAAAAAAAAAAAAATACATTCATACCATCAATAATTTTCTCACTCGAGTGTTAAAAGGAATGATCATTTCCTCAATTGTTGAATGACCAGGTAAAAATAAAGTTGCGTAATCGTTGGTAGAGCCCGTCATGGCGGGCGTGGTGGATAAAAGGGGCGACAATCGACCCGGTGGAAGCCCCTCGCTGTGACACTGAGTTGTCCGGCCCTGTCAAGATGTCACGACTGAAGCTGGCACGTGCGACGTCATGGTTGTCAAGAACATACAAAGCCAAGTAATACAGCTTTGAATCACAGGGGGGGGGGGGCTGGTCACGAAGAGGGGGCGGCGGAGGTGCTGGGGGTATGGAGGATTTTTTGCCCGTTTCGGCCGATACATTTAGGAACTTGCCAGTGTATATGGTTTCCTAATGGGGAATTTCCGTAGTCAAAGAGTATCACAGGGGGGGGGGGGCTGGTCACGAAGAGGGGGCGGCGGAGGGGCTGGGGGTATTGAGGATTTTTTGCCCGTTTCGGCCGATACATTTAGGAACTTGCCAGTGTATATGGTTTCCTAATGGGGAATTTCCGTAGTCAAAGAGCCAGAGAGTCAAAGAGACAGAATCAATTAGAGAGAGAGAGGGTGAGTCAATGTGACAGAGAGTCAAAGAGACATAATCAATTAGAGAGAGAGAGAGGGTGAGTCAATGTGACAGAGAGTCAAAGAGATAAATGGCCTAACAGACAGAGAATCAAGGAGACAGAGAGTCAAAAAGACAGAATCAAAGAGACAGAGAGTCAAAGAGACCGGATCAAAGAGGCAGGGAATCAATAAGACAGAGAGTCAAAGAGACAGAATCAAAGAGACAGAGAGTCAAAGAGAACGGATCAAAGAGACAGAGAGTAAAAAGACAGAGAGTCAAAGAGACATAATCAATAAGACAGAGAGTCAAAGAGACAGAATCAAAGAGTCAGAGAGTCAAAGAGACAGAATCAAAGAGACAGAGAGTCAAAGAGACCGAATTAACGAGACAAAGAGTAAAAAGACAGAGTCAAAGAGACAGAATCAATAAGACCGAAAGTCAAAGAGACAGAAAGAAAGAGAGAGAGATAGAGTCAACGAGACAGACAGTCTGACCTATGTAAATACGGGACAGTCTAACTTATACGGCTACGTTTTTTTTTATAAATACAAGCGGCCGCCAATGTATCAACTAATAGGACCTTGCTGCTCAAGTCGTCTAATTAAAACCCCAGGTGTGTGAGAATCCCTGTTCGATCGTTCAGTTTGAACCCCGAAACGTCAGCCTTGATTCCATGACAGACAACCATTTTTCAAATCCATTCTATTAACTTTGCTTTAGTTCGGGTGTTTCTTTGTGTTAAAATCTTCGGAAGGCTAATGACCTACTTTCCGTAATCCTATCGAGCTAAAACTTGACTCGTTGCCGATGACAACACATTTGTTCAGTATGTCTCTTCTTTCTCAACCATTTAATTTTATTTTTTTTTATGTTGAGATCTCCAATCTGGTGTTTGCCCCCTTAGGAAATCGACAACTATTTCCTGGCTTTTTTTGAGACATTCATTCAGCTGGAGAAAATTTTTCATCGCAACAATTGATAAAGCTTGTAATTAAGTTGCGGTATAAGCCTTCTTCCTCAGATATTAGGCCAACGATGCTGGTATCATCAGCAAGTTTTTTCATTGGAACGGTGTCGCTTGGGCTCTGAATGTCATTTGGTCATCGGGATATAATGTGTGCGGGACAGGGGAGAGAGCGCAGCCTTGTGGCGCCCCGGTGCTCCTTTCTCTGGTTAGAGATGGTTGGTCATTCACCTCGGCATATTGTGTCCTGTGATAGACGTGAACATTACGTCAGCGACCCTGTTATGTAACGTATTCTTTGATAGACAAACATTACGCCAGAGCCACTGCTATGTTATGTGTTCTGTCATAGACGTACACAGGGTTTCTTTCAGCTATATCTCCGGGAGGGCACTGCACCCCTTGGAAAGCCAAGTGCCCCCCCCCCCGGGAGCAAAAATATATCCAACAATAAGTCAAATGGCACTGCTGGCACTGCCCCCCCCCCAACCCCGAAAAATCTGAAGTGCCCCCAGGGGAAAATTTCTGAAATAACCACTGGACGTACATTACGTCAGAGACATTGTGATGTTTACATGTTGCCCTCTCACATGTCAACAGGCAAGGGTAGCAACTCTCCATGTTTTTTTGTTTTGTTTTATTTTTGTGTGGGGCATCGCTACTTCTCATGGTAGCTCTTTAATTGACGGGGGAAGTGAAATCTTATGTTCTTGCAATGCTCGTTTCCGGTGGGCAATAAAATGTTTTCCTGGCAATGAAATGTTTTCCTGGCAACAAAATGTTTTCCTGGCAATGAAATGTTTTCCTGGCTCTAAGCGTAAAAGGTTGTCCCCTGGTCAGTGTATGTGTGTGTGTGTGTGTGTGTGCCATGAGACGTTGAGTGACAGGAAAGGATAACAGCCCTCTGGTTTATTTTAAAGGAAAATTGAAGGTGGCATTGCAAGGGGAGGGTTTGGGGGGGGGGGGTATATTTGTTTGTAATCCCCACGATTATTAAAAAATGCAGATTCATTTACTTTTGTTGTAGTCCTTAAGATTTAGTCGTCCTTAGAACTAAGTAGTTCTGGAATGAAGTGGTTCTGGGTTTAAAGTAGTTCTTAGGATTAAGCAGTCTTCGGATAAAGTAGTTCTTGGGATTAAGTAGTACTTGTGATTAAGTAGTCTTTAGGATTAAGTTATCTTTAGTATTAAGTAGTTCTTAGGATTAAATAATCCTTAGGATTAAGTAGTTTTCAGGATTAAGTAGTTCCTAGTTCTAAGGGATTAACTATGACCTAGTGGTTGGTGACAAGGTCAGTGAGTTTATCTTTTTATTTAACGCTTTTCACTTCGCTTCGAATCAGCATTACGTTTTAACGTCAATTTGGAATCTGAATTCCGAGTAGGAATTGTAAAAGTTTTATTCCAAATTTGAACCGAAAATAATTTTACGTACTTTCTGCCGGGCGAGACACCCCCCCCCCCCACCACCCACCCCTCAGCATTACGTTTTAACGTCAATTTGGAATCTGAATTCCGAGTAGGAATTGTAAAAGTTTTATTCCAAATTTGAACCGAAAATAATTTTACGTACTTTCTGCCGGGCGAGACCCCCCCCCCCCCCACACCCCACACGGGCGGTGCGTAAGAGTACGCAAATGCGACAAAAATCAACAGTCCCCCCCCACCCCTCTCAATTATTACGTACTATATGGATGCCACTTGCCTTTAATTTTAATTATTTATCTTTTTTTTCCAAAGATCTTTTTCAAAGTAAAGCTATTGACCTGGTCCCATAACAAGAGACATTTTTTTTTTTTTTCAATTTCCCGATGCTGGTCCATCCTCTTTTAAAAGATAAAAGAAAATGTTAAACATCCCAGGAGACCTAAAAATGGACCACCGGATTAAGGCGCCCAAACAATACCTCCACTAACAACATCATGAATAAGACCAGCATTGTCCGCGGGGGCCGAATTGCCTTGTTCCGTTACTGATTACACTCTCCTTCCCCGGCTTGTCTCCCCCTTCTCCGACGGCGGGCTGAGGGTGTGGGGCCCGGGAAATCGATGCTGTGATGCCACACACCCTTGTTTAAAACCGACCGGCGGTCTTGTTCGTCCCTAAGGTCCTCCACGGGCCCGCTGGCTTCCAGTAAATTAGGACTGGGTTGAATGAATTCGCTGAATGACTTGGGTTTTTTTTAAATATCTGCTGACAATGGCATTTGAACCAAGTATATGACATGAGCTGAATCTGTAGTATTGAACTTTGGTTGTAATAACTCGTAAATGGCGTCCAGCGATCTAGTCAATGGAGATCAAGTATTTCAGCTCTTTCTAGCTTGCGGTTTGGATGAAGCTTCTTTATATAACTTGTGATTTTTGAGAGGCTGATCACAAGATATCAAATCCAATCATCCACTGCAACAAAATAAGCTGGTATGCATACCACTTGCAACATAAATAGCTGGATAGTAAATCTCCACCGAACTTTGAACCCTTAAATATCAATCTAAGACATCAGCTCCACAGACAACCTTCCTGGCAACAATTTTCTGGAGAAAAAAAATCTGGCTCGTAAAACTTGAGATGGGTATGGGTCCTTGTTCTGACAGATGTCGTCTCAGTTCTCGTAACATTCGCTCGGTGCTCGGTCTGCGGTCGGCCGCAATGATTCTCCAAGCAGCATCTCAACGTGTTTGGATGTTCCATAAATGTTAATTTCTTAAACATCTATCAACTCTTTCACGTTGGCTCGCGGCTTCGATCTATCAAATCACGTATTGGTTACGCAATACGGGGGTTGGTTTTTTTCACAACACCTCCATCAGTCGTTCATAAGAACTGACTATCCTTGGTCTACGTTTGTGTGTGTGTGTGTGTGGGACGGGGGTGGCGTTTGGCGAATCCCATGCCGATTTCACCGTCCCGGTTAAAGCTAAAAGTCAATCACTTGTCGTCGTCCGCTCCTGGGGGGGGGGGGGGTTTTGGCGAATCCCCTGCCGATTTCACCGTCCCGGTTAAAGCTAAAAGTCAATCACTTGTCGGCGTCCGCTCCCCCTGCCCCCCCCCCCCCGGGTCCAGGGTTCCAAGGTCAGAGTCGACCAATGTGTGTTACACTCTAACAAGTTCGCTCTAGTAAAGAGCCCAAGCGGAAGACGTCCGACTGTGCGGCTCTTAGCGCCCTCTGCCAGATGTTATCAGCCAAGCACTGCCGATCTCCCACAGCACACCATACGACTTAACTCCCACGCCACGCACATGACTTGTTTCTCACACAACACACATTTTTTTCTCACACCATAAACTTGACTTGCCCCCCCCCCACGCCCCACACATGTCTTGTCTCACACGCCACACATATGACTTGTCCGGCACTGTTACGTGCCGTTATATTGTAGCGAAATTTTAAACAAATGAAGGACTGCATTCAAGCTGTGTGAATGAAATGGTAGAGCAAGGTATGTGGAAGCTTGAATCAAAAGATGGGACAGTCAGATGGGAACGATCCGGCTTAAAGCCTTCTTCAGCGCACAGAACAATGAAAATGCGACAAGAAACAGAGCACAGTAAAAAAAACAACACAAAACACTTTTCTACCTGAACCGTTTTAATCTTTGAGGTCGACTCGACACGAAATGTAGCAGCTCCAACTGGCTGAAAAACTCCCACCATTTTTCTTCATTCTTTTTGTGTTGTTTATACTTGATATGTGCATGAAGATACAATGGCATAGGTCAAGCCCAGCACCGACCCCGCATAGCACCGACCCCGCATAGCACCGACCTCGCATAGCACCGACCCCGCATAGAACCGACCTCGCATAGCACCGACCCCGCATAGAACCGACCTCGCATAGCACCGACCTCGCATAGCCCCGACCCCGCATAGAACCGACCTCGCATAGCACCGACCCCGCATAGAACCGACCTCGCATAGCACCGACACCGCATAGCACCGACCCAGTCGTGGTACAAACCGCCAGTGGCGCAATGTCTACCAAGTAGATTATCTGACGTCATCGTTAGCTGTCGAGATGTAAATAAATAAATCTATGAGACAAGAAGACTGAACAGTGTAAGGGTAGATAATTGGGTTTGATAACAACCGTGCCTGACATTAAACATGTATGAATCAGGGGCACGGCTAGAGTTTGGGACTCCCATGGTGATCCTTGATTTCTCCCCCTCCCCCTTTCCACCGCATTTGGGAGGGGGTAGATTTCTCACGAAAATGATAAAAGAAAAAAGATCCCTGGGACAGCGGGGACAAATTGCCGCCCCCCCCCCCTGCTCCCAATCCCAGAAATTTCCGCCCTAGTGGTTCGCCCCGTCGTAATACGCCCCTAATAGTATTACAAAGGTTAGGACCGCTCCTAGTTGTTTTTCACAGTTTATTGATCAGCCTGCATTACTTTCATAAACATATATCTATAACTTAGTCTTATTCATCCACAATTCGTGTACGCTTTCAGAGATAACAAAGCTCAACACAGTTCACTACGTGCCTGGTATACACTGGGGTGGGACATTCCATGGCGGCAGATTTCTATAATATAGACATATCGATCGTCCTGGGACGCACGGGGGGAAAAAATGCAAAACTATGCAACGAATGCAAAAGTTGTAACGGGTGGAGGGTTCACGTGAAGAGTCTTAGCGGATCGATTTTCTCGGGAGCCGTCTTACGTCTCCGATATCAGTTATCATCTCTATTGGCCGATGGAAAAGATCGAAGCCGTGGCGAGGCGCTGATCGGATCCCAGTTTAAGGACCTGGCGTCTGCTCTTCGCAGGCGGGGTGACTACTGCGGCAGTGAAACCTTTTTACTTGTCTGAGAAGCAGGAGGAGAAGAACACAATCATACGGCTACATACAATTCTTTTATTGATTCAAAATAAGGGCAGTGGCGTCATTTCATGGTGGGTTTTTTTCAGGGGGTGTGGGGCAAAACTAAAACTTGGTCGGCTTGTTAATTTGTTTATTACTGGAGGCGCCACAGTACAAAGCAATTTAAATAAAACCTGCAGATTCAGTGTGGGGTTGGGGGAAGAATTCCCAACCCTGCCCTACCCAAATAATGTCCCTGAATAAGGGACTACAGCCAATACTCGACTTACGACCACGATCGGTTCTGACTGACCGGTCGTAACACGTTTTGCTCGTAAGTTCAATAAATTACATCATAATTTTTTTTAAATTATTGTTATAATTCATAGTTTTCGATGTGAGAAGGAGTTCAAATTTTCAAACTCTGAAGAGCTCTCCAATCAACACGCTTTAGCCGCGCTTGGGGAAGTCAATGGACCTAGGGTTGTTGAGTGTGACCGTGTTATTTCTTAGAAATTGATGACGCCGGCAAGCAGCATAGCATCAGCATGGCAGCATCATGCCTCCCTTTCCTTAGTTAACGACCGCCGATGATTGCAGACAACGCCGTTCGACTGATAATTGAGGCAGAAATAAATCTGCAATCTAATACTAATACGGCTAGTGATTGTGGTCGTAAAGTCGAAAGGTCGTAAGCTGCATAGGCCGTAAGTCGAGCACTAGCTGTATGTTTTGACACCTTAGAATTCATTGTTTTCACTTGTCGCATAGATTTCAAAAGAACTATGGCTATATTATATGCAACTCTTGACTTTGAAATGTCCCTCACGTGTAGAATTTATTGAGTTGATCAAATTTCTGGACCAATAAAAATGATGCCGTCGATTCTATAATTATCGCGAGACGGTGACACTATTGATCTATACTGGAATAACCAGTGTTACAAATATATTTCTACGAGTCCCAACCAGAAGCATCCATCTCTCTGAGTCGACCCGAAGCCCCCCCCCCCCCCACCCCCCCCCCCCCCCCCTCCCAGAGTCATGACAAAGATATAAGGCAGGTGGCCGTTCACTTAAACAACACGGAGACAAAAATTGAGACGGATGAGATTGTCCTTAGTTGGATTCAACATGGCCGTCTGTGGAAGAAAGATTGAGGACGACTGACTGCTTGAGGGAAGTGGTGCAATTCCAATGGGGCGGTTCTCAACAAATGTGGAGGGGCATCTGAGTACCGATAATAAATAAAAATGAGGAAAAAAAAATTGTTGCAGCCCGATTTGGAGGTTGAGTGAGAGGTAAGTGAAGGAGCATCGACTTCGATAAAATAAAAATTTTGATTCACACACACTTAAAAAGTACAATAGTGTAATTATATAACGTATGGTAACTTTTAGTAATTGCAGCTCTAACAAAAAATATAAATAAATGCTATGGCCTGCAGCTAATGGCGCTTCAAATGGTATATATATATATATATATATATGCTACAATGTGCACGAAGATGTCATGAAACTGCTACAATGTACACGTAGATTGATTTCATGAATATTTGAGGGGCCCACGATCAATTTGTTGATCATTCTGGCTCCTGGTTTAAATTCAGAGTTTGCCTTCTCTTAGATGGGTTGCCGTCGAAAGCTAACGAGTCCCATCAACCCGTTGTGATTGGGATGTTGCCTTTAGTTGGGAATTGAACTCCAGACACCAGCTATTTGGTTTGAGACAGTTTAGAGCGCAATCGGCTTCTGCCTGAGGCTCACACATTATTTTTTCAGCAGAAGTAATGTATAACAAGGGGCCCCTCACTCAAAAAACAGGTTGCCGAACCCCCGGTGTACAATGATGGAAAAGATGGCCGAGGAAGGCAGGGTTTTTTTTACCCTAGGGTAAAAAACCCAAGACATTTCAGATTCCGAGCAAATAATATAATTTCTCAGTTTATAGAGTCTAGTAATGTGTTAAATTAATCTCATTACTCATGGCAAGGCAAGTTGCGCTAGTGGGAAACATGATTTTGACGAAGAAAAAAAAATGGTTAGGGGGGTGGGGGGGGGCTATTTTTCAAAATGACCAAGTCAGGTTAGGTCCACACAAAAAAAATGTATATTTGAGTTCTGTCAGAGCAAGCTTTTTTCATCGATTTTCATATTATTCTTCGGCACCCATTGATACGAATCGAATGCTTGCTCACCCCCCCCCCCCACACACACACATTTTACAGACATGCGTGAGATTTTAAATCACCTCTGAAAACTTGGTCCTGTATTCCACCTACGCATTTGTCCTCCCTCCCTCCTCCCCACCATTGCCACAGCAATAACTCTGAGTCGTCACGTGACATTTGGAGGGGGGGAAGGGGGGGGGGCCTCCTACTTTTCGATTTTGTCCTCTCTGTGTTCAAAGTTGATAGTTTCATTACTTTTTTTTCCCACTTCACAACTTTGGAACCCTTAAATATCCGAGGCGCCCTGAACGTGCAGGCTTTGCGGCACCCTCGTGTCCGCTCCGCTAAAACCCCCCACCCTGGTCACCAGTAAGGTTAAGCCCACCCTGCAAGCAATGGCAGTAATAAGTGTCTTGCCACATCTCATTCTTCTCATCGTATGTCAATAGGGAGTTGTTTTTTTTTAATTTTTTGTTTAACAATCCCTTTAAAAATGTTGAGGATATATCTCTGTCTCTCTCTCTCTCTCTCTCTCTCTCTCTCTCTCTCTATTTCTATCTCAAGCTCTCACTCTCTCTGTCTCTCACTCTCTCTCTCTCTCTCGTCTTACTTCCTTTTATCAAATCACTACGCCATTGTGCCCTGAGAATAAATAATAGTGTTGTGTGAAAAATCATAGTTAACTTCGTCTCACACACACACACACACACACATATATATATATATATATATATA
>CAXITT010000023.1:876994-890044 GCA_964033795.1 Lymnaea stagnalis | reverse complement strand
ATACGCAATATACCAACCACCCAGGCCTTCAAAACTGCACTCAAAACATATCTTTTTAAATTATACTACCCTGACTGATTCCCCTCCTCTGACCGATAAACGATCTTGCTGGCTGCCGTCCATGGTTTGCCGTGTAAAAGTTATGTGGTGGGGTGGGTGAATATACATTGCTGTTCTTTATTTCATAAATGTATTTTATTTTAATGTCATGATTATGTCTCTTTTGATAAAATTTGTATGTACAGCGCTGTGAGCCCAGCTGGGTACCGCGCTATATAAGACCCCTTATAATATATGTATATATAATATATATATATATCCTCTACGTGTTTATTTCTGTTGTAATTTATCATCAAATATTATATTGTCCTCTTTATTTACCCCCACCCCTGCCCCTTTTCAAATCGATGAACAGAACAATTTGTTTTTCACAGGCTGCACTAAACTCACTATCGATCTATTGTTTTGTTATTGTTTAAATGGAGTAGCAAGCACTCCCATTATGTAGCGGCAGAGGATGGTTACATAGAAGTTTTGACATAAGAAGAGTGCTAAAGACAGAGAGAGAGAGAGAGAGAGAGAGAGAGAGAGAGAGAAAGAGAGAGAGATAGAGAGAAGAGATAGAGAAACAAGGATATGATGACAGCCTTACTTAGAAGGATACATGGATACTTAGAGAAAACATCGAGGTATAGCAAGTTAGCAAAGTTTCTAGGAGAATATGGTAGCAGATAAATAAGGAGTTTAATGGTAATAGAGAGGGAGAGAGAGAGAGGGGGGGGAAGGGTGGAGTGGAAGAGGGCGGAGTGGGAGAGAGATATATAAAGATGGAAAGGGAGTGGGGGAGCGATGAAGAGAGAGAGAGAGAGATCAAGTGGGAAATAGAGAGATAGATGGAGAGAGAAGGAGAGAGAGAGAGATTGGGAGCAAGAGAGAGAGGGAGATTGGGAGTAAGAGAGAGCGGTAGAGAGAGATAGAGATGGAAATAGAGAGAGAGAGAGAGAGATTGTGAGAGAGGGAGAAAAGAGGAGAATGGGATATAGCGAAGGGCCGGTTAAGAGAAGATGTCAACAAAAGAGAAATAAGAGGGGTGATGGGGGGGGTGGTCTGATTTTTATACATTTCCTTGTGGCGTGACGTCACGTGACATGAATACATCTTGCCAGGCCCGGCACACTTAAACATATCGTGACAACTTCCGGTGTTGACCAGATCTATCAGCGGGAGAGAGAGAGAGAGAGAGAGAGAGAGAGAGAGAGAGAGAGAGAGAGAGAGAGAGAGAGAGAGAGAGAGAGAGAGAGAGAGAGAGAGAGAGAGAGAGAGAGAGAGAGAGAGAGAGAGAGAGATTTCCGGTGTTGACCAGATCTATCAGCGGGAGAGAGAGAGAGAGAGAGAGAGAGAGAGAGAGAGAGAGAGAGAGACAGACAGACAGACAGAGAGAGAGAGAGAGAGAGAGAGAGAGAAATAGAGAGAAAGAGAGAGAGAGAAAGAAAGAGAGAGAGAGAGAAAGAAAGAAGGCAAGAAAGCAAGAAAGAAAGAGTGAGACCCGGGGAGTGGGGTTAAACTATTTGGTCTCCCCTAAATCATCCAGGTCCATCGCTAGTGTGCATGAATTACTTTGTCATCTTGATGGAATGCCCCCTGGTGCCTTGAGAGAAGATCAAACCTGGTATTACGGGTGTGGTTGGTTGTTTGATAGGTTGGTCGTTGGCTGGGTGACTGACCGATTGGGGGTTAGCTGTTTGGTTGACTTGCTGAATGGTGGCTGGCTGGTTGGTTAGTTGGCTGATTAGTGGTTAGCTGTTTGGTTGGTTGGCTGGTTGGTTTGCTGATTGGTGGCTGGCTGGTTTGTTGGTAGGATGGTTGGTTGGCTGGTTGGTTGCCTGGCTGATTGGTGGTTAGCTGTTTGGTTGGTTGGTTGGTTGGTTTGCTAATTGGTGGCTGGCTGGTTTGTTGGTAGGATGGTTGGTTGGCTGGTTGGTTGCCTGGCTGATTGGTGGTTAGCTGTTTGGTTGGTTGGTTGGTTGGTTTGCTGATTGGTGGCTGGCTGGTTTGTTGGTAGTATGGTTGGTTGGCTGGTTGGTTGGCTGGTTGGTTGGCTGGTTGGTTGGCTGGTTGGTTGGCGGGTTGGTTGGCTGGTTGGTTGGTTTGGTTGGTTGGTTGGTTGGTTTGCTGATTGGTGGCTGGCTGGTTTGTTGGTAGTATGGTTGGTTGGCTGGTTGGTTGGCTGGTTGGTTGGCTGGTTGGTTGGCTGGTTGGTTGGCTGGTTGGTTGGCTGGTTGGTTGGTTGCCTGACTGATTGGTGGTTAGCTGTTTGGTTGGTTGGTTGGTTGGTGGCTGGCTGGTTGGTTGGCTGATTGGTGGTTAGCTGTTTGGTTGGTTGGCTGGTTGGTTTGCTGATTGGTTGCTGCCTGGCTGGCTGGTTGGTTGGTAGGCTGGTTGGTTGGCTGGTTGGCTTGCTGATTGGTGGTCAGCTGTTTGGTTGGTTTGCTGATTGGTGGCTGGCTGGTTGGTTGGCTGAATGGTGTTTGGCTGGTAGGTTGATAGGTTGGTGGTTAGCTGGTTGGTTGGTAGGCTTGTCGGTTGGCTGATTCGTGACTAGCTGGCTGGTTGGTTGGTTGGTTGGCTGGCTGGCTTGCTAGCATTTTGGCTACCTGGTGCCTTGAGAGAAGATCAAACCTAGTATTACGGGCATGGTTGGTTGCTGGATAGGTTGGTCGTTGGCTGGGTGGCTGGCCGATTGGGGGTTAGCTGTTTGGTTGGTTGGTTGGTTGGCTGGTTGGTAGGCTGGTTGGTTGGTTGGTTGGCTGGTTGGTGGTTAGCTATTTGGTTGGTTGGCTGATTGGTTGGCTGATTGGTGGTTAGCTGTTTGGTTGGTTGGCTGGTTGGTTGGCTGATTGGTGTCTGGCTGGTTGGTTGTAGGCTGGTTGGTTGGTTGGCTGGTTTGCTGGCTGATTGGTGGTTAGCTGTTTGGATGGTTGGCTGGTTGGTTGGCTGATTGGTGGTCAGCTGGCTGGTTGTTTGGTTGGTGGTTAGCTGGTTGGTTGGTAGGCTGGTCGTTTGGCTGATTCGTGATTAGCTGGCTGGTTGGTTGGTTGGTTAGCTGGCTGGCTAGCTGTTAAGCTACCTGGTTGGTTGGTTTGTTGTTTTGCTAGCTGGCTGGTGGGTTCGTTGGTTGGTTGAGTCGGTGACAGCGATCAGGGTCTCGAGCGCCTTGGTCTTGCACTTGTTGGGGTGTCTCGTCATTGGTGGGTGAACCATTTCACGTATTGGACGTGGTCTGGGTGTTAGTGTTTGACGTGATCTGTGTGGTATTGCTGAACATGGTATTGCTGGACATGGTATTGCTGGACATGGTATTGTTGGACATGGTATTGGTGGACGTGGTATTGTTGGACATGGTATTGTTGGACATAGTATTGTTGGACATGGCATTGTTGGACATGGTAATTGTTGGACATGGCATTGTTGGACATGGTATTGTTGGACATGGTTTTGTGCGACATAGTATTGTTGGACATGGCATTGTTGGACATGGCATTGTTGGACATGGTATTGTTGGACATGGCATTGTTGGACATGGTATTGCTGGACATGGTATTGTTGGACATGGTATTGTTGGACATGGTATTGTTGGACTTGGTATTGTTGGACATGGTATTGTTGAACTCGGCATTGTTTGACATGGTATTGCTGGACATGGTATTGGTGGACATGGCATTGTTAACATGGTATTATTGGATGTGATATGTGTGGTATTGCTGGACATGATATTGTTGGACATGGTATTGATGGCATGGTATTGTTGGACGTGATCTGTGTGGTATTGCTGGACATGGTATTGTTGGACATGGCATTGTTGGACATGGCATTGTTGGACATGGCATTATTGGACATGGCATTGTTGGACGTCGTATTTTGGGCGTGGTATTGTTGGACTTGGTATTGTTGGACGTGGTATCGTTGGGCGTGGGCTGTGCGGTATTGTTTAAGTGAAAATGAACGGTTTCAAAATTGATAACACTGTCTGTTAAACACCGTGTCGTATCCTCCCCCAACCTCCCCCCCCCTCCCCCCGGGTGACTGAACATGATATATACATACGAAACTTATCAGTTTTCATGAAAATTGCCTTTACCTTTTTAATCCATTAAAGTCTTCTTCCTACATCAACTCTACTGGTCACGGATCCTTTCAAATACGACGGTTCTGCTTTCTTCTATTCTTATCTTAGAGATATTTCGAGGGCCTACGATCAATGTACTGATCATCCTGATCATCATCATTTCCAAAACTTTGATAGGTTTTACTTACTTAAATGTAACACCGTAATTGCTCTGAAATTATAGATATTTCCTACTGATAGCAAGAGAAGAGCTTGAAAGAATGTATGTCTGTAGTGTCTTACGTCGCACAATCCGTCAGGCACACTTAGCCCCTAAATGCTCTCTAAATTTTTTTTTGTTTAAAGCTCTTTAAAGCTCCAAACGTTATGTTATTTTTAAAAAGTAAAGATGAAAAAGAAAGAAAAGAAACTGAACATCTTCTGGACGGAGCCCATTCAATGGGGGCCCGCTCAGGGCGTGGATGGAAGGCGTTCGTCCCGTTCTCTATGATCGGCCTGTCTTATCTTGTCTCACGAGCCACGAGCCTTTGTGTAACCACATCGATCCCCCTGTCCTCAGGCGGCGCTCCCCCCCCCACACCGACTTTTCCCTCATCGGAAACCCCCTCCCTCCTCCCCTCGCGCAGCCGATTTCTGTATAAGGAGAGTTCCTTCAAGGAGTTAGGAAGAAAAAAAAAAGAGGAAAGGGAGGGGGTTGTTGGAGGAGAGAAGGGGAGATGTAAACGGAAAACTATTTTTTTTAGTAATGGAGAATTTATATCGTACTTCTTAGAGATCTAAGTGGCTTTAGGAGGTTTCATGGGTTTGAGAATCAAATAATAAAAACATGTTAACATTCATGGGTTTGGTATCAAATAATAAAAAAAAATGTTAACATTCAAATGTTTGGTTAAAAAATAAATAACACGTGTTAACATACATGGGTTTGGTGGGTATGCACGATTAAGGAGTTTATTGGAAGTGATACCGTATCACTGCTAATAAACGTCCTAGTTTGGTTGCTGCTGTTTTGTTGTTGTTGTTGTTTTAGTTTGACTTGTTAAAATTATTTTATTATTTCCATTAGACCTAAAATAAATCTTTTTTGTTGTTGTTTATTGTCTAAGAATATCTTGGCTAGCATTTCTAAGTAGTTTGACATTTGCAGCTACCTGAACAACGTTCTTATACTTGGTTTGTTGATTTGTTTTGTTTGTTTGTTTCTTTGTTTGTTTGTGTCTTGTTGTTTTTTTGTTTTTTTGTTTTTTTGGTCGAGTGTCATTGGTAGCCATTTATTTTTAAGGGGAAACACTTTTGAGATCCGTAGAGATCAAAATGTGGGTCTGAACAGATCAAAATGTGGGTCTGAACAGATCAAAATGTGGGTCCGTAGAGATCAAAATGTGGGTCCGTAGAGATCAAAATGTGGGTCTGTAGAGATCAATATGTGGGTCCGTAGAGATCAATATGTGGGTCCGTAGAGATCAATATGTTGGTCCGTACAGACCAATATGTGGGTACATAGAGATCAATATGTGAGTCCGTAGATATCAATATGTGGGTCCGTACAGATCAATATGTCGGTCCGTACAGATCAATATGTGGGTCCGTACAGATTAAAATGTGGGTCCGTAGAGATCGATATGTGGTTCCGTTGAGATCAATATGTGGGTCTGTAGAGATCAATATCTGGGTCCGTAGAGATCAATGTGCGGGTCCGTAGAGATCAAAATGTGGTTCCGTAGAGATCAATATGTGGGTCCGTAGAGATCAATATGTGGGTCCGTAGAGATCAATATGTGGGTACGGACAGCGAGGCGACTCGTTTATTTTGGGTCGTATTCCTCACATGACACATCCACAATGCTGAGCATCATGACATCGACAATGCTGAACATCATTACATCCACAATGCTAAACATCATTACATCCACAATGCTGAACATCATGACAGCCACTCTGTTGAACATCATGACATCCACAATGCTGAACATCTGTCATGTGGAAAGGAAAAGTGTTTGGTGTGGATTTGAGGTTGAGGGGGGGGGGGGGGAGGGGGGGGGGGAATGGGGAAAGTAGTCATACGAGTATAGAAGATATTCTTTTCAGGGGTAAATTCTGGTGACTGAGTGGCCTGCCAGGCAGAGAGTGTGTCATTAGATGGTATTTCAGCCAAGTGTTTTCATAAGAGGAACTCTTTGGTGCGGTGTTCCTTTGTTTTTGTTGTGGTGTGTGTAGGGGGGTGTGGGGTGGGGATGAGCAGGTCTTGTCAAAGCAGAACTCCTCTTAAAAGAGGGCATTGTTACGGCCATGATTACGGGGGTGGGGAGGGGGGGTGGGGATGAGCTGTTCTTGATAAAGCAGAACTCCTCTTGAAAGAGAGCATTGTTACGGACATGATTACGGGGGTGGGGGTGGGGATGAGCTGGTCTTGACAAAGCAGAACTCCTCTTGAAAGAGAGCATTGTTACGGCCATGATTACGGGGGTGGGGGTGGGGATGAGCTGGTCTTGACAAAGCAGAACTCCTCTTGAAAGAGAGCATTGTTACGGCCATGATTACGGGGGTGGGGGTGGGGTGGGGATGAGCTGGTCTTGACAAAGCAGAACTCCTCTTGAAAGAGCGCATTGTTACGGCCATGATTACGGGGGATGGGGTCGGGTTTATAGTTAACAGTTCATGAGATGGTCTTATTGAACACGAGTCATAGACGATAAGGGTGTGTGAGGGGGGGAGGGGGTTCATATAATCTAGACCTACCGAAAGTATCACGAAAGTATCATTGATAAAGAGGGGCAGGGGGAGAAAGGGGCTACTAGCAGTCACCAGCAAAAGCACTTCTCTCTCCCTTGTTTCTAACACACACCTCACAAACACCCACCTCACAAACACCCACCTCACAAACACGCACCCCTCAAACACCCACCTCACAAACACCCGTCTGACAAACGCCCATCTCACAAAACACCCATCTCACAAATGCCCATCTCACAAACGCCCATCTCACAAACGCCCATCTCACAAACGCCCATCTCACAAACGCCCATCTCACAAACGCCCATTTCACAAACGCCCACCTCACAAACGCCCACCTCACAAACAAAATCCCACACATCAACAACTTATACCCTTGAACGTTCAGATGGTATTTTTTTTTCCGCCGAACGACCCGGATGTAGTCCTCCCATCTTGTTTATTCTGTATCGCGTGCTGGTGAGGGTCATACACACCAATATCTTATTTCCAACGGAGGACACTGGCGGTGATAAAACTGGCTTTGAGGCCCGACATCCGCATGGCTGTAGGGTCTACGAACGACTCCCTTGAGAAATCTCCGGGCAGCTGCCATTCAATTGAACGCACTCCCTGGCGTCCGTTGATTTTTCTTTTTTTAAAAAGAAGATAGTTTCTTGGGGGTGCAGCACTGGACACTTGCTGGCAGACACGGCGACATTACAACGGTTTGTCGGGGGGGAGAGGGGGGGGGGATTGTGGTGCCGGGTGTTGCATGGTGGGTAGGGTACACAGGATGAAAATTGTTTTTGGGGTTTGAAGAAAATTTGAGTCGGGATGGGGGACATACTATTTTTTAAAATCCTTTAAAAAAATGGGGCTCAGCATCTGTGACAAATTTTTTGTCGACCCCTCGGTAATTTTCGTATTGTGGGATCCGCCTCTGGGCTGTGGGGAAAAATTTTTCGCTTGGTTTAACTCCGATCCGGGCGGGCATTCCATTACCCCCGAGATCTTCCAAATAATCCATTACTGTCTGCACAGATCGATTCTTCATTTACATGGGTATTTTATGTATTCCTTTACACTATCGGCATTGGGCTGGTGTTTTTTATCGACGAGTTGTAGCGCCAGATTTTTTACCGACTAAACGTTAAACGTGAGAGCCACCATTTTGATTTGTACAGCGGTCCTAAACAGATCTGTAGATCAGGGGAACTCCGTGCGGTGCAGATTTCACGTCACGGAGTAGTCACGGCGAGGGTATGTCTCTGGGCGCGAGAGTGACACGAAGTCGCAGCGAGGATATTTCTCTAGACCGGCACGCAGTCTAGACGAGGGTATTTCTCTAGAGCGGCACGAAGTCATGACCAGGGTATTTCTCTAGACCGGCACGCAGTCTTGACGAGGGTATTTCTCTAGAGCGGCACGAAGTCATGGCCAGGATATTTCTCTAGACCGGCACGCAGTCTTGACGAGGGTATTTCTCTAGAGCGGCACGAAGTCATGGCCAGGGTATTTCTCTAGACCGGCACGCAGTCTTGACGAGGATATTTCTCTAGAGCGGCACGAAGTCATGGCCAGGGTATTTCTCTAGACCGATACGAAGTCTTGACGAGGGTATTTCTCTAGAGCGGCACGAAGTCTTGACGGTGAGGAGATTTCACAAAAACGATTGTTGTACACAACAGTGAACTGTAAGTGGACTTAAACTCGTACCTCATTCAAGTCCTTAACACTTACAATGTCTTATAGTTGAGCAAGATGATAACACAAGTTGACAAAAATCTGATCCATACAGGAGTTCTGCGCTTTCGAATAGTGAACGCAATACCGTTTGGGTCTTTTCTATGAATAATGATGTAGGAAGGAGAACGTGTTCCGCCAGGGCCGGCACTTTCTTCTTCAAACTGAGGTTGGGGGGGTGTTCATTTTAAGGCGAGTAAGGTTTGTTGGGCTTTTTGGCCTTGTTGTGCTTGTTGGCCATGATGGGCTTGTTGGCCTTGTTGGGCTCGTTGGGCTTCTGAGCCTGTCCCAGAATGAGTTTGAGATACGATTTCTTCTTTTTTTTTTTTTTTTTTTTTTTTTTTTTTCCCCCCCACCCACACCCACACACCCACCCGCACATCTGACCTATTTAGCCCTTTACTGGTGGGAAATTCCAATATATTACTGCAAAAAATGGTCAATGGATTTTGAAATATTTTGTGTGTATGTGTGTATATATGTGTGTGTGTGCTTGTATTCTAATCTCGTTTCGTTTCCTCTCTTCATATATTTCCCTTTTTCTTCTTCTTTTTTCTTATCCGCCCTTTTCAAGTCCCAGCGAAGCATCGACCATTAACAACGACTCTCCGTGCCTTCCGGTCTCTTGCAACCTTTTCTAACCCTTTGTGATGTCGTCTTTTTTTCTTTTTGTTGTTGTTGGTTTTTTTTTACCAATATCTAAATTGTTTCATCATTTTCTTTGTGTTCTCCAGTCCTGTAAAAATGAGCGCGAAGAGATCAGACGTCGACTCGCGATGGCCGCGGACGAAGATCTGGGCTACGACGATGACGTCGGTGGTGCATCGGAGACCCTGTCGCCTAGGAAACAGAGAATCCAGGTAAGCCAATGTGGAAGAGAGTCGCGGCCCGTGGTATATTTGAGACGGAAGTGGGTGGACCTGGCGTGCCGGGCTGTTATTTTACCATCGCGTCGATTAATTGGGGTGGCGAGATTGGAAGACTGCTGCGGGCTACTATTTAATTTAAGCAAATTTGTCCGCGCTATTAAAGGACGTGGGAAGTCAGTCACGAGATCTCACAGTCGGCTACACACGCGACGAGATGTCAAAAAACAAAAAGTCATTAACTATAGTAAAGTTAATGACTTTATTATTTTTTTTACAGTATTATATTGTAAAAAAAAATTACAAAAAATGGCGCGGTTAAACGAATGGATCATGCGATGAGTGGATTGAGGATAGCATGGCTGTAGACAGGAATGAGAAAAATAGACAGAGACAGGGTTATTCTTACTGCTCGTATACATCTTATTTTAATATAAATATAACAGACTGGCGGCACCAAGGCGAATATTTCGTATTTTTAACGATTTTTTCCAGCATGATAAGAATATATTTTTTTTAAATGCGATTTTTCAGCCATAACACAATTTTTAAAAGCGATATTGTTTGCTGAAGTTCTTTGAAGTTGTGTCCCTTCAATTTTACTGTCTGTATCGCTGTATTTGATTGGTTATTTGTCTTTCACTAATAATCTGGCTTACGGTGATATAATCATGAAATTTTATTTTTAAAATGATAAATGCTACCAAAGTTAAGCAGAAAAAAACAAAGAATCCCCTTTTAGGGCGTCTTTTAGCCCAGTCCTCCGCAACACGAAATTCTGATGCCATTTGGAGTTAGTTACCGTGACCAGTTTTGCTGTATTCTTAAGCTTAAAGGTTGACATCGTACTGCAAAGTCAGGTAGACATTGTACTATAAAACCGGAGGTACATTTTGGACCAATGATATATTGTAAACTAAAGATCTATTTTTTTAAAAACTTAAAATACGATTTTAAGGTTGGGTGAGAAAGGGTTAACATACGAAAAAAACAATTGGACTCAGGAGGGCGGTCTGACATAAGTGCAGAAAGTTAGCGAAACAGACATTCAATTATTTCTATGGCTATTAAATAGTACGTATAGCATATTTATATTCTCTATGCAACAATCAACTTATGCTACCAGCGCGAACAATTCCCTGAATACTGCGCTAAATGAGTTTCTTACTGCTACGCACTGCCTTCTATAGTGAGAGCTTAATCTCTTATTTTAATTGTATGGCTCGTTCAAACAGTGCATAACAAAGAATGATATCATCGAGAAATACAGTAGCAAAAATACGACACTCACAACAGTACTAATTACAAATTATAATATTTATTTAAGTATTAATAATTACAAAACAAAAGAAATATAAGTATAAATCATCAACTTACAGAGTATGGTAGATCATGTACCGGTACACAGTTAGTACAATGCGCCAATTAATAATTCACAATGACGAATGCGAATAAACACATATGAGTACACAAAGAATAATAAAACTTGTCTAGTAAAGTTACAAATATCTATCTGAATCTTCGTCAATCTCCGAAACCCCTTACTTATATAATGGGTCTACCGACGCGTCCAGAAACGACTTTGACATTGTTTACGTTTCTCGTCAAATCGAGAAAGTTCCACAAGATACTAGGAGACAAACCAACCATGTTTAATTGGTAGTCGGCAGTAAACAGGACAGATCAAAGGACTAAGCCACGCCCATCTATGAACGTAGCGTCTGCTAGGAATCTAATTTGGGTCAAGCAAAGTTCACGCACGGGGAAAAGTGTCCTACATAACGTTACAAGTGCGTTCCTTGGTGCGTGATACTTTCTTTCGCTTTACCGAAATAGTTTCACTTTAAATATGGTGTAACAAACCTGCGGTGTAGAAATGGTTGGGACATTAGAATGTTAATATAGTTCAGGGGCGGTGGCGTATCGGTTTATGGGGGTTGGGGGTGGAGATAGCTCTAATTCGGAATCTTACAAGTCGCTGTATTTCAATTTTCAATGCATGTTTTATCAAGTGAATTTAGTAGATGTTAAGTTCACCCGTTGATGCCGCCCTTTGGGCTATAATTAGCATAGATATAACGTATATATATATATAATATATATATAATAATATTATGTATTTATATATATATATGCACTTTCGTTATCCATGAATTGATGTGCAATGTCTTTGCTCACACACTTGTTGCTCACAGGCACGGCTCCAGGGAGTTCAGAGCGGTATGCAGATTTGTTTCATGAACGACGACGGCCTGGACGATGACGACGACGACGATGACCTCGTCCATGAGGGCGGCGAGGAGGGGAGAGATGAGTGCACTGCTGCCAGTCAGGTACGACTGTGTGCCGGTGTCGGGGGGACGTCTGCTTGTCAGAGTGCCAGTGTCACGCCAGTCTGTTTGTCAGTGTCACGCGTGTCTGTCTCGGCGTCAGGTGTGTCTGCTCCAGTGTCGGATGATGCCTGTGTGCGCCAGCGGTGTGCGGTGAGGGTGTTCTCTGACACGGTGCACCACGGAGAAGATGTCTTCAGATGTGTTTCGTGACGTGACTTTGTTTTAGTTTAACGCTCTTCAGTCCTGCACCACCGCCACCCCACCACGCGCGCTGTTATAATTGTTTGTATGTTCATTGGATATGTGCTGGGGTGATAATACGCGTTCAGTTCACGATGTGTGGAAACCTTGCTTAATCTTAATTCAGACCGGGGCTGGACTTAAGCTCTTTTGGTGGTGTTGTGTTTTCTCTCGTGAAATAACACACTGTTTTTGTTCGCGCCTTGTTTGATATCTGCTATTGTAAGCTCAGCGTGACTCTGTGTGTGTGTATGTATGGGAATTCGATCCTTTATGACAAGAAAGCCAAAGAATAGGATCGAAACCATACTGAAATGTTCGTACCCCCTGACCTGTACGTGGTAACCCCTGACCTGTACGTGGTACCCCCTGAACTGTACGTCGTACCCCAAGAGCTGTACGTGGTACCCTCTGACCTGTACGTGGTACCTTGAAAAGTTGGTCAAGATACTTTTATCTAGAAAGATGTGATTTAAAAAAAAACTAATATTTAGTTACTCTATTGTAAAAAAAAATATTTCGTATATATATTTTGATTGTGGCGTGATTGCTGCCATTTCCGCATAGCACGCAAAATATAAATCCCAATAACTACGCTAAATAATTTTTTTTAAATAACGCAACTGCGTTTGGTGCGTAATATTTTCTTTTCGTCTCAATTTAAATATGGTGTAATAAATATTCGGTTGAAAAGTGGTTGGGAGATCAGAATATTTAATATAGATCATGGGCGTGAAGTAAAAAGTGTGCAGTGGAGGGAAGGGGTGTAGCGAAAATTGGGATTCTTAAATTTGTGTTACTTGAGTTCATGTTTTGTCAAGAAAATTCAAGAACTTTCTAGAATAACATAGAAATGTCAATCAATGTTTAATATATATATATATATATATATATATATATATATATATATATATATATATATATATATGTAACGCATGTTCTGACATCATTGTAACTTAGTGGGTTATGTCAGTAGCATGGTCACTTGTTTTATGTTAATAATTCAGGATGCCGGCTAAGACTTCTT
>CAXITT010000023.1:825541-835669 GCA_964033795.1 Lymnaea stagnalis | reverse complement strand
TTTCCCCCCCCCCCCTTCCCCCCCCCTTTTTGGTGGGCCCCCCCGGGGGGGGGGGGGGGTGAAACTAAGTTGGGATAAAAAAAAATACTCTGGGGCGTGCCACTACTGGAATGAAGTCAGGTTATGCGGGGCACTGGGTGTCAAAATGCCCAGTTTGCACCTTTTTAGATGCCTTGGCCTCACCTCCAACTTCTGACATGTCCACTCCCTGGTTCAAATTTTCTGTAAGGAGCACCGAACTCCACGGTGAAATCGCTGTATTAAATTGGGAATGCTGCCCCTCTATGAAAAGAAAAAAATGGGAGCGGAGGTGTATCCTCACTTGCCCTCTTCATACGCCACTGGCCCTGCGCACTCGAAATCTGAATTGTCTTGAAAGTAACACTGCAGCCAATACATGCAGAATTGACCAAGGCTCATGAGGAGGGAGGAGTTTCGCTTCCATTACTGGAGGAGGGGGGGTAGACGCCCCAGCCAAGCATAATGGACTGACATATGTCAGCTAGATTTCTTATTTATAATTTACCAAGAATGTTCTCTAGCTTAATTTACCAAAAATATAACCATAGTTATCAAAACTCCAAGCTAGGGTTGACCCCTATGAGCATATTTGTTTAAAATTTTAAATTTACTGAGAACCACTGTGTCTGTTCCAGGCATCCACAATGGCAAGGATGCAGTTGGAAGTGGAGAAGCAGGGCAAGAAAAAGTCTCCAATAGCCGACATGGTGAGTATCCGTATTGTCTTTTGCACATCTTACAATAGCCGACACAGTGAGTAACCAGTTGGTCTTTTCCACATCTAACAATAACCGAAATGGTGAGTAACCAGTTGGTCTTTTGCACAGCTTACAAAAATTTGAAGTTCAAAGAAAAGGATCTAACAGTTGTTGTATAATATACAGATAAAAGATATGGTCCATTTAATAGAGTTCAGTGGGCCATGAATTAAAAACAAACTCCAAATTTTATTAGTATGGTAACCAACATTTTGTTTAAGTACTCCAATTTGACTTTTGGTCTTACTTACCTACATCTGACATAGTTTGGCTTGCCATCAATTGTCCTAGTTTGGCTTACTCCCAAATGACAAAGTTTGGCCTACCATTCCCAATTTAACTAATTTCGCTTACTTACTCTCAACTGTAACAAATTTGAGTACTTAATTCTAATCTATTAAATTGGGCTTACTGACTCCCAGTTGACCAATGATTTCCATGTACACATGCGTTTCAACAGGTTGGTATCCCAACGCTTGGCCAGGGCAGACGACTGAAGCTGACAAGGGGTAAACTCCAAGAGATGAACATCGCCCAGCTCCAAGTACTGGTCAATGACCTTCACTCACAGATAGAACGTAAGTGTATCTTTCTCCTGATCTGTGGTATCCATACGGCTTTCAGCCAGCGTTGTGTGTCAATGTGTGTGTCAATGTGTGTGTCAATGTGTGTGTCAATGTGTGTGTCAATGTGTGTGTCAATGGGCATGGGTGTCAGTATGTGTTTCTTGGTTACTTCAAAACCCTTGCTGGGCTCTTGAACTATTTCTAAAGCTAAGCCTCGAATGGACAGTTCCGTTTTTACTGTGTACCTGTTTCTTAAAGGAAGTAGTGGAACAAGATAGCTAAGGTCTGCAATGAAAAGAAAGGAGGGTAAAATAACGTGAAGGCAAGATACCTTCTTCAGCAGTCATGAAAATTAAAAGGATGTAACGCATCCCGTCATATATTATTCGTTATTTCTTAGACATATTTAAATATTTTAAAAATGACATTTGCATCATAATATTAATCCCGCATTTCAAATGACATATCATCAGACCTCTTCAAAAGAAAAAAAAAATGAATACATTCAAAAATTGATTTTAATGCCTGAACTTAAACAAAGTCTAATTTAAAATCAATTTCAGGATTCAATCACAGATTAAATTTTAATCTAATTAAAATCAATTGTAGGATTAAATGACTGATTAAATTTAAATCCAATTAAAATCAATTTTAGCATTAAATGAATGATTAAATTTAAATCCAATTAAAATCAATTTTAGCATTAAATGAATGATTAAATTTAAATCTACTTTAAATCAATATTAGGATTCAATGAATGATTAAATTTAAATCTAATTAAAATCAATTTTAGTATTAAATGAATAATTAAATTTAAATCTACTTTAAATCAATATTAGGATTCAATGAATGATTAAATTTAAATCTAATTAAAATCAATTTGAGTATTAAATGAATGATAAAATTTAAATCTACTTTAAATCAATATTAGGATTCAATGAATGATTAAATTTAAATCCAATTAAAATCAATTTTAGCATTAAATGAATGATTAAATTTAAATCCAATTAAAATCAATTTTAGCATTAAATGAATGATTAAATTTAAATCTACTTTAAATCAATATTAGGATTCAATGAATGATTAAATTTAAATCTAATTAAAATCAATTTTAGTATTAAATGAATAATTAAATTTAAATCTACTTTAAATCAATATTAGGATTCAATGAATGATTAAATTTAAATCTAATTAAAATCAATTTGAGTATTAAATGAATGATAAAATTTAAATCTACTTTAAATCAATATTAGGATTCAATGAATGATTAAATTTAAATCTAATTAAAATCAATTTGAGTATTAAATGAATGATTAAATTTAAATCTAATTAAAATCAATTTGAGTAATAAATGAATGATTACATTTTAATCTAATTAAAATCAATTTTAGTATTAAACAACTGATTAAATCTCTAAGTTTTGTGGACAAACAACTTAAATTGGCTATGGCAGAACTTTTACAAAGAGTGACAATTTTCAAATACCTTGCCAATGTTAATGACTCCTGTGACCCAAAATTCATCTCTGAGTACGTAAAGAAATAGCAACTAGTGAGATGTCATTTTTAAAATCCTTTATATTAACTTCATTGTTGCTCATGGCTGGCTGCCTGGCAAAATCTTCAGATGGCTAATTGACCCACTTCCCATCAAGCTGTTGAGCTGAAACTCGGGACATAGACTCCATGCTGATGACTACAAATTCTATCAAATTTTCAGCCCCATACCCCAACCCCCAAAAATCAGTTCAAGGGGAAGATGAAGGAAATATGATGCCATTCATTTCATGAAATAAAATTTCCAATAGCTGCGCTAAATGATATTCTTTTAAAAAAAAATAATATTGCTATCAGTTTGCTGCGTAATTTTTTTTGTGCTGAAATAGTTGTTGAAATAAGTAACAGCAGGTCATTAGAATATTAATATAGTTCAGGGGCAGGAAAAAAAATGTGCTTTTGCAAACCAGATGGGTGGAGCACTAATTGGGATTCTTTTAAAATGAGTTACTTGTATTTATGTCTTGTTAAATTTTCAGCCCCCATCCCTCACTACTTGATATTACATTTTATAAAGGATTGAAATGAAAAACTTTGTTTTTGGGAGCTGTTTAATTTTAGAATTGTTTTTATCCCAGTTGATTAATGAAACACAAACAATTTGTGTAAATAAAACTATAATCAACAATCATTACACAGAATACAAATGTAAACATTTTGGCAAATGCCCTTATCAGTACAACAACAAAAAACACACATTCACATATGTGTATAAATTAAATTGACATAATATATCCAGATAGCTGGTGGTCTGGGGTTCAATCACCAACAAACCCAACATCCCAAAGCTCCCAAGGTGGATGGGACTCCATAGCCTTGGACGGCAACTAATCTAAGAGAAGGCAAACTCTGAATTCATACCAGGAGCCAAAATGATCAATGAATTGATCCTTGGCCCTCAAATATAATATATAATATATCTGTATCTATATATATGTTCATACATATATATATATATATATATATATGTATCCAACTTCAAAATTAAAGAAAAGAATTAGCAGGATAAAAAAAAAAAGTTAAAGAAAAGTTCACTCTGCTACAGCTAACTAGTCTAACAACCAACTGGTCTTACTGTAAATATTTGACTAACTGGTCATTTTTGTCTCCAGTGCTCAATGAAGACCTTGTCCACCTCCTTATTGAGAGAGATGACCTCCACATGGAGCAGGACTCAATGTTAGTGGATATTGAAGACCTGACCAGGTGAGGCAAGTGTGCCTAGCCAGTTGAGTGAGAAGAGTATTTATTGGTATACCAAATAGAGAGATTAGCTATTTAGGTGAGATTTTATAGGATACAAGGTAGGAAAGTGGTTCTCATAAGATGGGTTCATGATTGGAAGTTCTAGATTTTGATGTGTGATGGTAAGGTACCCCATATGAATTATTAGTTTAATGATAAGATGTAATCGACCAAGGTGAATTGGCCAGGTGTAAGAGGTAATTATAACAACAAAATTGCTAAAAGCGAGCAGATTCTTTTCCAAATTTTATTACATTGGCGAAGATGGATGGTGCTTTGTTTTGTTTTTTGGTTTGCAGGTAATTTAAAATTCTGATTTTAATATCAAAATACCAGCAATTCATGTTAAACTTGTAGCTTGGTAATCAAGTAATTTTTGTGTGTCATACATTTCTAACTTTATTCCAATTACTTTGTTTTTTCCCATTATTTGCAGCCACTGCCATGACCCAAAAGCGACAAACAACAACAAGAGCACTTTAAATAATAATCGACCATCCAGTCGAAGAGACAGACATAAATGATGACGGCTGAATGGCCCACTGATTAAATGTGTTATCATTTTGAGTGAGAGGATTTGCAACTTTTCATAAATAAATTATTGACAAATGACTTTTTAGTAATGTCAGTTTATTTAAAATGTTTTTTTGCATATTCTGTTGGAAAAATTTGTGAAAATTATTTTGTAATTTAGAAAATTGAGCTTGATAGTGGAGTATCTTAAATAAATGTATCATTTGGCCACAGATGGAGCTTTAAAATGTATCATTATTAAAAAAAAGAAAAAGAGACAATTTTGAATATGATAGTATTTTGTTTAAATGGTGTAGATTTTTGTCTATCTCTCAGTCCTTCAAATCAAATATTAATATTAGTTGTTTTTTTACCTAGACTCAGACTGTTAGAATTTGTAGGCCTAGATCAAGTGCAATATCCATTAGTACATTTCAGCTTCATAGAGTAGTCACTTTTATAATAGTTATTTAATACAAATCAGCAGGGTTATGCATTATCCAACAATATTTTACTTGACTAATTTTATTGACATTGGTGAAGGGAGAGTGTTATAATTAATGTAAGATTGTATATCTCGTGTATGTTGTTAATAAATGCTAGTCATGGGTTGAAAATCATACAGCTGTACTTCTAAGTATTATGCATCTCTTGTCTCACACATTCAACCCATTGTTTCATTGATGGAAAAAAATAAATGTTCATCACATCTTTTTTTAATTACTATTATTATAATTATTATATTACTGTCATTACTGCATAAATGCATTGAACTATGATATTGGCATGAATATTTTTATTATTTGCTTTACTAAAAGTGGTGGATCCATGGGGGGGGGGGGGGGGGGCACCCCCACCCCCCCCCCCCCCCCCCCCCAACACACACACCCACACACTCCTCTCAGAAATGTGTGACGATGGAGCTCTCTCTCTCTCACCCATGGGTGCATACCCTACTCGTCATTTTTTGTGGTCATGGATCTGCCACTGTTTATTTGTCCTGTTAATCTTATCTGAAAATTCAATGGTGCGAATTCTGTAGCCCGCTGTCCACTACTGCAAGCATTTATGTATTATTTACCATTCATCACACTTGTAATATATTCATGGCTGATAGCCTATCCATAATTTAATTAAAAAATATATACAGCAATTTTGTTGTTGAAGCCAACAACAATTATAGTATGTAAATAAATCCCTTTTGTTTAATGCCAACTTTGTAGGACTTACAAATTAGTATAAATTTTAAATCAGGTGGCTAGGGCCTTTATGATGTACTATATGCAAATAGATGAATCATAAATCCCGTAATGATATGAAATATAAAGAAACTAATTGAAAGTACAAGTCAAAACATAGTATTTTTTAAAATTGCTTGGTGGGTAGAACCGACATAATATTTTTAGCTGAATCATTTATTTTAGTGAAGCTACTTCTTTTACATAATAGCCTATGTCATACGTCATGTGTTTGTTTGTAGATAGTGTGTTGGGGCCACCTGTTGGTGCAGGCTGACGTGCAATAATTATATTTGTCATTTTGCCAAGAAATCATCATTGGCTTTGTAAAATATTGTTTTAAATGGGTTTACGATTGGGGAAGTCGGACCATAAGAATTTTCCATCATTTAATCTTTTGAGATGGTCGTATTTCTTGTATACACACCTAGAGTCTATTAAACTATCTTTAGTTACATAACTAACAGTGATTAACTGGAAGATTAATTTATTTTTACAGTTCATTGCTGGTGGATGTCGGATGCAGGCTTGTGAAATATTCAGGAGTAGCATTTATCTTTGTCACTCAACATTGATTTTTGTGTGACACCAGCGAAGTGCCATGAATATTTAATGGTAAAAATTCTTAAGCACTGTGGTTTGCGAATAGGATACAGTTTGTAGTTGATTCAACAGCATACAGTTTGTAGTTAATTCAACAGCATACAGTTTGTAGTTGATTCAACTGCATGGAAATTTTTGCTGCAGTCCTTGGAAGAATGTCAGTCAGTTTATTGTTGTTTTTTTTCTATAACCAACATCTCCTGTTTTGAATACCTATGTTAATAGTGTTTCAAACCAGGGTCTCCAAGTCTCTATGAAAAAGACTGCTATTGTACCTTATGGTTTGAAGATCTGTACACATGATAAAAAAAAACAAGGCTGCTAGGAAAAAGATATTAGATATTAATGTCATGCAAGGTTATTTGGTGATGTCAGGAAAAAAAAAAAAGCATTCATTTCTCTTAGGAACAAAACTGCAGAGATGGAGCAATTTTTACAGGAATTGAAGCTGTCTGGTTCTTATGAATGCTTTCCCTTTTAAAAATGTTTTAAAACATTTTGTTAAAGCATTATGGTTTTAAAAAAGCTATTACAAAATATACACAAGTTGCTGTAGTTTTGTGAACTTGGTTAGAAAAGCCTCTGTATTTTACTTATGTGTGCTTAAACTGCATCTTTTTCTTTATTTTGTTAAATATCTTTTCAAATCAAAACAACGCATCTTGTATTGTTTATTATGTTTAAAACTCAACAAGCAAGTGATATTATACTATAAAAATAGATGGTCTTAATTCAATTTTTGTTTATAATCCACTTGACTTAATTTCATAACAAATCTTACATTGTGTACTTAATAACTAGGTTAATAATCATTATTTGATCCTTTGCTGCATTTCAAATTTTCATGATATTGTTTTACAACTATGAAAATGAAGAATATCTTATAATACACCAATGAAATATGAATCAACCCTCTGCAAATATTAATATACACTGAATAAAAGAGCTGAAAAATTGTGATGCATAGTAATATATTCTAATATATTCTAAGATAGAAGGGTCATTTAATGGCAATTTCAGATTCTGGTCAACGTGATATTGCATTGGACTGAATTCAGTGATATACTGTTTTATGAAGTAAACTGATTTAGATTTTTTTTTTTTTTTTTTAAAGCGGTTATCAGTTTTTTCAGTATTAAAAATGTGTATCATGATTTTTGTTAAAAATTGTTCTCATGATGCATGATAGTCTCCACTTTTGTTCAATCATGACTAGAAGTATTAACTATTCCCCAAATTTATTAAAAACCACTGAAAAAATTTTATGGGGGCTACATTTTGTGGGCGTGTTACACTCTTTGTTCTAAATTGTGATGTTTTGTCAGTGAAATTGAGAGTATGCATTAATGAATAAATTTTATGTCTTATATTATATTCTCATGTGTTATTTTTTTTTAAAATTTTATTTCTCAAATATTAAAAAATTCTCTAATCTACAGTGACAAAATTAGTAAGACTGGCCAGGGGGCAACAGGGGCCAAAGGGGATTTAATAGAGGCTAATTTATTTTCATTAGGCCCCATGATGTAATTCTGTGCTATATCTTGCAGTAATGCCACCTCTGCTTCTTTTTTATTGGTTGCAGTTAAATTCTTAAATGGCAGATGTGCACAAAGGGGCCTGAGGCCATGGTGAAGAGTCTCTGTTTAAGAAGTTCAAATGCAAAATAATGTATCAGTTAGCAATAAGAATTTTTCTGCCAATTAAAGATTTACAGAATGGAAATGAGAATGTTTAAGTGAAATTATTTTATTGTCAAATTCAATTTATTTTATGCTGAGATTTCATTTTTTTTAAAATCTGTAAAATGATATCATGCAAACTTTGCAACCAGGTTACTTCATTTTTAAATCCTTTAGATTAACTTTGCTTTTGTTTTGTGGCTGGCTGGAAAAATCTTCAGACAGCCAATACACCCACTTCCTATCAAGTTATCGAGCTGAAACTTGGCACATAGACTCATTGCCAATGACAACTTATTCTATCAAATTTTCAACTATATGCCCCAAAACCCAATCCCCAAAAAGGCGTTTTTCCTGTTTTTCAAGGGGAAGTTGAAGGAAATATTATGATTTCACAAAATAAAATTCCCCCAACTGTGCTAAAAGAGATTCTTTAAAAACAAATATGGCAAGAGCGTTTGATGCATAGTATTTTCTTTTCTTTTTATGAGATAGTTAAGTAAATCTAAATGCGGCTGGGAAATTAGATATTAATATAAAATAAAATAATTAAAAATGCATATAAAGGATTTATTTGAAAAACTTTTGTTTTTAGGGGTTGCTAATAGATTTATGAGTATCCCCATGGAAGCTGGTAAATTAAAAATTGTGGCTTCAAACATCTTAAGAAATACATTTTTAAAATTGATCAGACTTTAAGTCTACTTGGAAAGAATTTTTGTTGAGAAAAAAAAAATAAAATTATGAGGTTAATTTCTACAATTAATGATCTTCATTTCAACAAATTTATGTGAGTTATGTGTTTTGAACAGAATAATGTGTCATAAATGGAATGATGTGTGTTTCAGAGAACACAAACATAAAGTGACCATAGAACTTTTCAAGAAGCCATTTTTAGTGATTGACATTTCTATGTATCCCTGAGAATGAAATAAAAGTGTTTGCATTCAAGATCTTTGTCAACTGTATTTTTCCTGACTTGAATACTTCCTAAATAGTCCAGCTCTTTACACAAGTAACCAATAACAGAATTAGCCCAGTGTTTGACTTTCCTGTAGATCTGAAACAGCTTTACAGAATCAGCCCAGTGTTTGACTTTCCTGTAGAACTGAAACAGCTTTACAGAACCAGCCCAGTGTTTGACTTTCCAATAGAACTGAAATAGCTTTGACTTTCCTATAGAAATGAAACAGCTTTACAGAATCAGCCCAGTTTTTGACTTTCCTATAGAACTGAAACAGCTTCACAGAGTCAGCCCAGTGTTTGAATTTCCAATAGAACTGAAACAGCTTTATAGAACCAGCCCAGTGTTTGACTTTCCAATAGAACTGAAACAGCTTTGGCTTTCATATAGAACTGAAACAGCTTTACAGAGTCAGCCCAGTGTTTGAATTTCTAATAGAACTGAAACAGCTTTACAGAAATTTCATGCAATGTGCAAACAGTGTATTTTTCTGTTTATTTTTTTTAAATTGCTCGAACTTAAAGGCAGAAATATTTTGTTTGTTTTTTTGTTTGTTGTTTTGAGTCAATTCATAAACATTTTTAAAAACTCCATAGTAGTAAATACAGTAGAAAATAATTTATGAACACCACAGTAGAAAGGAATTTGTGATCACCACAGTAGAAAAGAATTGATGAACACCACATCTTGGTTTAATTATAAAGTGAATTATAAAGCATTAAGAACAATCACGCAATTGTTTCTAGATTTTATTTATTTTTTGTTAAAAGAGAATCAAGCAAACTTAAAGCCAATCTTAATAAAATGAACATTCTGTAATAAATTTACTGCATTTTATTATATATTTACATGAATATGCATGTCCATACTTAAAACATGGTTACAATTTCACCAAAAAAAATTGTACATTTTTGTGCAAAGGATAAGAATGTAAATATCTAAACCCCCCCCCCCCCCCCCCCCCCCAACAAAAAAAAAAAAT
>CAXITT010000023.1:766990-825422 GCA_964033795.1 Lymnaea stagnalis | reverse complement strand
CCACCCCCCCCTTATAGTGGATCCCAAGTTGGCGGGACATTGACCTCGATTCGTGGGAGACACCTGCTATGGACCGTGCAAGCTGGTGAGACAGACTCACTGTTGGAGCATGGTCCTCAGAGAATAAGCGCACCGCTCATGCCCAAAGAAAGCGCACGGCAAGGAAAGAGCTAAAACGACTCAAATCCTGATTGGACCCAAAACTATGTTGTCCTACATGCCTGGAAAAAGCTTTCCAGGCCCAAACAGGACTGGCGAGCCACGTGCCCCTAATCACCGTTGTATATAGCCTTGGTCATCTTTGCATGTGAAGGCGGAACAACAAACAGCAATTGACAGGATCATCAACTCAGTAACCATGTCATGAGTGGCCCACTGAAAAATGAAGGCTGCCCACTTCAATAATTATGCAAATTAAATTTATGTGGGATCTGCGCTGAGTATTCACTACTGCTATAACAAGTTCTTGCTGTTATTATTACACTACTACTAGCGACAAATGAGGAATAAAAACTTCTCCTGTGAAAACACAATTTTTTAACAATAAACAGATTACATTTTTTTTTTTTTGATCCAAAAAAAAGTTTTATCAATACATTAGCCAACTTAACAATTCAAGCCATAAAATCACCATTTTTAACTGGATCTTAAAAAGAAAAAAAAAATCTTGTTAAATAATTTCCCAAAGTTTCCGAGGCACATTCAGGCAACACTGGTTTTGTAAAAAAAAAACTCTGCACCATAAAAACTAACAACTAAGATTTTTTTAAAGCCTAGTTGCATCATTACGAAAGCAGTCACTTCAGAGTGAAGCAAAATGAGACTAGAAATATGCATACAAGTTTTGTCTGAGTATGAGTGAGTTCATGGCATTTAAATTTTAGAAAAAAAAGATAAAATCCACAGGGATGATCATTTGAATGTTTCAATCTTACATAGCTAATCGGCAGGTTTACATTGCTAATTGAAGCAAAAGGAGGATAGAAATAATGTTTACATATTTTTGTTCACAATATGGAGAACACTAATTTTAAAAGAACCACACAGTTGGTATCAGCTAATCACATGCCACACGGCACATTCACACTAAGTTGTTTACAAATATATAGCGGAAATGTTTTCAGACACTGTTGTGCTTTTTTTTTTTTGGAAAAGAATTATGGATTAGACGATGTTTTGAAAAAAATAAATAAAATAAAGTTCAAATATAAGTGATTTATCAAAGTAGCTTACAAAATGATATTTTCAGACTAATCACAAAGATGTGTGCTGGTACACAAACCTCTATGCCAGTACACAAACGTGTACACTAATACACAAACCAGAACTGTCCATACTTCCTTCACCTATTCATTTAAAATTTCACTAAATTTACTCATGCAGGTTAAAAACAAATTAAATTTTAAAAAAAGGTCTCGGCATTGTTTCTTTTAATTAATTTATTGGTATTAATAATAATTTAGTAATTTTTCAATATACTTTTGAGTTTAAACAAATGTTTTTAGCTGCCCTGTTGTTAACCACTAGGCAAGACGACAGTGAAACACGAGCATCCACACCGATTAGTTATATCGCATACAACAGTGATCTCCTGTCAATCATTGAATAATTGTTTACATCAAATAAAATTGCTGCATCAGCCACCTTAAGTTACTCAGAACTGATTCTATAGTAAAGCCTTCTTCACTTGGGCTCTGCTTTGAACATTCACATGCAAATTTATATTTAAATATTGCTGGGCGGGGAAAAAGTCCAAGAACTACTTAAAAATATTTCATGAAACACATTTTATTTTTAGTGCTGTTTCAAAAGATCATGTTGTACAGTGTTTCCCAAAATTTCGCCCACAATGTATCCCTGTCTATAATTTATGTAACACTGAGTACCCTTCGTAAAAAAAAAAAAAAAATTGCATATACTTTCATAACAATAAAAAAAATGATTTTTTTCTTTTGCGGCGCGTAGCCCCACAAAACTCTTCCCATAGCCCCGGGGTACACGTACCACACTTTTTTATTTTTAGTGCTGTTTAAAAAGTTCATGTTTGACAGTGTTTCCCAAAATTTCGCCCACAATGTATCCCTGTCTAAAATTTATGTAACACTGAGTACCATTCGTAAAAAAAAAAAAAAAATTGCATATACTTTCATAACAATAAAAAAAATGATTTTTTTCTTTTGCGGCGCGTAGCCCCACAAAACTCTTCCCATAGCCCCGGGGTACACGTACCACACTTTGGGAAACGCTGATGTAGTACACGTAAGCCTACACATCTGCAACATTTACGATCAAAATTTTTTTTTTTATCTATGACATCCTAATAGTAAATATGTGTATTGATAACAGCACTAAGTTAATCAGACCAAGCCATATTTACAGTCACATGATATGTTGTTGTTTTACATTTTGACAAACTACTGGTTAAGTTTGAACTTAAATTATTAATTATAAATACATCTTTAAGCTGACCAAAAAATTCCTTAAAATTACCACCAACGTCTTTAATTAAGTTGACGAACAGCCCTTCTCATCCTGGCATAGGGGCCATCCATATAGTACGTTGTTGCTGTTGTTCATCTGTCAAGAGCAACTAGGACTGACTATGACAAGATGGCGGTATAATAACAGCAAGTACACAAAAGGAAGGAATTCTCAATTTCCACAAAAATTAGTTATAGGAAATAGTAATATAGTCCGTATTATATGATGGCTTCCTTAAGTACATTTTACACAAAAATAAGGCCTCATTAAATACACAATCATAAATCACTAATAAAAGTAAGTCAAAGCACTTATAAAAAAATGCTTAAATGGCTTTAACAGTTTAAAAACTACATTAAATATGTATGAAAAATCTCACCAATTAAAAACATTAAGCCTTTTTTTAAAATAAAAATAATAATTGGTACCCATTATATTTAAGGATTTCAACATCACCTTTATTATTTATGGATTCTAACTTCACTCACATTATTTCTCAACAATCAATGTCATTATAACTACAGTTAAGGACAGCCATAACTACAGTGATGGACAGCCATAACTACAGTTAAGGACAGCCATAACTACAGTGATGAACAGCCATAACCACAGTAATGGACAGCCATAACTACAGTGATGGACAGCCATAACCAAAGTGATGGACAGCCATAACTAGTGATAAACAGCCATAACTACAGTGGTGGTCAGTCCTGACTACAGTGATGGGCAGCCCCTATGTAAACTGCAGGCATTAACAGAGACAGCCTGGACAAAGTGGCTCATTTTCAATTGCAAAACATTAATTTGTGTATGAAAAATGAGTGATTATAATGTTGGCCTAGAGTGATGATAGCTCACTTCAGTCATAAACCATGTACATCAACTAAATTATATTAATTTATTTAGACTCAGAGAGCTTTTTTTTTCAAAAATGTCTATAAAAAGCTTTTGGCACAATTTTTAAACCAAAAAAAAAATTAAATAAAAAAAATGATAATGTAGCCAACTGTAAGGTTGAAAAAAAAAAACATTATGACATTTCTGAACTTGTAAAAACCTATTGTGCCGACATGGGAAGCAAATATAATTGGGCTTGTTCTAGAATCAACAACTTTATTCAAAAAAGAGCTATGATACTATGCAAGAGATGCAATTTCTTGATCAATGAACTAAAACCAGATGTTAAATTTGCAGCCAGGGCTTCCTATCTTGAGATAAGGATTAGGAAGATGTAATGCTACAAATCAGTATTTTTTAATCGTGCCACCCAGCACCCAAGAATTTCTTCTTTTATAATGAGCTCTACCTCAAATTCATTTTTTTTTAAACAGTGCACCCTCTCCCCTTACATCATCTTCTTGATTCTCGATCTGCCGTTGCTAAGTGATCTATTTTCTAACTAAAGTTCTGTTCTAAACTTCCCCTGATAAGTGATCTATTTTCTAACTAAAGTTCAGTTCTAAACTGCACCTGATGCATTTGAAATCACCTAAATAAATGGCGTCTATACATATTCTATAAATGAAGTAGTACCAGGGTTGCTGATACACTGTACAGAAGGATGTTTTAAACTTTACTTGATGTGTAGAGAATTATTCTAAATAAATGGCGTCAACTTTATATTCTATAAATTAAACGGCAAAAAGGTGGTTGATAGACTATACAAAATGATGTTTTTTGTGTACTGCAGCGCTAACATTCATCAACCCCTGGTCTATAAAGAAAGAGCCGTGAAGATTGGTTGTTAAGTAGATTGATGCTGACAGATTGTGCAGACCAGTAAGATATAATAACCCTGCTGTGACAACATGGTATCCTATGAAAGACAAGTGGTCAGCCAGCGTCAGTCCACACTGCAGTCATTCTCAAGCGGCCAACATTTGCCTATAAAAACTGCAGCTGACACAGTCAACAACGACAGCAAGCATTCAATAATAAAGAATCAATTATTTTTGGGGGGATAAGTAAACGATTAGGACAGACAAATATTTCTAACGTGCACACAGCTGATCTCAACTGCAAAATGAGAGACACTTTGCCACGCTGCAGAATGGAATGTTCAAATTAGGTCACCAAACAGAAACACTCCCACATGAACTTTGATTGTAGAATTTCCTTCCCTTGCCACGTCACAGTCCCCATTGGTTTTACTTGTCTTGGCTGGGGAGAGAGAGAAAGAGAGCAGATATGCATGAAATATTAAGGATAATAAGATGTTATCCATATAATAGAAAATATGGTGATTTGATATCGATATGACAAATAAGTATGGTGAGGTGAGATGTTACCAATAAAATAAGGATAATGAGGTGTTATATAAAAATAATAGTAGATAGGTGACAAATAAGAGATTAAACATCCCCCACACACTCCCGTTTCAATCAGGCAAAACTGTTATAAAAATTGTTATTAAAAGAAATTAAGTGTAAGGAAGAAGGTCACATTTCACCAAAATGATGAATGTTATAGCTGACAAAAGACTTTAAAAACTAACAATGAACAAAGGCAATATTCCTGCCACAAAGCTGGACATAAATTAGAAAAAAAAAAAAAATGGGAGATAAGAGATTAACTGAAACACCAGTGAGAGATAGAGGGTTAACGGAATAACCAGTGAGAGATAGAGGGTTAGCGGAAAACAGAGGACTGGGGAAGTAGACCAAAAAATGTTGAACAATCGAAAGCTTTGATCTCAAGCACTGGCCTCATCAAGACGTACTCAAGTGGACTGATGTCAAAATGAGTCATGAGACATAAAGATTGGACTATATATTTACGGTTATTTTATTAGCTACCAGTATCACCAAATCCACATCTTCAAGTTCAAACATAAATCATTGCTAAATGTTGGCTTTAAGGATAGAAAGGGATAGTATATTTTTAGAATTTTTAATAGCTCGATGATGTTCATTTTAAAACTAACTTACGGAAAAGTATTTCTTAATAAGTTTATCAGTCACATATTTTACTATGTGTATCTAACCTTATGGTATTCAAAACAAACAACAACAAAAAAAATGGCCACTGCCAGGTGGATATGACTTAGGGATAAATAGGTTAGATGGGGATTTTTAAATAAATTATGCTCTTAAAATGAAATGGCGATAATGTCAGTGTCAGTTTAACACAGACATCCTTTACTTTGTTCTAAGTTAATTTCTCTAAAAAAAATTGTTGTCACAGATTAAATATTGACATAATCATTTGTTTTGGATAATGTTTTGTTTTTTGTAAGTTAGGATGCACAGGAAGTTAATTAGATACTGTATGGCATGTGCAGAGAAGCAAGTGGACAATAGAAATGGCAGTCTGATTATTTCATTGTTGGCTCTTGCCACGATTTTATGTGCATCACACAACATCTAAATGTTGACGCAACAGATCTGAGTGGATTATGAATGTGAAGTGAATAAGTTATATGACAATTATGTTTGCTCTAGTTTCTAGAGATTTATTTCATGCTGTGTCTTTATATCGTCAATAAAACCTGTGAAGCTAAATTCTAATGGCTCGTGTTATCAAATATTATGGAGGATTGTAAAATGTGAATAGACGAGGCAAAATACTACAACAGAGTAATACTAATACTGAAATTTAATTAAAAGTAACAAACGTTGCTAATACAAGAGGTTTTTACAATTGTAACTGCTCAGAATTTTCTACAAGCTCTTTAATGATCTCTTATAATGTGCAAGAAATCAGATTACCACTTGCAGGTGCCGCAATCAACATTGGCAACTTACATTTGCGATTCCGAGTTTGCTTTCTGGAGAGCCCTGGCTTTTGCCGACAAGTTCAACTTCCCACCTGGTCAGGTCAAACACAAATACATCAAGAGTTACCCAAACCCGTTCGTCTGGCTACACATTCAAATGGTGCTAAAGGGTTTCTTAAAGTTTCGTAATGTTGTGCCACTTAAAATAAACTTCAAAAATGCTTGTACTATCATGTCTGTAGTTTGAAACTTTTAGTGAATAGCTTTATAAGTATTTGTAAATTGTTAAGCTCTCACATTTTCCAACGTGCGTAATATAATTTACAGCTAGTGGTACTTAGGTCAAAGTTTGAGGAGCCTTAATCCCTGTATTGAATCTTAAGTGCTTAAGATAAAAGTAATGAGTTTTTTTAAATTTTTTTTATTTTAATTCACATTTTTCTGGAAACATTTGACAGAATTTTGTTGAAACAGAATTATCATCACCAATCTTGGTCACTTAATATAATTTATTACATTTATTACAACCATATTCTGAGAGAGGGGTGATTGAGATGAAAATACCTTTATTGGCATCAAAGAGGTAAAGTAAAACACCAGCAATCAGTGCCACTGAAAGAAAGAAACGAAAAAAAATTAAGGTTTAATTTTTGTAAAGTTCATCAACAATAAAAAAAAAAAAAAAATTCATGAAGACTTTTGTCATTCTCAAAAATAAAGTAAAACAACAGCAATCAGTGCCACTGAAAGAAAGAAACAAAAAAAAATTAAGGTTTAATTTTTGTAAAGTTCATCAACAATAAAAAAAAAAAAAAAATTCATGAAGACTTTTGTCATTCTGAAAAATCAATATTTGTCATTCTATGGTTTAGTGTTAGAGGTTGAATCTTTACATAATTACATAAATTAATATTTTTTTTTAAATGTGCTTGATCTGGATTAGAATATGCTTTAACTTGAAGCCAAGGGAATGAAGTGATGTATAATGCCAATAAAACAAAGCTACACGATCATCGCACGAAGACAAGATGACGTCAGCAAAAATTTACACTAGAATTATGTTATGCATTTTCTATTTGTTGATATTTAATGAACAGATTAAAATTCTGTCGTAAAATATTTGAAATTCAGACATCCAAATAATTGCATTTGAGACATGAAAATTAAAACATTTTCAATTCATAAACTTTTACTGTACTAATAATTTTCTTTGATCACTTACAAGACTAAAAATTTATTTTAATTCTGAAAGTGTGAGATGACCAAGCATACTTACAGCACAACCAAGCCATGAAAAACACTTCTAGGATGAGGTAGCCATTCTGATCCACGATTATACCAGCAGTAAGGGATATAACAGCTAGACCCAGGTTCTGGATGGCTTGCATTCTAAAATTTTTTGAATCATAGAGTTTTTTATTTTTTATTTTTTTATTTTATTAAGTATTAAGCCATGGGTCTACAATCTACAACAAATAAAAACCTGTTCTAAAAGACAGCATTTGATCCAAAAGAGAGTTGGACTGTACACAGTCATGCTCCCCTTTGAATTAACATTGCTGAAATGCATAGGTTTTAAAAATGGACTCATCATCAAGCCCATCAGTATTTGTAGCATGGGCAGAAATATATGATTTTAATGAACCAATGAAATAATCTTAAGTTTTGAAATTGACCTGCTGACTGCCGCTGCTGACTGGCACTGCTGACTGCCGCTGATTGACTGCTGCCCCTGACTGCCGAGGCAACTCTGAATTCAAGCAAACAATATTGATTAACCAGTGAACGTTTGTTAGTTTTACTTATATTACTTACATGCCATATGCTGTGCCCAGTTGATGACCGGGTATTATAAGGGAGACCATGGGCCAGAGAGCACTGGCCAGCACTGAGTATGACAGTCCCATGATTATCTAGGAGTGAAGAAACTGCAAAATCAGATGGGCCAAACAGAAATAGGGGTCTCTATTTTTTTTAACCCATGAAGAAGAAAAAATATATGAAACAATGCCTTTGAAAATTTTTAGCTAAAAGTAACCAAGTATTCATTATGAATATTTGCTGGTGGGAGAACCCCCCACACACACACACCAATGCCCCCCACACCAATGCCCCCGACTTTTCTCTTCACCAAAGAGTGAGCTTGAGACTATAACTTATTCTGAAGGGTAGCTTTAAACATTGAGTAAATTTAAATTTTGTTTATGTATTGATATTATACGAATCAAATATTTTTAATGACTTATGAGAGGTCCAAAAATGCTGAGAGAGTGAAATCCAATAACAAAAATATTAGACCAAACATTGTAATCCCACTTCTGATCTGCAAGGGTAATCACCTTGACCTATATGTTTCTGAGGTGTTAAAAAATGTCTTTCTTCTATGCTGTCATTTTTTCTAAGTTGACAGTTTTAATGAATTAATGATATCTTTAGAATTATTTTTGGTTACAGCAGATTTCGAAATAAGCCCAAGATAATTATGAAGCTTAATCATCAGGACAATCCTGATGCAATGCTTCACTACTTCGTTGAGCATTTTTCTCCCAATGCTATTCATAAGGCACACCAAAAAAAACACAAAAACATGATCAAACCACTCACCATAGCGACGTATGGGTTGATAAAAGTGAAAGCAAGCAGCATGTGGCAGCCCAGGGTGACTACAATGCCAATGATAACCCAGAAGACATTCTTGCCAATTTTGTCAATGAGAAACCCAAAAACAGGGGAGGCCACTGCAGAAACAATGTAGACCAAACTGTTGACGGCGTTGGCACTGGTGGGAGTCAGGCCAAACTTCATCTCAAAGAAAACCCTGAAAGATTTTCAGAAATGTATTCTTGTAAACAATGAAATCAGTACATGAGTAACTCAATTTATATTATACATTGCATCTCTAGGATATACAGTTTGCGCCAAAAAAATAAAAGAATTGAAACTCTCTCATCTTGAACGTGTACAGTGCACAGCTCCGTCTGCCACATGACCCTAGAAGTGAAAAGGATTGTACGTTGGCCAGCTATCGCTAGAAATGTGTTTTTCAGAGGAGGAAAAATTATTCATAGTAGGAATTTTTGCTCATACATTTGTAGTAGTTAATGGAGACAATGAGTTTGAAAAGAGATGGTAGAACAATTCCAAGACTTTTCTGTACTGTTAGTTTTGGGACATACTGTTTTTTATCACTGTAGAGCTTTATTAGTGAAATTATTTATATATTTTTATGAGGCTATTTTGTCTATACAGATCATCCACAGTAAATGGCTTCACGAAGGTTTGACTCATTGAATGACCTTTTAATACCCGAAAAGTCAAAAGCTAATTAGACTTCCTTTATCTTAACATCTTTTCCTTTATTCAAGGTGCAAAGATTACAGAGTGTTGGACTGCGATAAAGCTTTAAAATAGATTAATTAGACACAAACAATATGTGTATAAGAGTGTTGGACTACGTTAAAGCTTATGAAGCAGATAAACCAAATCCACAATTTTACATAGCTGCCATGTCTTTTTCCTGTTTGGTTTTTACATTTTACTTCAAATCACTTCCTTTCCATTCTTCTTTAATTTGCTTTTGTCTGGTTTTTCCCCATATTCCTATTCTTTTCTGTTTTTTAGGTGGGATACATGTATATATTATGTAATTTAATTTATACTTATTTAAATGTTTTGCTGTTGTACTGATGAAGGCATTTGCCAAAACATTAATTTGTACATTGTGTAAAATTATTATTAAAGCTGAACATATATTGTTTTATTGACACAAATCGTTCATATTAATCTATTGAAAAGATTAAAACTGTTATGGTTTTTAAAAAAAACAAGGACTTACAAACCCAGGCCAATGAAAGGGAAGACTGCCACATAATAGGCAACACAGATGATTGATATCAGCCATGTTGTGAAAGGGAATGTCAGGATATCCTTGAACTTGATCATATCCTCTGCAAGAAACATTGTAATTTGAAAATGATAGTTACAGATTATTCAGTATGCCACAAATCAATGTGAAGGCTGTCTGCCAAAATGAATACTGAGGTGTGGGTACAGTATGGACATGCCATTACAAGGCCCTATAACCACACATGCCATCATCACAAGGCCCTATAACCACAAAGGCCATCATCACAAGGCCCTATAACCACACAGGTCATCACAAGGCCCTATCACCACACAGGCCATCACAAGGCCCTATTACCACACAGGCCATCATCACAAGGCCCTATAACCACACAGGTCATCACAAGGCCCTATAACCACACAAGCCATAACAACACCCTATAACCACACATTATTACCACACAGGCCATCATCACAAGGCCCTATAACCACACAGGTCATCACAAGGCCCTATAACCACACAGGCCATCACAAGGCCCTATAACCACACAGGCCATCATCACAAGGCCCTATAACCACACAGGCCATCATCACAAGGCCATATCACCACACATGCCATCATCACAAGGCCCTATAGCCACACATGCCATCACAAGGCCCTATAACCACAAATAATTTTTTTTTAACTGACTACAACTTATTTTCTCCCAAAAAATGCTATAATCTTTCTTCTTTACATCAAAAATTATATTTTATCTGCAAAATCGTTTGTTTACTTTAATTCCATGTCACATCATTCTTATCATGAAAACTCTGAGCAAGCGCACTAATCCTTTTTATTTAATGTTTCCTTAATTGTGAGATTAAATAGTGATGAAATAGAATATTTAATTCATCTCTTTTCAACATTTTACTCTAAGCTAAACTGCATACCTTCCATCCTTTTGTCTATTTGTCACACTCCAACGGCACAAATTGTATAAGTTGGCTTGCCACTATTGGCCTTTTCTACAGTGCCATAGTAACCAACAACACTGCCCATATGTAGAGGCAACATGGTCTTCTGACAACACTGTACATATGTAAAGGCAGCATGCAATCTGACAACACTGTAAATATTCAGAAGCAACATGTCTTCTGACGACACTGTACACGTGTAGAAGCATCATATTCTCTGACAACACTGTACTTATGTAGCAGCACCATGACCTCTGACCTGTGATCAGACACACCCACCTTGACTAATCTGTTTTCTCTTCAGAACCCTGTCCGCCCTCTTGTCAAAGTACGACAGCAGGAACGCACACAGCAGGGAGAACACACACATCCCGGCACCTAGGGAAGAAATGAAATTTTTTTTAAAGTCTCACTTAAGGTAATATATCCTTTTTTAAAGTGTCTACGACCAAACACAGGTCATCAACTTTGTTCTGGTTTGTTCAACTCATCCTCACTGCCTGCAGTGGAGGCCTCTACAGAGAATACAACAAGCCTCCTAAAAAAAAATTTTAAATTTTATGAGGACACAAATTAAATTTAACAAATTTTGAAGATCCCCTGCCGAACCATGAAAACAATTAAACTTAACTTGTAAATTATGAATAACAACACATGATTTTTAAACAAAAATTATTTAAAAAATGCAAACGGAAGGATGTGGTGGACAGGCCAGGGCCCAACATGGGATGCAGTGTTACTGATGATGATGTCTGAATGGAAAGACGTGGTAGAGCAGGCCAGGGCCCTACATGAGATGTAGTGCCACTGATGATGATGTCTGAATGGAAGGATTTGGTGGAGCAGGCCCGGGCCCTGCATGGGATGTGGTGCCACTGGTGATGATATCTGAATGGAAGGGTGTGGTGGAGCAAGCCAGGGCGCAAAATGGGATGTAGTGCCACTGATGATGACTTACCAATAAATAAAGCTATGCCCAGACACTTGTAGCCATGCACATGTTCATCTATGAGGTTGTAAAGTGGCTGCATGATGTTCATATTTACTGTGCTGCCCTACAAGATAAGAAATTAATAAATACTAGGGCTTAACCTGTTGCAGTTTTTATACACCAGATCTAGGTATTTTGAGAAAAAACACAGTGAGTCCAAGTGTTAAAAAAAAAATGTATCTTCTCATTTTTCTAAAATGTGTATATATTTATATATGTTGTATGTAGAGTTAATTTTTTTTTTTTAAATAATTGTATAATTGTTTTAAAATGTTACCACTCGAGAGAAGCTCAGCTGCAGACCAAACACCATGTTTAGTTCTTTCCCTTGAAACCACTTGACTGCAAATGTGTTCTGTGCCACAGCCAAAGACTCACCCCCAATTCTGTTTAAAGAGGGGGGGGGGGGGTTGCATTTTTTTTAAAATAAATTTTTTACAATCCTTTACTAAAAAAAAAGCAACACAGTCAAAACAACGATACTTTATTTTTCAAAATTTATATGCCCATAACTGATAAAGGATAAAAAAAAATTTTTTTTTACATTTTAGGACATATCAAAGTATGTGTTGCTGCTGGCCACTGTTATTTTTCCCAATAGATATTTTACATTTTCCAACAATAAGATTGTACTTTATATCTGGAATCAAAGTTTTTTTTCTTTACAGCTGATAAAATTGATGCATTCTATGATATATATTTTATACTTACAATATTTAGCAGTTACTTGAAAGATAAATATTATTAAATATTTACTCAAAGGGAGAAAAAAAAAAGAAAAAAAAAAAGAAAGTATAACTGTGATATAAATATACATTTTTCATGAATACAACTTAATTGAATGATGATCGAGTATTTTTACTTCTACCAAAATAATCATCCACCATAAATCCACTTACCCAAATACAAATCTACCAACACACATCAAAGCATATATGTTGAAGAGACTTCCTAGTGCAAAGATGACCTGTTCATTGATGAGCAGGACAGTTCAGGAAGAAAGAAAAGTTATAAAATGCTTTAGGCTTTGTTTTCTCTACAAACTCTGGCTAAATTTTATGCACATAATTGGTTTATTTTTTAGTCTTCTAGCCTTGACCCCATTGAACTATTTTTTGGGGGTTATTTATCAACCACAAAGAATTTTACAGGGCTAAATCCATAAATGGGAAAGGGGTTCATGAATTTGTGTGATGGGGGTTCAAATTGTTATAACAAATTTGTAACGATCGGGTTATGGATAGAAAACAGTCATAAACAGTGTGAAAGTATTTATTAATAGCCAATAATAAAGCATAATTCCATAATACATTTACTGTATATACTTGTCTGTATAAGTCTGACGTGCATCTACAGGAGTGGTAGACACTATTTATGACAATATGTGATCAGAAAGAAGGAGAGGGGGCAAAATAAACCAAAACGGTGTGACATAATTTATGGACGGCCTCTAATGAGCACAAATTTATTATTTTTATTTTAACAAGTAACCTTACCTGGCCCACTGTGACAAACATGCTGAAGATAATTGCACCCAACCTGACGCCAAACATACGGTCAATGAGGTAGCCTCCAAACATGCACAGAACCACATTTGGCCATGAATAGAATGAGTAGAAGGCCATGAATTTACTCTCATTTATATCAAGGTCTCTGATCATTGTGTCTTGCAAGGCGGCTGGATTGTCATAGCAGAAATAACTCCCTGAAAAAAAAGATTAGATATCAGATGGAAAATTGATTATCTTTTCAATAAAGTAGACATAAAATGATAATGTGGTTAAAATAATTGAAGAGCAAGACTTGTTTAGATAGAGATTAATATCTACACAGGGAGGGTATCGGGAACTGGGGGTTGGAAGTCCTGAGGCAATAGAAACAAATGTGTTAAGTGTTTTCGCGTCAACAGTTCCTTTTGGAAGCTTGTTCCAGTCCTTAATTGTCTTTGGCAGGAAGGAGCAGATCCTGTACTGTGCTCTTGATGTTATGAGCCAGAACTGCCTGTGATGACCTCGTTGCTGTCTAGGGGAGAGAGGGATGAGTTTCTGTTTGATGTTGGAGCAGTGGACCAGCCCATTTTTTATCTTGTACCTCATGGAGAGCCTGGATAATCGTTGTTCCTCCAGTAATGACCAGCCCATTGTTTCCAGCATGCTGCCAACACTAGCGGCGTTCTTGTAGCGGTTCAGGACAAAGAGTGCTGCCCGTCGCCGGACCGCCTCAAACTTGTTAATGCTCCTGTGAGAGAATGGGTCCCAGACTGAAGATGCGTAATCTAAAAGCGGCCGGACAAAGGTTTTTTCTTTCACACCGATCTTTAGATTTTGCCTTAAGAACTCTAGGGTCTTGTTTGCCTGGTTGCACACATTGTTAATATGATCTTCTGGCTCAAGCATATGGCCATGAAGTTTAAAATGGTGGTGTAGAGGGGTACTACTTCTAGAGACTGACACTTTGCAGATGAAATTCCATGTCCCAGCTCATATCCCACTCCACATCATAGTCAGATGCCTTTGTGAAAACTTTGTAAATTGAAAAATTGGTAGGGGACTAGGCTACAGGCTCATCTAGCCTTAACTGATTATTAACTGTAACTTAGTTAGATTAGAAGCTGCCTGCCTTTTAACTTTTACTTTTTAGGCCTCCGTGACATGGTCATGGTCATTTCATTAAAATAATCTTTTTAAAAAAGTTATTAGGCTTATAAACTAACCATTATTAGACTAGCTTATGACAAAACTAAAAAAAATATTTATTAAATTTTTACTAGGCTAAATACAACTAACTACTAACTAGTATGGTATTAATTCAATTACCAAAGCTGAGAAAGCAGATGAGAATCAATACAGGAAAATAGCGGTGGAGACATGATTTAGGATTGCATGGCGGTGTTCCGCTGCAACCTTCAAGTTCTTCATCATCCTCATTGATTAGTGCTGTCTGCTCGTTCGCTTGACTCATGGCGTTATTTTATAAGATATTTAATATAAATCTAAATCTTTCATTAAGGTAGTATTTTAGTATGTTTCCGCCAGCCAAGTTTATTTAGGAATGATTCAGATATCTTGATGGTCACGAGACATCTATTTTTAGATTTAAAATCTAAAAAATGAGATTTTACTTTATAAAAAGTAATAGACAAAATTATAGCATTAGACTAAAAAAGTAATAAATATACAGAGCATAACTATATTAATAGTTTGTTCAGCTAATCAATGACTACATTTTTAATGACGAAAATACAAATAGTTTGTTTTGTTCATTTTTCTTGTTAATTGAGATTTTAAGAGTGACGTTGTGATCCGGGAATTTAGCGATTTCGTCGAATGCGGATAATTATTAAAAAAAAGACAGAATAAGGTAACAATAAACAAGTTTCTTTTTAATTAACAAATTCTTCAGGTTTCTTTATAAAGAACTCGTATTTGTGTAGAAGCTTAAATTTCTCGAAAATGAAATAAAATTCACTAAGCTCTAGGTTACATGCTAATAATCAAGATTTTTCTTTTTATGGTTGGACGTACCTAATACCGATAACGGGAAAGGAATTACACTTCTCAATCTGAAGGCCTTCGTTATGATTATCGAACAATTTCTTCATCCAAATCAGCTTTATCACTATAGGTTGCATTAATTATTCAGATTATTAATTCTAGTTAGCATATTGATATTTTTGTAATACTTCATTAGGTAAGTACGAAGTGAAAAAATTCAAAATAATTTTGGAATAATTTTTTCGAAGTGGATGCGTACACCGCGGCGGTGTACCTAGCGAAACCATCGGCTTCGGCCTGCGTAAACCGCGGCGGTGTACCTAGTGAAATCGTGGGCTTTGGCCTGGGTACACCGCGGCAAAAAATTTACCATTGGCCTGGTTTTAAGATATACTTGTTGGAGAGGATCTTGTGTGGTCAAGTGGTAGAGTGGACGCTTGGCGATAATATAGTTTGAGATCAATTCTCAGTAGGGGATCGAGTTTTTTTCCTCCCATTTTAGTTTTAAAATATTTTGTAGCAATTGAAACAATTTAAATATATGTTTAAATATTATATTAAATACACTTTATATATTTATTTATATATATAAGTGTTTCAACAAGTTGTGCCGGCCTTTGACTTTGAAAATACCGGTAACTTTAGTAATAAGACTTTAGACATTTGAAAACAAACTTAAAGTTTCTGAAAGCGCATGTAATACATGATGATCATGTATAACAGAAACATTATGAATACTAAGTGACTGATATTCTATTGTATTTCAACATTCTTCGTATAGTTGAATATTTACATTTTACTTTTACGAACAACCAAAGAAAATACCAGTATGAATAATATTCATGCATATGAATATTAATGTGCATGGTCGTATTTCAACCTTGAACCATCTTGCTTTCACTATGCCTTATGCATTGGCAAAATGTACATACGATATCAAAGGTTCATTCACAACACTCAGTCTCACAGCAAATCTTTTGAAAACACCTCGATTTTAGAAACTTGCGGAGCGGTAGCAAACTGTATAGCAAAGCCATAGGTCTGCGTTTACCCTTTTCATGACGTAATTTGTTTCCAGAATGGCATGGCATGTGCTATTCTCAGGGTAAAACACGACGTTTTCTCACAGAAACCATTGCACAATGCGCCTGGGACAGGATTTGCACTATGTCAAAGTTTTTGTATTTGTTGTTGTTTTTTTTTTTTAAGAAATCGATCCTTGCCGGGGAGTGGGGGGTGGTGGTGAGTTATGGGCAGAGGCTTAACCAAAAAGAGGGCATTCACAAATCACGGCTCAGGATAGGGGTTGTCCACAAAGGACGTCCGCACAACCAACTTACCTTTTGCATCCCCCCTCCCTCTGCCTGCATTTTTTTTACTAATGTGTAATGCCAATGTAAAACTAAATCAATGATTTTTAATTATTGTTAAAAGACTTTCAAATAACTGCAGTGTTTCGTATTGATCATCTTACTGCTGTTTTGTGTTGACACATGCTTGGTGTCACAATGACAATGCCTCGGACTACTTTAACTTCACGACTTCATGATCAATGTATGAGTATGTGATTCTCTTCCCGTAGTGTATTTGTGGCGTAATTATATCATGGTGCTAACAAAATAGATACACTGTCTTCCCATTCATTTTTACACCATGCCCCGAGGGATCACATACAATGTTATATTTATAAGGCACCCCCCCAAAAAAAAAAAAAAAAAACAAACCCAAAACAAAACAACTAACAACTGGGTGGGGGTGGGCATGAGAGAATAATTTCAAATTAAGATTCACAATCATATGATAAAACTTACAATTAATAAATATATTTGTATTTCAAGATATTGGGGGAGGGGGGAATAAAGTGGTTAACTTTAAAAATAAATCATGGTTTAACATTACCCCCCCCCCAGCCCCTTCCCTTCCAAAAATAATAAGAAATGCTTTACATGCACTTTGCCACATACGCGTGGACCTTACTCAATATCTTCCCAAGGTAATAAACGAATTTTTAATAGTTTTCAGTTTTAACACGAGTATAACATTAAATCTACAAGTACCGGTTAGGCCAAAAAGTTAAAGACTCGCAAAGACCATAGTTTGGCTACTGTAAATCGCTGCGGTGTACGCAGGCCACAGACCATGATTTAGCTAGGTACACCGCCGCGGTGTACGCAGGCCAAAGTCAATAGTTTCGCTAGGTACACCGCCGCGGTGTACGTAGTGCCGGCCTAATTTTTTACATTCATTTTCATTTTACAGTTATTTAGAGTTGGAGCAAATTTACCCAAATTTCAAATAAAAAAATGAAACCAGAATCAACTTTTTAGCTTTAGAACCTATTGAGCTAAGAATTTTTAAAGTGCGAATTCGTTTGGTATTTATTTACTATGGTTATGGACATGGACGAAACCTCCACATTACCACATCTTGTGGGCAGCATGCTGGAAACACTGGGCATCTCATTCAGCTGATCACGTCATGCGCAATGACTATATTATAGGCAACGCATCCCCTTATTACTAAAATACTGTTAAGGACTACTTATTTTGAACTTTCAATTTTGGCACATGACTAATTTAAAAGCTTTCTCTGACCAATGGTTTACTAGTTTTTGCACACAGCAAACCTTTATGAATGAAACTCTTGAGATAGTACTACGGCGCATTATGCAAGTTCTGTGAATGGCTGCCCATGACAACGTTTTGCACACAGCAAATCATGATAATTTATAATATGGACTTAACCGGAATTTTTAAACTCAAATTAAAATATTATTTTTCAAATAACATGTAAGTTTATTCTAAAACAAAAGTCATCAAATATTTTGATGTAAATAGTGGTAATAATTAAATATATCCCAAGGATCTGCATCTTCCGGCATTGAAAAGGGGGCGCGTTCCATACCATGTCGGAATTAGGATGAGCGACATTATGGTAATGCGGGTTATTGGGACAAGCTGTAGCGATCGTTGGACACGACCAACATAAAGGAGAATTGGCATACATATACATCATTATATGATGCTTCATAGAATTTAATATGAAAGTCATGATTTTTACATTTTTGAAGGAAAGATGCCTTATGGATACCATATGAATTTCTAAAACTTAGATCAATCAATCAAACAAGGCAAAACAGTTTGTTACTGTAGGTCAAGACGTCCCCTAATGTGAACATATGGAAGGATACCACAATTTTATGACAAAATTGTCCTTTTATTAAAGGAAAATCACCAGTGTCCAAAAATTTAAAAATTGGATTATTCTGTGCCGTCGCCCATTTCCTATACAAATTTTGAAGTAGGCTCCCTTGCTTTACCGAAGTGCCTAATATAGGGTTAAAGTCAAAAGGCACTTTCACTTACTTAATTATTAGTAGGCATTAATATTATGACCATAGGTATAAGGTAAGATAAAATTCTTCATTGATCCAAATAAATAGTAATAATGTCTTTTGATTACAAGGTACATATTTCACCATAATTTTGTTCATTTTCAGCACATAAATAAATATATAATTTATATTTTAACAAATACTGTATTTTACAATCAAAACAATTCAAACACAAGACATCTCTAGTATTTCTCTAGCATAGTTATCAGCCATCAATGAACTTCCTTAGTAGGGAGAATTATGATTGTGACTTAATTAGTAATCATTTAGAATGGATAACCGTTAGGAGGAGCATGCTGGAAAATTTATACTGACTGGGACTGTGGAACAAAATAATTTTTATTATAAATTATTATATCTTTCAGTCCTTACTTAAGAAGTTACTTTAATTGAAAGAATTCACCCTGATTGAGCTGATCTTTTATCTGATGAAGAGGGTGTGATGCATCTTAAAATAATTTATCTTCAAATTAAAATAGTTGTTCAAGCCAAAATTAAAGGATGTTTAGTTTGTGTGATATTACTAACTTTCTTGAATAGTCTATTTAATCGGTGTTTGGTGTAAGACGATGAATTCCAACACAAGTTCCTACTCCTAAAGAATATCTGCAAGGGGTGGTGGCTGGGTTGAGAGTGGTTTAAGAGCTTTACTGACATTGAAGGGTGACATTGCTTCAACCTTTTAAACTTTCCCTTCTCCTCACTCACATCAGTGACAGAAATTGTAATCCCATCCTCTATTCATTAGAAAATCCTTTTCTCTCTCTTATGTGTCCTTTCATTTGCCATACCCTATTGCAGTGTCTATATCCAGACCTGTTTACTCTTACGATTTTGGCGTACAATGTACGATTTTGAGGTGTTAGCATGTATACTGTATGTTAATTTTTTCCTATAAATATAAGGTATTGAACGATTTTGTGATAATATTGTACGATTTTAAGAGTTTGAGAGTAAACAGGTCTGTATATCTCATGTAAATTATGATGTTTGCTGTCTCTTCCTGTCTCCAAGTTTCTCTACATAGCATCCCTTGTCTTTTTCTGCTAAGGCTAATGTCTTCACTTCCTTGGCCTTTAGTCTACAGGCACATTAAGGGCCTTTTTTGGGCCTAAATAATTTGTGTAGTTGCTCTTTTATGTAGATTTGGAGTCTATGGATCTTTGACTCTCTTTCTGGTTAGTCTTATTGTCTTCAATTTAAGCTTCTTTTATTTATCAAACCACTGTATCATCTCATTTTCTCTATATTCTCTTCCCTGCTTCTACCTGTTTTGTATGAGTCATATCCAAGGGCGCTGAATCTGTTGTTTTTTTTTTGGGTAATTTAGCCAAACTAAGACTTACCGTGTCGAGATAATGCTACCTACTGTGTGACTGTACCAAATTCTTGCCTTCTTGAGCTAGAGTTTTAGCTTTAACACTAAATGGTTGTGGTCATGTCTGATATCGCTCTCACATCCCAAAGGAACGCCATTATTTTCTTTCTTTTTTTTAAATAGAAGAAAAACGTTGTTCTTTCCCTATTGTTGTTATAATCTCCTATTAAGCCTTGCTTTTCAAAAAATTATTTCTCTCTCTTCATTTTTGATAGCTAATTATTTGGAATTATAGTAGATCGTATAGTAATTGGTTTGTTTATCTTAGCCCTTTGGATTAACGATATATTGAATGAGAATGTGTATACCTTCCCACAGCTGATTAAAATAACATTGTACATCCGTAACTGGTAGATCAGTCTAATACCACAAAACCTATTTCCAGGGTCTCCAAACTATGGCTCAGGGTTTGAATCTAATACTCATGATTCCACTTGCTAAGAATAGATTTGCCCATGAAGGGCTTTGGTCTGCCTCACCGCTTCCTTCCCCTCAGACCTAACTGATGCTTTTCTTTTCCATGCTTATATTCCCAGCTGCTGCAGATCTTTTTCCACATCATCCATCCCTCTAAGCCTAGGTCTGTCTTTGAGCCGTTTTCCCCTGGGGTTTTGATGGTGCACCCTGGTCACTCCTTTGTCATTTGGCATTCTTTCTAAGTGTCCTGTCCACTGTGGCCTACCCTTTTTTATTTCTGCTACTAGCCTGTGATCCTGATATAGACTGAACAGTTCCTCGTTGGTTCGTATTCTCCATCCATATTCATCCTGTCTTGGTCCATATATTTTCAGGAGAACTTTTCTCTCCCACCCACATGTAATAAGTTTTCTGCCTTTTTAATGAGTCCAAGTTTCACTTGCATATGTTACAACTGGTCTGATAACAATTTTATATAAAATTCTCTTTGTTTTTCTTGTAACGATTTAACTTTTGAGTATTTTGTGACCACTTAAGTATGCCCTGTTTCCAGACAATATTCTAACTTTTACTTCTGTAAGTAATTCATTTCTATCAATTAATAAATATCCTAGGTAGTTATACCGATTTACTTTTTCAGAAGGGTGATTTCTAATTTTAATGGTTTCATCTCTCTGTTCTTTTTTTATCATAGTCATGTATTTTTTTTTTGTTGTTGTTGTTGTTCACTTCCATCAGTGCTTGTGATGGGTTTTTTTAATTCAATAAAGGCTTTTGATATGTCTTTACTACTTTTCCCTAACTGGTGCATGTCATCAGCATATGCAAGTTAGAGTTGATTGTAGAGAGTTTTTATTGGTGATGGGTCTTATGTCTCCCTCAGGTTCCTCAGGTGTCAATATGTGTTTCTTTGGGTTTTTTTAATTCAATGAAGGCTTTTGAAATGTCTTTACTACTTTTCCCTAACTGGTGCATGTCATCAGCATATGCAAGATACTAAAGGGGTTGATTGTAGAGAGTGTCTATTGGTGATGGGTATTGGGTCTCCCTCGGGTTCCTCAGGTGTCAATATGTGTGTTTCTTATAACTTATGTTAGGTTAAATAGCATACAAGACAGTGAATCTCCTTGTCTTAGGCCTCATCTAATCTGAAATCCTTTGAATATTCTCCCCAAACCTTGATTTTGCCTTTAGTGTTGTTTAATGTTACATATATTAGTCTTGTCATTTTGTTGGGTATGCCAAACTCCTGCTGAGTCTCAAATAGATATTTTCTTTTGATGCTATCATATACCATTTTATAGTTCACATAGAGTTGATGTACTGGGATATTATATTCATAAAATTTCTCTAATAGGCATCTGATTGTAAAAAGCTGATGAGTCGTTGATCTGTTTTGCCTAAATCCACATTGGTAGGCCTCTTAGTATTTGTTCAGTGTACAGTTGTAGACATTTGGCAATTGCTTTTGCCAGTATTTTGTATGTAACATTTAATAAGGAAATTCCTCTGTAGTTTTTGTATTGAAGTTTGGAACCTTTCTTGTCTATTGGCATTGGGGTTATTAGTGCAGTTTCCCATTCTGTTGGAATTTTCTCTTCCTTCCAAATTGTAGTTAAAAGTTTATGTATCTGATTGTGTAGTTCTCTTCCTCCATGTGTAATAAGTTCTCTGCTGTGATGAGGTCTTCTCCAGGGGCTTTGTGGTTTTTATTAAATTGATTACTTCTGTAGTTTCTTCCAAAGTTGGGGTGTTTAGTGTTGGTTGATAATCCTCATCTTGTCCTTTGCATTTAGTATGCCCACAAAATATTCAGCCCACCTTCCCAGTTCTTTACTATTTTTCCTAATGAATTCTTCATCATGGCTCTCACACGTTTGAGGTCTGGCTTCATATCCATTCTTTTCATCTTTTATCTTCATATCCATTCTTTTCATCTTTTATCTTCATGTACATTCCTATGATATTTCCCTCTCTTGATAAGTCTTCTATTTCTTTTAGTTTAGCTTTTTCTCATTCCCTTTTTTCTTCCTACACATTTTTTGTCTTTCCTTCTGTCTTCATTGTATGTTTGTCTTGTCTTTCTGGCGTCCCTTGGTATCATGGTCATTTTTGCCTTGTTCCCTTTTTTTTTAACAGTCTCTCTACATTCATTACAAACCCACCAACAGTAGTTTGCTGAAGTCCTACTAATTTTTCTGCTGATCTTTTCATAGCATTTTTTGTATCATATCCCACTGTTCATTTAGGTTCTTTTCCCTGTTTATTTCCTCCTGTGATGCTCTGAGCTGTGCATCTACTTCATTTTGGTAAGCTTTTGCGGTTAGTAGGTCTTTATTAAGTTTTTAGTAATCATATAGTTTTTCCCTTAGATTTCGGCAATTGTGAATTATGCTTATTCTCTGCTTATATTAACTCTTACAAGTAGATGGTCAGAGTTTGCATCTGCTCCTCAATAGCTTCTTATGTCTAGTATGTCTGATCCATGCCTCTGATTGATTATAACAGGATCAATTTTGTTGCGGATGATTCCATCTGGTGAGTCCCAAGTAATTTTATGTATAGTTTTGTGTGGAAACTTGGTGCTGCTAACTATCATCCCTTTCCCTGAAGCCAAGTCTATGAGTTGGATCCTATTGTAATTAGGGGTGTGCCGGACCCCGGTCCGGAATCCGGTTCCGCCGGATTTTGCACTATCCGGTGAAATCCGGTTCCGCCGGATTTACATGTATCCGGAACAACCGGATTCCGGAATCCGGAATATACCGGATTTCGGAATTTGCCATATTTTGTGACTCACCGGATCATAATCTGAAATAAAAGTAATTCTCTTTCCCGATTTCCACACGATCACGATACATTAATCGATTGTTTCGAGCGTTGAGCTTGTTTAATGTTTAATATTCCGTACATACCAGAGGCTAGAGTCAGCACCGCTAATAGTGGCAAATAGTGTAGGGACTTTGATAAGAAAATTTAAACTTTTTGTAAAAATAAACCAATGGCATAGTTGAAAAGATGTAATTTTTTAAAGAATTATAACACCAAAATCATATTTTTAGCTGTTGTAGTTTTAAAGTTATGAATTTTTAAAGTACGACTTGGTTTGTCATTTTTTAACATGGACTGCATCTCCACATTCTGTGATCTCATTCCGCCAATCCCGTCATGCGCAATGACTATATAGTTTATATAAGGCAACGCATTCCCTGCCTTATCACTAAAATACTATTTAGACTTAGTTTAAACTTTCAACTTTGGCACATGAATAATTAATTAAAGCTTTCCCTGACCAATGGTTTAATAGTTTTTGCACACGGCAAACTCTTATGAATGAAACTCTGAGGTAGTACTACGATACAGTTATGCAAGTGGCTGTGAATGGTTGCCAATGACAACGTGTTGCACACGGTAAATTCTGATCATTTATAATATGGATTCTACCGGGTTGTTAAAGCTCAAATTAAAACATTCCAGTTTAAATGTCTTTAAATGCATTCTGAAACACAAGTTATCAATTATTTTGATGTAAATAGTGATAATAAATTAATATTTCCTAAGTATCGTCAACTTCCGCCATTAAAAAGGGGGGCGTGGCCAACCCCATGGCGAAATTAGGTTGAGCGAGCTGCATGACCTGCTGCGAACGCGTAGAAACATGGCGTCTCTCGTAAGACACTTATCCAAATGGAACGGAACTCAAATATATATCGAAAGTACTAATTTAATAATAAATAGACACACACATCGGAAAATTAAAAACTCGGATTTTTTGGCGCCGATTGCGAATTCCCATACACAAAAAGTAGTAGTCCACCTTGACTTACCGAAGTATCTACCAATAGTACCAAAATCCGGAATCCGGGAGAAACCGGAATCCGGATCCGGCGGATTTCGCATAAGAAAATCCGGATCCGGATCCGGTTGGAAAAAACGGATCCGGCACACCCCTAATTGTAATTGGATTCTTCAACGCTCCTTGCCAATAGTTCTCATAAACAATTTTTTTTTGCCTAGCTTTGCATTAAAGTCACCAATCACTATTTAATATCATGTCATGGTGCCTCATCATAGATCTTTTCCAGTGTCTCATAAAAGTATTCTGTTATATGGCCTCCTGTATCTTTGGTGGGAGCATGAACATTTATAAATGTTATATTAAACACTTTTCCTTGCTCACTCAAAGAGCATAATCTTTCATTTTCTTTTCATTTTCATAAAACCTATGACTGCACTGACCACTTCTCTCTTCACAGTTTATCCAGTTCCAAGAGTGTTAGTGTTGTTGCTACCAAAAAGTATGGAGTAGTCTTGAGGATATTTGCATTCTTCCATCAAATTTCTTGCAATGCAGCAATAGAGATTTTATATTTAATTATTTGATTTATTAGGTTGGCTAAGCCTCCTGCTCCAAACAAGGCTTAGTTCATTCCAAGCCACAATCCAAAAATCATGTCCTCATCCAGACATAGGTCGATTTCCATTAGAATCAGTCCAGATTTTATTCTATTGTTTGGCTTTCGTAACTTTTATTTTTTACATGGTCGGGCTGTTAACCCTGTGCACAACCGCCTGAGGGCTGCCCCTTACAGCCTTAATTTCTGGGTAAGGTTCCCTAGCCTTTGTGGGTTTCTCCACGTCCTACAACAACAAGGTAGTAGTTTCTGATTTTGGTCCACCCTGGGTATTTTATTTACCCAGTACTCACCATATCTGGTGGCCTTTTACCTATCCGGCACCTGGAATTGGCTAGATGGAAGATCAGTATCGACGCACATGATTTGACACTTTAATACAATAAAATTTTAAAGTACTCATCCCCGTGGATTAATAATCATATGCTGCTTGATGAATTCTGCTTCAGCACCACACATTGAATATTTGGCAATGCTTTCAATTAAATATGCATATTTACACACCCCTCCCCTTATGGACTGTCCCATTTTCACCCATCCCCTCTATATCCTACATTTTAAATAGCCACTCCAATTGGCAACAGTCATTTAAGGCTCACTTGTATTTATGCCTCACTAACTAGAGTATAGTCATTAAATAGCATAATTATATAACACCTAGGGAGGTAAATTACATTTGAGATCAAAAGAAGCTGGCCCTGCTTCATTTAGGTTTCCTTTTGCAACTCAAATTACAAAGACATTTTTGGTCACCACAAAATTTATAATTATTAGTTTTCAGAGTGATTGATTGACAGTATTGAATGTATGAGTAATATTCATGCACATGAAATCTATTTTAATGGCATAAACAAGGTAAAGCACAAAGTACATGATGGAACAGACCCATCGCCTAGAAATTACTAACAACAATATAACCATGATAATTGCTTCAGGTTTGGTCAAATAAACCTGAAATTGTACTTACTCAAACTAATCAATTTTTAGTCCATGCTATTTTGAAATTCATTTCAGAGCTAATTTTCAACCCAAGTACAAATCTCTACTAAAAGTGTGAAATAAATGTCTGACTATAGAGGACGAGGTAGCCGTGGAGGTGGCCGAGGCAGGGGACGTGGAATGCCAAGAGGTGGTCCACGTGGAAGTAGCAGAGGAGGTTATTCCTCTGAACGTGAAGGGGGAAGAGGAGGATATAGAGGCCGTGGAGATGGGTTTTCTAGAGGAAGAGGTGGACCTCCAAGGTAATTATCTCCAGCTCAAAGATTTTTTTTCTTTCTCTCTGTTCAAGTTCAACAAGAAAAAATTGTGGCTTTCCATTTCCTGACTTTTTTTAATATTGTATTTAATTTGAATCATGGGCAGATCTAGGATTAGTCAGGCCTTTTTTTAAAGAGTTTGAGCTGAGCCAAACTGTTGAGGTAAATATTTGAAACAAGGTATGGGGAGAATCTGAAAATAGGAAGCATCAAAACAACGTATGTGTCGACAAGAAGCCTTCTTTAACCAACTAACAAAGACTAATACAAATATAAGCTTAGCTGAATTGTTTTATCCCAGAGGACCACTTAATAATGTTGAAATTATTTTATTTACAAGTTTATTTCCAAGAAATAACAAAAATTATTGGTATTGCCAGACACTTGAGTCGTGATGATGACTCTCCACCAAGAAAAGTTCCCATGATGTCAAGGAGTTATGACTCAGACAGAGGCAGGGGACCACCACTAGGTAAATATAAATTTTAATATAGTTAAGATGTAATAGTGCTGTTATGATAGGTGTGTTAATAAGGAATGTATTATAGACTTGAAAACTTTATCAAAAGTATACCACTATAATGTCAATTTTTAATTTTTATATTTGCATAAGGTATCAACTGTTAAACTTGCAAAATATTTGGACTGTGGGGGGCATAGTTAACAAATTTTGTTACTCTTTTGGTTCAGCGTTGAAGAAATGGTCAGGTTTAGCTTATTACGCAATATTATTTTCAGGTCGAAGGGGTGACAGGAATGATGACAGTTATGACAGAATTCCATCTGGCAGATCTAGAGATCCATATCCTTCTCCACCAAGAGATACAAGCCGAATACTTGACAGGTAGATTTCTTTTGATTAGCTCAAGGCTTTTTTTCTCTTTTTCTAATTTATTTTGGTCTCTGTTGTGCTCCGGACCCACACACACGCCACCACCACCCCCCACCACCCTGCACAGCTTCTTATTAACCTTTCTTTTTATACTTTAGACTGTCTCCTCCGCCAAGAAGAGATAGAGACTATGGCTCGGGCTCAAGGGGTGATTATTTGCCATCATCGCGCAGTTACAGTTTAACAAGAGATACAGGGTAGGAATTTTACTTGTGGAATAGCTCTAAATTATTGAACTAAAATGAAGTGTTGAAGTTTGTGCTTTTAACTTAGTTAGGCATGTCTAAGGTTTTGGCTTTAAAACTTGAGCCTGCAATTTTTTTGATGACCCTTGCGCGAAGGCTGTACCCAAATCTTTGCATCACTGCTGCGAAGTAAACCCATTGAAATAAGAACAGTTTCTTTTAGGTTGATTTGCAGTGGTGTTGTTTTTTGTTTTAGATTAGATCCTAAATTAATTTTTTTTTTTTTTCCAAATGATTTGTTATATTGTTTTTTATTCTGTTGCATAATGAAACAATGTATGATTGCTGCTGATTGCCTTGTCAGTAAAATTTCTGTGCACTTGATAACATGACCACTGAGTTGTATGTCCAAGACTGGCAGCAATGTTTTTAAGCCTAATTTAAGTGAATGCTTTCTTCTTCTTCTATATTTTAAGGGCCCACGATCAATTTATTGATCATTTTGGCTCCTATGCATGTAGATGGGATTTGCAATGTTTCTGTTACTGGTGGTGATGAGGAAATTATGCACTAGGGGTTTGAAGGCTTGAGGCAATAGACACAAATGTGTCTAGTGTTGTCGCCTCAACTGTTCCTTTTGAAAGATGGTTCCAGTCCCTGATTGTCTTGGGCAGGAATGAGCAGCTCCTATACTGGCTTCTTGCTGGTATGAGCCTGAATTGCCTGTCATGGCCTCGTCGCTGTCTATGGGGGAGAGGGACGAGTTTCTGTTTAATTTCCCGCCTAATATTAAAAAGTTATTGTTTTACACAGCTCCAATAATTTTAATTTTGAAATTTGATTTTACAAATATTAGGGTGGTGTCACTTGGAATAATACAGAAGATTTAAAAGCACTGCACTTTTTTGGGGGTAATTTGTGAGGCATTTCAGATTTTAGTTTTGCAAATATTTTAAGCAAATGTCACTCTTTGAAAAACATTTTTTCATCAATGTAAATTTTTGTGCCTTTAAAAAAGAAGTTACAGAGAATCGTACAGTACAAACTTGAGAGAAGACAGACGTGATTCTTTCAGTCGGCCAAGTGTAAGAGACTATGCCTCTCCTCGTGGTGCTGGAGGAGACTTTGCCACTGAGAGAAGCAGGGATTTTAGAGACTCACCAAGAGATTATGGAGCATCCAGAGACTATCCACCGAGGTCCTCAGACTTCAGGGATCTTGGCAGAGATTTTAGGGATGGACCTCCACGGGACAGGTAATTGTTAACCTTTAATTTTTTTCATAGAGTTCCTTTTTTAAGTTGTGTGCTTTAAGTTGTTGTAGGTGTAATGTTTGGTAGCTATAAGTTGCATGCCCTAAGAAGTCATATATAGTTGATGTATTGTTTTTGTAGCTGTAAGTTGCATGACATTTTTTATTTGTTGACATAGTGAAGTTGATAACCAGGTTAATATTATTGCCTTTGTAATTTACAAGAATCCTAGTCATTTCTCGCCTCAATTGAAGCTGTATAGAGTGTATGATTTTAAAGAGTGTAATATATAGTGTGATGTTTGTGTGTGAATATTTTTGTAACGTCCAACTGTAAATTGTCATCCCCTTTTAATTATTTAATATCTTTTTTTATTGAAAAGTCTATTTAGTCATAATATTTGTTAAAAAAGTCAAATTAAATAGTTTTGTAGAGACAATCCTTTTTTTAGTGGGAGCTCTCTTTTTGCAGGTTATCTCATCGGCATTTCGACGGTGATCGATCATTTTCGCCAAAGGGTGGGGTCCTAATTGAAAGTCGGAGTGGTGGGCCACCTAGTAGGCGAGGTGCCCCTTTTGATAATCGAAGTGGTGGCCCTATAGAGGGCCGAGATCACAACCATGGTGGGGACAGGTAATGTGGGTCTGGAAGTTTGATGTCAATTTTTTAATTGTTCTGAAATAATGGTTCTTAAAAATTAATTAAACCCAGACACTCAAAAGAAAAAGGATAGTTTAAATTTTGTTTAAATTGAAAATCAATTATTTTAGTCAAATAAATTTATTTCAGTTTTATTATCGTTATTTTTTTCCCCACATTTTACCCTTTTCCATATTATCTATACTCTTGTGCTTTACTCGCTTGGTGCTAATCTTTTAAAACAAAAAAGATATCCACCTTTGCTTTGAAAGGCAGTGACTTCTAAAAGTATTTAAAAATGAAATTAATCTAAACTTTGATTGGTCACCATGTTTCAGCCTAATGGTCACGTTTAAAAGGAGAGGTTAGGGACTTTCATTTTAAATTCATGCCAGGTTAGATTAAGACATACAATTTGAAATGAGGATTGATATAATGAAATGACCAGACACAAAATATCACACATTAAATATTGTCATTGAGAAAATTAAAAATAAAATATTTCATAAAACTTTCCTCTTATAAAATTCTCAGAAAACCATTGCCAATGCTAGCTCACTTTTGGGTTTTATTATTTGCTTTCAACCTATATATGTATTTGGATATCTACCTTTTCTGGGTCTTCATTTATTGTTTAAATTGTCCAGTGATTAATGATGAAGAGGGAAGCAAGAAGTAGTGAACAAGTATAGATAGAATTTTGAAAATGAATTTAAATTTCATTTAAATTGATTAAATTTATTTGACCAAAAGTTATATTTATTAACCTCTTTATTTTTGCTTTATACTTTCCTGCATTGCATTTTGCCTTTTCTACCTTTAAAATTTTATACATCCTATATTATTCTCCCAATATGTAGCTCTTTTTTGTCTTGCCTTTTTCAGACTGTACCCCTTTTTATTACAATTTAATACAGTAAATTCCTTTTTTTTTTTTAAATCCTTGAATTGCTCAATACTATAAATTCACTTAATATTAATTATTTTGATTAGAGAAAAATATCAAGTAAGCAATTTTGTAATTTAAAAAAATTAGCACTGTAAAATCAGTTGTTCAAAAGTTATTTTATTTTATTTCAATTTTTTTTTTAAATCTTGGGACAATTATACAAGTTCTTCTTGATTCTTAAATGATCTTCCTGCAGTTGTTGTTGCACTTAAAAAATAACACAAATGATATTGGTTACAACCAAAAAAGTGGAAAAGTTTATCACCACAAGAATGAATAAATCAAATTTTTTTAAAAATTTTTTTTTATAAAAACTTAAATTGTCAGTGAACTTTTACCATCTTAATTAAATTAAATTTATAAGATCTGCAGAAAACTGAATAAAAATGTATGCTAAAATTTAACTGTTGGCTGTGATGATCTGTTTCTTGCTAACTGTATTTAACATAAGCGGTACAACAACAGTTGCGGTGCAGAAAGGTCATGTAGTGTCTGCCAGTTCTCTCCAGCTTATTCCGCACAACTAACCACCATGCCAGAGCCATTATATGCTACCATCTCCCATCCACTGCCAAGTTCATATAGCATCTTAAAACAAATCTAGAGCAATAGGTTTTTCACAAATACATAACACCTATCTGGTCTTCCCTTTTTACCTTAAACCATATCTTCCCACTTCCAGCCATCTCTATTCAATCCTCACGGTTTGACAGGTTAATCACAATAGCCCTGTAACTCTTCCTGCTCTTCAAAGGCCATGCTCGTTTGTGTAATAGTGCAATGGTCATGGGTTTACACTTCAGGATCCACATGTGTATTTAGTTCCATGCAACAATAACGAAATATCTCTCTGTATTTGTTCAATGAAAGTCGGGGCGAGAGTCTAAATTCTGACGTGTTTAATCTATAAATAATATCTAGAGTTTGTGGGGTTTCTTTTGCATTTTCTTCTCTACAAATATATATTTCCTTTTTATTTTTAAACCAGAGATTACAACTCCAGTAGATTTTCTTCAAGGACAGAGGACAGAATATCAAGCAGGGGACCACCAAGAGAGTATTCAGGTTTGTCTTTTGCATGCTAATTGTATTTAAGAAATAAATTTTACGTTTGATTATAAGTTATGGCATTGATTTTTTAAAAACTAGATTACCATAGTGAGATGGTTAAATTTACTTACATGCCTTTGTTATTTGTATTCTCCAATTAAAAATAAAGGGCAAACCCCATTCTTTTGGGTCACAGAAAATATATCAGTTTTTTTTCTATTTTCTGAGTTGACATATTTAAATTTGAACATGAACTCCAAAGGAAATAGAAGATTATAAATAATTAGAATCATAAATATTTAGGAGGTCGTTATTAATTGTTGCTTTGCTTTATTAAGAAAGATATTTCTGGCAAGGCTTAACATTCACTGATTTATTGCCAATATTTTCTAATTATAAACATACATTTTTAATACAGAAGGCATATCCTTCAAGGATAAAACTTTTTTTCAAATCATTCTTTAAAATTTCTTTTAGGTCGTGGTGGGCCAAGAGGAAGTATGAGAGGTGGACGAGATGACCGAGGCCGTGGGAGCTTCATGAATGGTAAGTCCCTGGTACAGTTTTTTTTTCAGGCTTTACATTCAATGCTTAAAATTTGCAGACAGTATATATATGTTTTCCCTCTTGTGAACACAGCTTGTAAAGCCAGGATTGGATGCACATCTAATTTGAGAAAACTTAGAATTGTAAACGTTCTTTACACATTTTGAAATTCAATAAATCTTCCAATTAAGACTCCCCCATTACAAAACAAATATTATTTTTAAACAGTACTTTGAATCTTAACTCTGCAGTGGATGAACCCTTACATATTATGGCAAGGCATTGCAGATATATAGAGTGTATACATTGCATACAATTTTTTTAGTTGGATGCCAAACAAATTTTGCTTCATGTCATTGCACACATTTTCCTAATATGTTGCACAATCAGAACTTCCTCTGAGAAATTAGAGGCAACATTTTGGCTCATATGGCAGCTGATAAAATGTTCTTTAGTAAATGCTTAACAGATATTAGGTAGAATATTAATACTCTTTTAGCTATAATAACCACAAACATTTTAAAAAATATTTTTAAAAGTTCAAAAAAAAAAAAAAAGTTCTTGAACGCTGCTTAGGAGTCATCAAAAGTATGAATATTTTTTTTGACACATAATTATATCATCAGTAAAACACTGTTCACTTAAATGTTCTTTAGTAAATGCTTAACAGATATTATGTAAAATATTAATACTTTTTTAGCTAAAAAAACCACAAACATTTTAAAAAATATTTTTAAAAGTTCAAAAAAAAAAAAAAAAGTTCTTGAACGCTGCTTAGGAGTCATCAAAAGTATGACTATTTTTTCTGACACATAATTATATCATCAGTAAAACACTGTTCACTTATCTTATAATACTTGCATAATTTCATAAAGGTTGTGTTTATTCAGGATTTAAGAGATGAATATTTATTTGAAATATCGGTTATGCAGAGGTATAATCACTCTGGAAAGTCACTTGATACATTGAATTTGTTGAAGTGACACAGCAACCAATAAAGTGTCCTGAAATATTGAAGCTTGTTGCATTGTCAAAAGACTGCACTGAAGAAAAAAAAAATTGAAATATTTGTATGAACCGCCACACTCCTCCATCCGTTGCCATGAATTTTTTTTTGGAAACATGGTCACCAGTTGACAGATTTTGCAGACCACTCATGAAGGAACTCTAACAAAAGTTGTTTGTTGCATTAGTACTTGACGGAAATCTCTGACAAAATGTTGGCAGCTTATATTCAAAGTGTTAATGACAAGAAAGCCAATGATTCTCGGCTGTTTTCATTTAAACCGAGGACATATCGATTTAAAAAGTGAGCATTTATTTTACGATTAATTTGTTGAGGAGTCTACAAGATGCTATTTTGTTGGTGGGAAACCAACTGTTGGGAAAGATTGTTTTGGATTGGAAGAATGCTGGAGTGGCTTAAGGCAGAGCATTAGTGTGCAAGTGGGCAGTACACAACTGGGGCTGATTTTTTTGTGAGATGGTATGAGCAAGCAAGCTCCACCGGTATTGACGGAGAGAGAATGGAACTTTTAATTTTAATTGGAATCCTTGGATTAATCTGTATGATTACAAAACAAAGAGGACTTCAATGCAATGAAATACATTTTTATTTCAGTCTCAAAAAATTGGCCTATCGTGGTTTTTCTTGACAACAAATGAAAATAATTTTATAAATACATTGTTTCAGTATTATGCAAGTCCGTTATTTTATTTTCAGTCTTATAAGATAAATAGAAAGTCTTAAAGTTTTATTTTGGTTATCGCTAAAATTATTTTTTGAAAACATAACTTCAGAGCTCTTAATGAAGATTCCACTTATGCATCTTGTTTCAAAATTATTTATTTGAAAGAATTAAAATTATGATTTCCTGCTTAAAGATTCAGAAACATTGTAAATCTCCCTGAATAGCTCTTTAGTTATTGTTTTTTTTTTTTTTTAAGACAGTTACCAAGAAATAATCATTAATTTAATTCCATTATAATGTCAACATAAAAATATGTGCAGGTTCAAGAGGCAGAGGAGGGCCCCCAAGAGGCAGGGGTAGGCCTGAATTTTCAGGGGGGCGCGGGGGTAGGAGATCTCCCTCAAGCCGTGATGGTCCCCTTGGAAAAAGACCACGCGTGGAAGGGGGAGACAGCTATAGTAGGCGATGAAGACGCAGAGAGGATTTCAATCTGGAACATTTTCAGAGGATCATTGGAGGAAATTTACTTTGGAAGGAGCAGCAGCATTGGATGATACTGTATATATGTTTTTTAGACAATTCTTTGTAGTGTGTAGAATGGCATATAAATTAATATGTTGTAAAACAGTTTCCGAGGACCATTTCCTTAATTGACACAGCTCGCAGGATAAGATTTGAAGCTGAAATATTTGTTTGCCATCATCACTTCCTTAAAATTGCCATGGGATAGACACCCAAGGACATTACGGATCTGCATAAATCAATGCACTCTGTTCTCAATTGACTGTAAACATAATGCTAAAAATTTTGCCACTTAAAAGTATTTTTTTAAAATTGATTATTTTTACAAATGTATCGATGATTTTAAAAACTGGAATGCTCCTGCATTCAACAACAGACTCTACAACTGAGTTTGGATCTTTATCAATCAAATGAGGCCATGGCGGTAGACATTTTCCAGTGTTTTGCATGTTGTAAATGAAACAAAATTGATTCTACAATACAAATGAATGTCATTTTTTTAAAATTAACATAATTGCCAAAACTAGCCTCTAAATGGGAAACACGTTTGGAAGTCAACAGTTAAGTTGAGGAATCCTTCACTAATGTTGACAGGATACTCCATACACCAGGCTTAGTTTAATCATGGACTTGTATGTATTTGCTGTTGTTACGTCAAGTACTCTATTGTAAATGTTGCTATTGTTTTTATGGATGTTCCTATGAGATCATAGGTTTTGAAAAAATAAAGAAAGAAAATTAGGCGTTGTCATGTTGTCTTTAAGTGGAGAAAATGTTTAACATGACTATTTCCTGATAACTAGTTTTCATACTTACAACTTTTGATCAAGCAACATTGCAGAAAGATTGAAATAATCAAATTGAAAAGTGACTCTATTGACTAGGAAGGAATACTAATGAACTGGGAAACTTATAAAAAAATAATTAGTAGTTCCTAATTATTAGTGATTGATTCAAACATTTGCTTTTATTTTTTCTTAAACAGTTTATAAACTTAAATAAAAATGCAAAAATTATCATCTTTTAAAAAGCGTACTGGAAATTAGTATGAAACCAATTTATACTCAGGGATGTTGTTCCAATGAAAGTTAGTTTGAACCGAAATATTTGGAGGGGGGGGGGGTAAATTTTATTTAAAATTTTACATTTTCTCAGCTTCCCACTCGCATCTTCCCTTAAAAACATTTTTTTTTCTTAAATATCTGTTGAACTAACTATCGTTCAATATACATTCCTTGGTAAAAAGTAGTTTCGTCCTATTTTCTAGTAACCTTTTAAGAGGCAATAAAAGTAATAATATTGCTTGGTGAGTGTGCATTGAAGAAGCTCACTGGTTAATGCACCCAGAATGGAGTGGCCAAATCTTGCAGTTAACAGAAGATAGGAAAATATTTCACTTTTTGCCATGAATAAGAGGATCTGGATTTCCTGTACTTGAATATGTAACGCGCAAAACCTATACTAGAAATGACATTTGGACTCCACGGGGAAAAGGTATAAATTTGTTGAGACAATAGATATTAGAAACACACCACTAGACATTAGAAATGCACTGGCTATGGAAATCTTTTCAAAATATATTTATAACTTTCTAATCCGATAGTCAGAATGACAAAAGCTTTATCTCACACGTGGCAATACGACTTGTACAAAGGCTATGAATTACCACAATGTGACAGCTGGGATATATTGAGAGCACATTTAGTGATGACACTAAAAAATGTTGTCATTGCTCAGAAATGATTGAGAAAACGCGTGGTTTGCTGTTGTCCCTCTGACATGTTCCAATAAGAGTTCACTTGCACATGATTTGTCCAGGAAGTAAAGAAACTGCAAATTGAAGAACACTCCTTCATATAAATCATATTGTCTTTGCAAAAAGGTAATTTTTTATAAGTATATTATAGAACAATGGTCTGCTTAGGGTTTAAAGTATGATGGATGGGTAAGCTCAATCTGCCACCAAGGTGAACACTGTATACATTTTATTATCAGTTGTGCACCAATTGCTGGAATGGAGGAAAATGTCTAGTGAATTTTAAAAATGTAATTGCCAATCAAGCTGTGGATACTGTATAATTTTCTTGCATTCCTCTCTTAGAATTGAATTATATTTAGTTCCAAATATGGACTTGTTTGTTCTCATGCTTGTCTAACACATTGAGAAATATCTTTTGGAAACTGACGCCCATGCACGGATTGTATGGATTAGCAGATCATCAATAAGTACCGCCATCTATAAATGATTACCAGAAGGGGTTAAAGGAGATGCTGAAGGACTTAAAAAAAGGACGCCAGGAAAGCTGGTTAAACCTGGGAAGTTATTTGGTGTCTTGCAATAAACGAGGTAGGTTACTGAATTTAAAAACAAAAACGCCTTACTAATGATGAATCTTAGGTTAATTTAATCTTAAGAAGAAAGCTATTTGTTGTGTGTGTTGACGTTTTTTTGGATAATCATATTTGGTAATTGGTAATATTTTTGGAAGCAAACCCTTGTTTTTTTTAAAAAACATTGAAAAACTGAAGGCTGCTACTCTTTCACCCTGATGGAATTATCCTGTTTGTTTATGTTTTATGCCTGGATCGTTGATTATCAATTGCCAAAGGAATTTTTATAAATTGCTTTACATGAGGAGTTGCAACAAAAATGATGGAGCTATTTGGAAATTTGATCACATCTTAAACACAGGAGAAGAAATGTTGGCAAAAGATTGTTAAATGTGATTTTTTTAAATATTTTTGAGTTTAATGAAGGCTTGTTGAAACTGATGAAGCATTGTCTTCTGGAAAATAAACTCTTGAAAAGCAACCATTCTTCTCCTCATGGAAAAAGAACATCAAACCTTGACACATTCAATCTCTTGAGCCCAGTGGATCATTTGGTGACAATAAGTATCCTGTTGACATTGGAGATTACAGAATAATAATTTTAAATATTGAAAAACATAAGGTAATTTTAAGATGTTCAAGTCTTGTTAGATTGTATTCAAAAGGGCTGCATGGATTCCAAATGTAATAAATATGTGACTTGAGAAATGACCTGGGACATGTGAACATTTTGTTTTGGAACAGAGGCCTATGCTGGACATAACCTGCAAGAAAATATAATCTCGAACTCAAAAGTGATCGAAGATTTAATTCGGAAAATATTTTCCTGTTGGATTTGTCATCCCATAGTTTGGAAGAAATTGTCCTGTTTTGCTTCTTCACAAAGACAGAGCCTGGAATAGATTTCACCAACTAAGGATTAATGAGATGCTGAAGACATTTGGATTTAGATTCAAATCTATTTGAATGCTCAAGACGCACAAATGAAACCAACATCTTTCCTGTTGCAATTGGATTTAATCTCTATTTAACGCCACTATTTCAACATCTTTTAGTTGAACAAAGTTTTGTGCACATAATTACATGTACCCGGTATGAACATATGTTAGACTTGCAATAAATTTTTTAAGATGTCTAATTTCCTTAAAGTTGTCTTTCCACCGTAAGATAAAAGCTATAAAAACACTGAGACTCGGAAATCATATTCAAAGGGAAACTGAAATCCTATTCCAAGGAAACCTGATGTCATTTAAAGTATTGTTCAGATGAGACATTTAAGTAAATAAATAATTTCATTGCTGTCATAGACAAGGTGATATTTTTAAAGCAGTTAATTGATGAATTTAAAACATTGTATTAACCCTTGTGGATGTACTTGTAAAATGGAATCATTTTCTCTGCATTTATGAAAGTTTTCAAGATTTCCAAAACTGAATGTGGTGCTCAATTCTTTGAAAGTTTTTAATTTGCTTCTAGTCATTAAAAATAAAGACGTTTCTCATGGCCCTATAAAATATAGCTGACAACTGGGATGAACTGGAGAAAATTTATTGTTATTTAGACATAACGTCGGAGGCGCTATTTGATTAATACGACAAGTTAGTGATTTTATTGGGTTTTGCACCATCACCTCTAAATTATTTCAACTAAAAATCATTAGAGTTTAATCACTTCCATTTGCTTATAATGTATTTTGTACTGTATCCAATTAATTTATTTGTATTATTCTTGACAGCATGCTGTACTGATCTCCTTTATGCCGGTGACTCACACGGTTTGGATCTGATCAAATCTGATGGAAATGAGGTTAGCATCAAAGATGACTTTTATGACCAGCGCTGGGCGGTTTCTGTCTGTGACAAGATGAAAGCTAATTCAGATTTAGGTAAGTATTTTCTGTTAAGCCTTTTTTTTTTAACCTTCAATGTAAAACAAGATTTCCCACAGCATGGGTAGCGAGGTGGCATTTCAAGGGATGTGAACAAAAGTGACTTCAAGAAAGAGGAGGTAGTGACATTTAAGTTCTGTAATAAATTTGTACATGTATTTTTTAAAAATTTCTTTATAAAATCTTAATTAATGTACCATACTAGACACAGGTTCTACAACTCCTTTTTTAATTCTATAAAATGATTGGAGATGTATTAATTTTCCAATTTTAAAACGATGAATTTTAACTATTGTAGTGTGGTGTGCGAGGCTTAGTCAAAACAAATTGTAATGTGGTGTGCCAGGCTTAGTCAAAACAAATTGTAATGTGGTGTGACAGGCTTAGTCAAAACAAATTGTAGTGTGGTGTGCAAGGCTTAGTCAAAACAAATTGCAATGAACTGTGCAAGGCTTAGTCAAAACAAATTGTGTGGTGTGCAAGGCTTAGTCAAAACAAATTGTAGTGTGCTCTGCAAGGCTTAGTCAAAACAAATTGTAGTGTGCTCTGCAAGGCTTAGTCAAAACAAATTGTAGTGTGGTGTGCAAGGCTTAGTCAAAACAAATTGCAATGAACTGTGCAAGGCTTAGTCAAAACAAATTGTAATGTGGTGTGCCAGGCTTAGTCAAAACAAATTGTAATGTGGTGTGCCAGGCTTAGTCAAAACAAATTGTAGTGTGGTGTGCAAGGCTTAGTCAAAACAAATTGTAGTGTGGTGTGCAAGGCTTAGTCAAAACAAATTGTAGTGTGGTGTGCAAGGCTTAGTCAAAACAAATTGTAGTGTGCTCTGCAAGGCTTAGTCAAAACAAATTGTATTGGTTTTGAGAATTGTTTGAAGAATTCCTAGGAGGAGGAGTTGCAGAATGTAGGAAAAGTTTGGATGAACTTTTTGTTTGTTTTAAGTACTTTAAGAAAACTAGAGACCAGTAACATTTTTTTTTTATATATATAAAACGGCTTATACTTTATTTCATTCCCAATTAGTAGGGGAATTTAGAAATACAGTTTACTTAATTTTTTTTAAAGATATAACAAAACCAGTTATGCAATTAAATATTTACAAAGCCAATATCAAAATGAAAAGATTATTTTTGCTATCAAATGGACAAAAGAAAAATGTTGCTAGGCTAACACATCATTAAACTGCTTTGCTAGCTGTTCAATTACCATTTACGTTTTAAACAAACCTACCAACCATAAATACTTCAATGGGGATGGGTAATTTTCGTAGTAGTAAAGTGTGATACTTCAGTATGTGTATGAGTTATTTTTATTTTGAATTTTTTTAGGTTCTAATCTCAATCAAGGTGAATTATTTTTAATGATCAATTACAAAAAGACAACAATATTTACAGATGTTACGGAGTCCACAACCGTTGGAGAGCTCAAGCGGATAATTGCAGCAATTTTAAAAAGTCCTTCCCAGTACATGATGTTGTATAAAGGTGAAACACTTCTGGCCCAGGATCATAAGACATTGTCTTATTATGGCTATACAATGTCTGTTGCTAAAGCCTATTCACCAGATATAGTGACTCTTGTTCTGACATTAGATTAGAGTGCATGTTATTTTGTTACCAGGTTTTTATTTACTGTAGATTTTTTGTTTTTTATACTCCATTTTTTTAAACTCCAATGCAAGCTGAAGTTAAAAGCCAAGGATTTGTTTTTTTCTTGGAATAAAACAATTATTAATATTGAAATGGGCTCAGCTCAATTTATTAGTCCAAGATATTTCATCTATCTTTTTGTGATAGAACTATATACATTTTTTACACTGCATATACTTAAGAGCTGTTGATATCAAATTATTATGCTATCTATTTTATAAATGCCAATCTTTTGACCATACATAAGAGATTGTTACTGATACTGATATTATATTTCATTTTAAAAAATCCCATGGTTTTGGCAGGTCAAAGTTCACAATGTACCTTATATACATTTAATTGGTTACTTATAACTTATAGAGTGTGTCACATTTGCTTGGGCTTGATAAGCCACAGTAGCAGTAAACTTCCATAACACTGAATTTTGGAATAAAATAATAAATTTTACTGAATTTTGGAATAGAAGAATAAATTTTCTTCTGGTACAGGCAGCAGTTCTAATACTATTTTTACCGTATAAAACTAACCTCAACCCTAAGATATAATATCTAACAAAAACTTGGCCTTAAGATGTCCTCGTTATCCTTGTTGCTAATGTCGTACAATATTAATACATAATGTCGTACAATATTGATGCAAATATATGATACTACATTTGTCTTTCACATCTACCAATTTCTTATTTAAATTTGTTTTTTTAATGACTATTTAATTTAGCTACAGCCCTCATATTTAAGACAATGCTTTTTAATGACATGTAAATATTGTTTTTACAACTTATGAGTGATAAAATGTATTTTAAGTTGAAATATAAATTTTTAATACAACTTAAGTTACACATGTTCCATAAAGTTGAATACCATTCCCATTTTGATTTTTTGTTAGATAATATTATAAGTCGACATGTTATGAGGTGCTTTAACATGGCAATATTTTATTTATGTATATTTGTATTCAGCAAGCTGAAAGTTAAAAACTTGTTATTAATAGTAATATTTGTTAAAAGTATTAAATATTTTGTTTGAGAACAAAATTCCACTCTATTTTTTACTTTTCTCTTAGCTTTTATGGCTTTGTTATAAAAATATATTATAGGTTATTTTTTAATTTCTTAAAAATGTATGCTATGCAATTTTATTTTTTTTTTTTTTATATCCTACAGGTATAGTTATAAGCTCAAAGTGTAAAGATGTTTTCAATGTTTTATTTGTTATATTGATTTAAAAAGAAAATTTTATTTCTTTCTTTTTCGTTTTTTTTTTTTATTTTTCTTTTATCTTTTATTGCTTTGTTATAAAAATATATTATATGTTATTTTTTAATTTTTTAAAAATGTATGCTATGCAATTTTATTTTTTTTTTTTTATATCCTACAGGTATAGTTATAAGCTCAAAGTGTAAAGATGTTTTCAATGTTTTATCTGTGATATTGATGTAAAAAGAAAATTTTATATCTTTCTGTTTCGATTTTACATAGTATTAATAATGTATAAATTATTTTACTAATGTAAAATATCATTACAAAAAAAGATTTTATACAATTACAGCAGTTTGTTTTGTATTCTAATATTGAGTGAATCTGTATTTAAATGCCACAACAAAGCGAGTCAGTTTCAAACTTAATGGCAAAGTTTATTGTTGATAGAATGATAGGTACATATACAGGACTAATTTGGTACATTAAGTAATGATGACATACATACACCAAGTCGCTGTGTACACAGAAACAAACAATGGTTATAGGGGAGGGTCATTGTGCACATAAAAACAATAATAATAATAAATGTACCTGTGCACCATCATGAGGAATATTGCAATAATAGAAACACACTAGCTTGCAGACAAGGTTATTAATTTCCAGTTGTATATGTTCCTGTACAACAGTTAAACAGCATAATAAAACTGTGATTCGCTCATTTTGTTTATAAATGCATTTTTTTTTTTTTGTTACCTTAAATTATTTATAGCTAACAATACTTAAGACGATTTGCATATTTTTTTACTTGAACAAAATTATCAGGATGAATTTTGTATTTTTGTACTTAAATTTCAAAATTAGTAATGAAACTGTTTTTGAGATATGGAAAAATGTATGAAAACCACTGTCATTGTGCTTCAATACATAAGGTAGATAACCTTGTAATCATATAGATCTTTCTACACACTTGATAAAAAGTAATTTTGGGATTAATACTTCCTTTTTGTTATTTTACATATAAGTACACACAAGGTACAAAAGTAAGTAGATCTAGGTTGTAACTTTTTTTTTTACTGTAATAGACACAACAAAATTGCATTTCAAAGCCTAACATATTAATTTAAATAAATATGAAAAAAATACATTAGCCACAGTTTTGGCTGGTATTACAGACAACACCAATATTAAGGCAGATCTGATTCACATAAGAGGAAATTCATCTACAGCTTAATCAAAGTTACTTACGCATAGATGAATTCAATTACCCATCTGTACATGCAACGGTCTGGATTGACATTGCTATCCATTTAAGGCAAAACCATTTCCTCAAAGACTAGCTTGCGTAGGAACTAGCACCAGACGTTCCTAACTTCAAAAAAGGTTACTACCTGTACTTTTGACCAATATTATGATTTCCAAGGAAGGAATATTTCCAATGTATGCATACAGGTTTTGATGAGAAACATGCTGGATAAGGAAAATATATAAAGCCACCATTTTCTCAACTTCATGAGGGTAAAATTTATGTCTGTGTCCAATATTTTCTCTCTTAATACTTAAATATCTCCACACACACACACACAAATTATGGCAGTTTAAAAGGAAAACAAAATAAAGCAACCAGATTCATTATAAATAATTTGACAGGCTGTCCGACTAGCCCTTTTTATGGATGTTATAAATACTATTTTAAAAATGCAGTTGGAGAAATTAGGGGGTGGGGCACACGACACAACCTTTAGTCTAATTACTCTAAGGTACTATCTTTAAAAATATGCATTCCAAAAAATATGAAGCAGCGTTTAAAAAAGTAAAATACCACATGAAACTTATCAGACTTATTTAAAGAAAATTATGAATGCAAACTGTTCCTGTTTGTTTCACTTTTTTCTTCTTAAACTTCTTTTACTACAAGATGATTATTAAACTAATGTAATTTTCTTCACTGTCACAACCTAGTATTATAGAGGCAAACAAAAACAATAAAAAAAACAATGGATCGCTGTAGCTCACAACAAACATTGCACTATCCAATTGTAGTTTGAAGTAATGGTTACAGGAGCTGTTTGAAGATGTTTTAATGCATCGGTAGCAAGGTTCCCGCCAAGGTTTGTTGGTTCGTGTGCAAAATCATAAAGTTGTGTGCAAAGTTTTACAGCATCAATTTTTTTGTGTGCAAAATTTTGCAGCCCACAAACACATGCTTACAAAGAAATTTGCTGCGTGGATACTCAAAACTGCTGCGCTGCTTAAAGGGAACATTGATCGGTAGTATTAGTTGAATTTTAACAAAATTGGTTTTATTAGTTTTAAAAAACACTCCTATTCATTTTAAAAATTCTTGTCTCATAACAATAATTCAAGAGCTTTATTAAATGTAAACATGAGTCTCCACAAACATTATTCATAAAAGATTAAAAATCAACTTTAAAAAAAAAAAAAATTCTCAATAAATTTAATAGACTAGAGAGTAAGTGTATAAAATAACTGGCTTCGGGATTTGAATACAAGCGGTTAAAAAGTATTCAGTTATAAAATAAATGCATAATAAATTCATTATTTAACAAACCAGCTAGCTTGCACTGTTACAGGACAGCCTTACTCACATTCTTGACCACAAGTGCAATCCAGTTGTTGAAAATGATGCAGATCTTGAAACTAAAAATATCTGAATCCACATTGGCTATGGCCCTGACCAAAGCCAGTTCTCTCATTGTAAGAAAGTCAATTGCAAATAATACTGTAGCACTTTTATTATTATTTTTTTCAAACTGTTGCTCCCAAAATGCAGGACAAAAAAGGCTACATTGATAGCTTACCTAAAACAGATGTAACTGCTTGCTGAGATTCACTAAGTGAATAAAACAAAATACTGGCCAAAGCTTTCTTGAATGTTTTACATGAACTCTTATGTTATTACAGTGATGGGTTAAAAAAAAAAACATACAGTGATATGCCTTGTTTGAACCCTTCAATTTGAAATGCCACGGAAGAAATTGCACTAATAATATTGCACACATACCATGTCATGTACAGTACATAGTAAATTGGTTTAAATAGGTGTGTTGCAGTGGACAAAATTTAAAGAAAAACAGAAAATGAGATTTTTAATATTATGTCAAAATCTGTTGGTAATAATATTAACTAATATGCATGAAGGCTTGACTTAATTTCATTTTAAAAATTAAACCTTCAATATAAAATTTTCACGAACTCTAGTATAGAGAATTAAGAATACAAAAATTCTTCTAAATAATATAAAGAATAATTTTTTTTAAAATAAAGCTTCCAGTATACTATTTTTGGAGTTAATTAAAGTTTATAGTAACCATTTTCAAGTACATATGATGGCTTTTTTTTTTTCAATTTCCTTTTGTCAATATATTCACCAATAAAACAAAAACCGAGGCACATTAAGCAAAGAATCACACAAACTTAATTAAAAAAGACAGAAATACTCATGTGTCTTCCATTCCATGTCCTTGAAAATAAGTTGAAAAGAGAAATTTGGTGGGTGTTGAAACTTGTATGTTCCTTTACATTGTATCTTCCTGGGAAAACTACTCATAATAAATTAAACTAACAAATATTTGAGTTTGAGGGTTTTGAAATTAAACATCTGTACATAATTACATGAATTAAAAAAAAAATTGCTTGTCTGTCTTTTGACAAAGAAAATAAGTTGAGCAGTAAACTGTAGTATAGTACAAAGTGACAAAATTTACATGTTTACAGAGATATATTTATGTTATTGTTTTTTTCTTTATCAGTGCTATTTAACTTCATGACTGCAAATATACAAGTAATTTTATAAAGAGTTTAACATAAAAAAAAAAAAATTTAAATGCTAAAGTTAATTATTTGTGAAATAACTTTTAGTGCAGATACACCCAGCAAAAGTACTTAGCTAAGCTGGATACTCTATTTCCAAACACAATAAAGAATACCTTAGGCATTCAAAAACTGTAAAACTAATACATTTAAAGAAATTTAAAAAAACAGATTAAAGTGTCAATAGGGATTTTCAAAGTTGCTCTACCTTAAGGTCAGACAAGGCAACTAAATAGCATCACGGAAATTAACAGAAGTGCAAACAGAAAGCACACATTGTTGTAAAGATAGGACAGACTACATGTGGTTGCCTGGTTGACGGGAAAAATTTTTGACAGTTGCTGGTACACAGCTTCTTATTCACATGATCATACACAGGATGGCAAAGCTTTAAACCATTATGGCTTGGTTTTCACTGACATAGTTCATGTGATAACAATACCTCATTGAAACATAAAACTTCTGAGCTAAATTTGAAAATATTTCCAGGTTGTTTGCTTTCCACTGAAACAAACACATGCTTGCTCTGGCTCTCTTAATGCGTCAGGATTTCCAAATATTACAGGAGCCAATGAAAAACTTAACAGAAGTGACACAAACTTTTCCAAAATTCAGTTAAATCACATGATATGAATGTACTTTTCACTACCAGTAATACAATTTTAAAAAATATTTTAATAGGACATGGGGAAACCCCTAGATCTTTAATATAATTGGGAAAAAAAAAAGTATTTTTAGAGTGTTGTACCCATATCTGAAATGTCTTTTTCTGCTATCTAAATTTTGCATACCTTTCCTCAAATTTTAGTCAAGAGCGGTAAAACATTGACCACTAATTGCATTAAGTTCAAAAAGCATTCAAAATGCTTGAATATTTGACATATTAGCACATGAAAAATGTCATTTCAAAATATGAACTAAATGATTTTTTTTTTTAAATTGCATACAAAAACAATGACATTCACACATGTGGTATGAAATACATTGACTTGAAATTTATCCCTAGAAATGACTCAGTATAAACTTTAGGTTAATATGCTGACAAACAAATATATAAATGTTAATGGAAATTAAAATGAAGTACAATTAACAGGTTCCCATTTAATTTTTTTTAGTCCACATCAATTTAATAAGAAATAATGATTTCAGTTAATTTATCGTCTAAATAAATGTTTTACTTCATTAGATGCACATTAAAACAGATTTTTTAAGATATCTTTAAAAGCGCACTATTAATTTTTTTTTTTTAAAAAGAAGTGGATTTCTCGATCGTTAAAAACGAAACAAACAAATAAAAAAACAATATAATAATAAATTACTTGAGAAATAAAGGATGAACTAATATGCAGGGTATTTGTTACATAAACTAATATGCAATTTAATTATATATGGTACCTAGAGGGATACATTCAGTAGTTCAGTTCACACGCAAGCAAATCACACCATACATACAAGCATCTACACTCTTGTCACATCTCCTGATTGCACTTGCTTTCTCTTCACACTCGTCTCTACATGCAAATCAATTAAAATGGCCACCTCATCACAGCATGGTGCACTTGTGTTGTTTTCTTCTGATTGGTTGAGGCTGCAGCACAGCACGCACGGCTTCATCAAACACCTTAAAAGATTATGGATCAAATGTATTAGAATTCTGTTTAGCAACCAAACAAAATAAAATAAATACAATTCAATTAAGTTTAGTTATCTACATTTTTTCATGTACTGTGATGATCCTTTATTTTTACCAAAATCTACTTTTCTCCAATTTAAATTATCTCATTAAAATGTATAAACCCTATCATGAATGGAATAGAGAATTTGCATTTCAATTAAAACAGCAATTTAATCCAACCTGCTTAAGTCCTCGTTGAGTAAGAGCAGAGCACTCCATGTACTTGACACCACGGATCTTATTGGCTAGCTTAATGCCCTGCTCCCGTTTGACAGGATTAAGACCTTGTGATGTCAGACTCCCAATAGTTTCTTTATTTTCTCGGAGGTCAATTTTAGTTCCTGTAATGGTAAGCGGAAAAACAATTCTGAAAATGTTCCACTCGGAAATAAAGTTTGTTCTTCTCTTTAGCTGTGAAACACCAAGAACAACCTAACTCATTACCAAGAGATTATACATTTTTTATCAACAGAAGTTAGAGCAATATCCATTTTTAAAAAAGGTTTGGTAAGAGATCTTATGGGAATGATCAGGAAATGAGAAGTTAGATATACTGAAAAGGTAGTGGATGGACCATACAATGAGGAAATGAAAATGAGGCATTGTGGAAGAAAATTACATGTATCGGTCCAAGAAAAAGTTAGTAATACCTGTATTATGTTTACACAGTATAAATATATTGACATAAAATATGAAATAGCTGAATCTTAAATGATAAATGAAACTGAAAATCATAGAGTTAAGATTTCTTGGGTTTTTTTTTAATCAACAACCAGCTTAAGTGAAGCAGTAAAGTCATAAAAATGTATGCCAAGCTGAGGTCAGATCCTTCCAAGAATATTAAATGTAGCTAAGTCACAGTGACTCTGAGATTTGCATTGTGTGAAAGAACTTTTTTTTTTTAATTCAATCATGAGTAAGTCTTATATTTTTAAAAATGATTAAAAATTGTATTTTTCAGTAAAAATTGGTTAACATAAAATGATTTCACCAATTCTAAAAAAAAAACTAAAGAATTATTTATATTTTTCATGTTGGAGAAGTTCTTACCAACTACAATAACGGGTGCTTCCGGACAGTGATGTTTAATTTCAGGATTCCATTTAGTTAATACATTCTCATATGAAGACGGACTCACAACACTAAAACATATGAGGAATACATCAGTCTGTCAAGGAAAAAAAATATAATTAAGTACAGTTACCCCATGTAAATGATCACTAATTCAGTCATTATTGTCATTAAAGCAGTTTATTGATGGCTAATTCCCACGGTAGAGAAATACTTTAGATGTCTTGTTTTTAAATTTTTATCATTGTAAAATGTTGACTTGCTTTAAATATGTATTTATTTATGTGCTGAAAATGAATATGATGAACAATATAATTTTTAAAAAAACATTTCCATTTATATAGATCAATAAAGAATCTTATCTTATACGGTATAAGATTAGTCAAAACATGCATACACAGGATAAACACAAGACCGATACCTGTGAATCTTATGTCAATACTCTATTATGTGAGTGATACCTCCAAGTTATCAAACACATGATTTAAAGCTTATAACAGTAATTAACTGTTTTGAATTATAAAGTAAATTTTAAATAATAATAATTACCTGAGGATAACTAAGGGGTCTAAGTCTATCATAATCTTCTTGCCCTGCTGTATCCCAGAGCCCTAGACTCACAGGTATACCATCCACCATCATATTGGCAGTATAGTTGTCAAAACTTTTTAAAATAAATAAAACATAAAGAAGCATTTTAAAAGAATAAATAAATGAAATTACAGAGAGGGAAGTGTCTGTCATTGTGTAATTTTAATGTTTTTTTTTTATTATTCATTGATATAAATCTAGAGCTTTCTATTGTTTCAAAACAAAGAGTTAGAACCCTTGGAGTTGCAGAATTTATTATACCTGAAAAGATAAATCAGGTAAGGAAGAAATTAAAATAACAATTCTTTGTTATTTTTTAAATTCTTTATCTCTTCAGTAGAAATTAAAATTAACACTTACACAAAATATTGAGAAAAATAACACAAAATAGTCTTTTTTTTAAATATAGAAACAATTACTTACACAGTTGGTACATATTCCCCTGGGAAACTGTCAGTGGTATATGAAATTAACATACAGGTCTTGCCCACAGTGCCATCTCCAACAACAACACATTTAATTGGGCGACCTTGGGCCATGTCCGTCATTTGGATAATTAGTATAATTTTTCCAGCCCTCAGATAAAAAGTTAATAGCCAGTCTGGAATGATACAGTTTTATAATATAAAGAATACTTGAAAATTTCAGTAATGTATATAGTATTTTATACCATAAGAAAAAGAGCTTTACAGACTAGGTTACACCAGAACTACCAAATTAATACAATATGGTCTCTGAATAGTACTTTATAATCTCAAAATCCCTTAATAGTAAATAAATAAACATACAGTCAATATGTACACAATAACTATTCCCAACACAAATTAATAAATGTCACTTTTCAAAGTATATATTTATATACAGTGCACTGTTGCAAATAAAATGGTGCCGTCATATTCCAATTAGACGAAAATGTGGTGGAGGAGAGTAAATTGAGGATGCCCGCCAAAGTCTCCAGAGCATATTATGTGGGGGTGGGGTTTGGGGGTGGGGTTTGGGAGGAGGCTGACCCCTTACAAGGAATTTTTTTTTCATCAATTCAAAATCCAGGGATGCACTTTTCCTGTATACCTGAATATAGTTTTGCATCATTCTACACTTAATCATAATGGTTGTAATAAAATTAGGGTCCACATACTTAGCTGTATTCATATAATCCTTTTCATTTTAGGTGTTACTAAATAGTAAAACTGGGTTAAAATTAATAATTTTTTTCAATCTATTTTTTAATCAGCCCACTGAAATGGTGCGTGCCTTTAAAAAAAATGATGTGTATATATTTCAAATTTGCTTTTATGCTAAGAGGAAAATAATTGCTTACTGATTGAAGAAATAACTTCTTTTGTGATTCATTCGACGGGACACAATATTTAATGTGGCCTATGAGCCCGATTTTATTTTACAATAACATATTGTAGTCTAATAACTACCTCAAGCTGAATTGGGAGAAGGGAAGAGGAGTCGTGGTGTATTATAATTCTACAGCTGCTTAGTGACTTTTAAAAATAGATTTCAAATGCCAATAACTAGTCTAGATCTTATAAAATCTAATGCATTTTGTTTTATTCTGTAGTTTTCTACAGTCTACAAATTTGCAATCGCTGCCGTTCAGCCCAAGAGCAAACTAATAAGGCCATGTCATAAAATTACATCATACATACAGCACTGTAGCAACAAAAAAAAAAATGAATGTTGAATTTTTAACTAGGGCGAATACACTAAACATAACTGTTGCTGCATCGAGCAAGTTCATTGTGTATACAAAAAGAAATAATTTGAATATGCTGATCATTATATGTGGTAATGTTATTTGTAGCCTTTAAAAATATTTAGATACCCCCCAACACCTCTTATGCACACACGTTTCCTAGTCAACACCACGCCTTTCCCCTCCCAGTACGTATGTAATATAATTAATGATGGTCCCGAACCAATCGTATTGATCTGTCCAATTCACCGCCAGGCGTAGAAAGGAGCTAAAACTAACACCCAAAGAAATATTTTTTTTAATCGAAAAAACCACCAGGATACATTTTTTTAAACCAGAGTCGCATAAAATCTTAGTTCTGACAGGTCTCTGCGTACAATTGTCAACTGTAAAATACATCTCAAAAACTTGGATTGCATGTCAAAATCGTAAGAGTAAACAGGTCTGGTTTTAGCATACATATTCTACTTTGTTTTGTCATAAATAAATGAAGCTTAACCCTACTTGTAAAGGTTATATGCAGATCATGCAAAATCATGAAATCCCATATGCAGTTACACAAACTAGGCCACAGTGCGCATTTAGACTGACACAAATGAACATGATCAAAATGATATGAGGGTGTAAAACAACAGACACCTGGTTATGAACTTGTTGACCCCCACCTTTTTATTAAAAAATTGTAACAATTAGCCACATGAATCATACATCGTCACAGATTCGTGACGCGCTTGACGTGCGACGTTGCTTATTATGGATGGCCTCCTAGCCTAAACTAAATGAAAACATACTTAATTAGCTCTATTATAATTCCCTATGGCCATGGCCAGGCTTATAGTTTAGTTTATAGGCCATATTAATTATCAGATAGGGTTATAACATTTTTTATATCATTTTTTTTATTACATTCCAATTTCAAGGAAGGGCCTGGGACTTGACTGGGCAAGTTCAAAATGTATTAATAATATTATTATCAAACATTTAGGCTCATGTATGCCTTCTTATTAAATAAAGAAAGAATGAAATGGTAGCCTAATTTTTAGTATTTATTTTTACTCACCTAAAGTAAGTAGGCTAAAGCCCAAGGCTAAATCCTAAATATTCTGTTATAAAGTTATTTAGACTAGACTTTATTATAGTGTATAGTGAATTATTACTAAAAATTTGAACAAAACGAAAACTAATGAGATAGACTAGCTCTGTTTAGGCCTATTGATAGTTTTATTAATCTCATTTTGAATAATTATAACTCTACCATGGGTTGATGAGTCAGTCATTCTGGCACCAAAACAGTTACACAGCATGAATCGAATCATGGTAAAAATGAAATAAAGATTTTAGTTAAGTCACATCGTCGAAGATTTGATTAATTATTTAAGTTATGTGGTAGGTTACATACGTTTACACGTTTATAATATATGTTTGAAACAGTTACGGAAACTTACCACTTCTAACGTGTTAAATGCTAACATTTATTTACGGTATATCATGGAAAAAGTCGATGCTTCTTTCGGTAGTTCTTGGTTGAACCCGGCCTTCTACATGGCTGCCATATTATTCACCATCACAGGTTAAAAATAGCCACCAATGAAAATGTATAAATGCATTGCTCAAGGATGATTTCCCTTCCTTAGGTGGACGCTCTTTGATCGTAAATAAAAAGGAGTAGTCTTCTTTCTTCCCTTTATGGGGATATTAGTATAAAGGTGTAACGTCCGTGCAAGTATATAATAAATCTAAATATGTAAAAAAAATAAATCAAAACTGGTTTTAAAATTAAATGTTTAAGTATGAATCCAAATAGTACATGCTTTTAAGAAAAATACTATAGTTACACAGGCCTACAGCCTACGTACGTACCTCGTCTAACTAACCTAAACACAACTTACTTAGTGACATTAGTTTAGTATTTATTAAGGGACGTCAATTAATTACGTCAACAGTTTTAAGCAATTTTGACCCCCATTCCCCCTTGTCAAAAACTGTCAAACTTTCAGTAACCCCCCTCCCAGTGCAATTATGTCAACATTTGTATAACCCCCCCCCCCAACCAAAAAAACAAAAACAAAACATTAACAAATTAAATGAATTATAATATAAGTATTTAAAGACATTTTAATTTGTAATGATAATTAACGCAAAAGTTTTAAGCAATTTTGTCCCCCATTCCCCCTTGTCAAAAACTGTCAAACTTTCAGTAACCCCCCTCCCAGTGCAAATATGTCAACATTTGTATAACCCCCCCCCCCAACCAAAAAAACAAAAACAAAACAACAACAAATTAAATGAATTATAATATAAGTATTTAAAGACATTTTAATTTGTAATGATCTTTTTTAATAACACAAAATTGTAGTAAAAAATGTGATTGCATCTTTGGCTTGTTAACAAGTTCACACGTTTTTACACTTAAAACTTATATTGTAGAATCAATTAAAAGGTTGCTAAAGACTAAATATCATTGTTTGTGGAAGTAAAAATATGATTATTGTCGGTATAGCTGACAAATTAAAGCATAGTTTCTAGCTACTATCATCTTCCCAGGGAGTAGCCAGGTGGTGCTCTATTGTAACAATGGGCATATTAGCTGACTTGTCATTTTTATTTTGCGGAACTGATATACCAGACAAGTCAACATTATCCTCATCTAACCATTCAGTACTTATAAAATAAAAGCATTGTTGGTGTCTCTATCTCCTTGCAGCTACTCGCATTGGTCAAATCCTTTTTTGTTAAGGAGCAGGTGCTAATTTCTTATGCTTTGTCGGTGCTGTTGAACATGCCTTTTTCAACATGACTTGTGATGCAAAATAGATGTTACAGATTTTGCAAATCCTTTCAATCAGCGATGCTATTATTGTTACTCACTTTAAAGTCCCCTAATTCTCAAAATATCGTATTCCTACTCTATCAATACCATTTATCTTGACCGCACATGACACTTGAACCTAGTCCTTGTCCCATACCTGCAACATGACTGTAAACATACCGCCCTAGTCATTTGCGACTAATAGAATCGACAGTCGAAGAGAGGCCAACTTTTGACTTCTATTGCATTAACTAAATGTGCCGACATTCTGACCAGCTATCACCAGCGCACAGACAGGCACACATTAAATAAATCTTATATTAATAAAAGCCTAAAAATTATATAACTATTTTAATTTACACGCCTTAAATTTGTTGAAATAATGTAATAACCAGTCAATTTTTAAGATTAACATTTTAATAGAGAAAACATGATTGTTGACGTCAGCTAATCTAAACCAACCACCCTCCCCTTATCAACAATTGTCAAACATTTCCAAATCCCCTCCCCTCATTTTGTTGATATAATTAGTGGACGAACCCTTAGGTAAAGGTCTTAGTCGTCTTAGGATTCTGTCGTAGTGACATGACACTATTTTGACTAATTTTCCACCACCGCCTCCCTATTGTCACAAAATTTAGACACTTTATTATACATCTTCACGAATTCATAACACCCCGTCCCCTTAGCCCTTACACTTACACATGTATATATATATACAACATGTGTGTGTGTGTGTGTGCGTGTGTGTGTGAGTGTGCGTGCGTGTGTGTGTGCGTGTGTGTGTGTGTAAAGGAACATGAAATAAGTGGGACAAGGTACGGTAAAACCTGAAAACAGTTGCAACAAAAAAACTAGCATGTCGACCAGAGGCCTTCTTCCACAAACAAACAAACAAAGACGAACACAAATATAATTAAACAACCCCCTAAAAACTAAGTTTTTCAAAAAAACAACAACCTTTATTCGCATTTTTGTTTGCATTTATATAATTATACGTCATTTATCATTTATGTGATTGTAGCAACTGGTTTTTAGTACGGGAAGGGTTTTTTATCAAATTTAGTGGATTTAAAACCTAATAGATTAAAGATATTTTAAATTCAAATATGCCACAAACACATTTACAAACAGTTACAAAATTAATCTCCACACCAAAACACGCAACCATTGAACACATCATATCTTCATGTCTATTCGCCTTGAGAAATAGGGAAAAAAAACGATTTGGGGGTGGGGTGGGGTGGGGCTGAAAATTTTGAAAGAATTTGCTGTCATTAACAACGAAGCTGTAGTTTCAGCTCGAAGGATGACGGGAGGTATGTCATTTAACTTTCCGAACAGAGGAGTTTGGGGGCCTTAAGCATGGAGCGTAGGTTGGGGGCCCCGGAAGGGGGGGGGGTCCGGTGGTGGAGCTCCCTCGAGCTGAGGAGAAAACACCACCCACCACTACGGCACCTCCATTCTGCTGATTTCCTGTCTGCCACTCCAAAGCTCCCCCTGTTGCTTCCCTTCCCCTGCCTCCGAATTCAACTCAGAATGATAAATTTCAGGATGAGGAAGGTAACGTGAGTGACACAGACGGCTGCAGTGCCAGTTTTAAAAAAAAACCGGGGGATTGAGGGCGCCTCACGGGGGGGGGGGCCCTCACGTTCGGGGCCCTGCGCGGATGCGTAGTCAGCGTATGCCCCCCCCCCCCTACGGGCCTGTTCCGAAGATTTTGCCTGAGACACACGAATAAAGGCGAAGTTAATAAAAAGGATTTTATTTTTATATTTTTAATAGCTGAACTGAAATGCTGTATTCGAGATATTGTATCCAAGAGGACAACAAGAGTAATGAGGTAGACCAATTATAAGCAAGAGAATTAATATGGGTGAGAAGTATGAAAAGTAAGTCCACTGCCATTGGTTGTAAAAATAAGGGGCGGAGATAAGATCGAACAAGTGAAGGAGCATATGACACTGCCATTGGTTGTAAAAATAAGGGGCGGAGATAAGATCGAACAAGTGAAGGAGCATATGACACTGCCATTGGTTGTAAAAATAAGGGGCGGAGATAAGATCGAACAAGTGAAGGAGCATATGACACTGCCATTGGTTGTAAAAATAAGGGGCGGAGATAAGATCGAACAAGTGAAGGAGCATATGACACTGCCATTGGTTGTAAAAATAAGGGGCGGAGATAAGATCGAACAAGTGAAGGAGCATATGACACTGCCATTGGTTGTAAAAATAAGGGGCGGAGATAAGATCGAACAAGTGAAGGAGCATATGACACTGCCATTGGTTGTAAAAATAAGGGGCGGAGATAAGATCGAACAAGTGAAGGAGCATATGACACTGCCATTGGTTGTAAAAATAAGGGGCGGAGATAAGATCGAACAAGTGAAGGAGCATATGACACTGCCATTGGTTGTAAAAATAAGGGGCGGAGATAAGATCGAACAAGTGAAGGAGCATATGACACTGCCATTGGTTGTAAAAATAAGGGGCGGAGATAAGATCGAACAAGTGAAGGAGCATATGACACTGCCATTGGTTGTAAAAATAAGGGGCGGAGATAAGATCGAACAAGTGAAGGAGCGTATGATTCTGTTAATTTTTTCGCTCTGATCAAGCAGAAATTACAAAAATTAAATTTCATTTCATAGTGGAGTCATCCCCCCCTACACCCCTTTTTCTAAATCTGTTTGGGAATAACTGGAAATGGTTTATGCAAGCATACGGCAACGTGTCGTAAATTATTTATACCCGAAAAGTCAATACAAGTTTTAACAGCCTCTCATCCCGAACATTCCCCGGACACCTTATTAAATAAAATAATTAATCTAAATCTAAGTTACAATATATCAAAGCCAAAATAGCATCAGTAATTCCTTTTGATAACGCTGACGTGTTTTTGATAATGAATTTTTTTTCCTGTTTCTAGCTAAATACCAACAGCCTCAACTACTTTACCTGATTTACGCCTTAATACAAGGAGAGTATTAGTTGTTTTGAAATGGTCTTCACGGAAACTTCTCCCCCTTGCACTCGCAGCCACACATGTTTGACTGCGATAAGTTCTACCTTTTTATTTTGATAACGCTGTCGGCCGAGCGGCGTATTTTACCTTAAAGAAATCTAACACGGGGAGCACGTGACGAAAAAAAATTGCACACGCGAAATATAGTGAGTGAATGTAGGTGCAATTCTTTTGAGTGGTAATTTTACCACTTCCTGGCGTGCGCGAGTGGGAAATGTCAGATTGCTATGTACAGGCGCAGTTTTTTTTTTTAATATTTTTTTTTTTTTTTACGGTTGTGTTTTTCGCCGAATGCATGCATGCTTTCACATTCATAAAGATGCGTTCGCCCCCATACTCAGTGGCGTAACAATATCATTAAAATAATCTGGTAGGTATGGAACAAGAACAAGGACAAGGTGGTCGTCGGCCTCGTTTGCATAACACAGCAGAAGCAATATTATTTTTTTATAGCATGGCCGGGCATTTGTTGGGATTTACACCGTAGCCGATATATAATATAATCACCAAAGGGGACAAAGGTCTGTGGCGAAAATAGGGGGGTTGCGGAGGGTGCGATAGCCCCGGTCGACACTTTTGGGGTTCATATCTAACATCCGGTGTATGCAGTGGCGTAGTTAGGGTTATTGCCACTCCGGGCGGGCTAAGATTTTAGTTTTATCCCTTCAAAGAGAAAATCTCTTCAGTCGGCTGAGGAAGCCATCCTTCGATATAAAGTTAAAAATGTGCAACCCGGGAGTGGACCGCCGTGTCCACCACCACCCCCCTTCCTACGCAAGTGTATGTATAGGCCTATATGATGTTTATGAGTGATGAGTGTGCTGGGGGGGGGGGGCGCTCTGTTTTGAGCACGTCCCTGGCGGCATTCAGAATTCCACTGACAAGTTGGAACAATTATTTTATATGTATCAGGTAAGATAATTTTAAGTCAATTTGTGTATACATCCTAATCATATAACATTGTACAGTGACAAAAGACAAACGAAGTCATTCAGTCCTGTAAAGGGGGTGTACCAAGGCGACTCCTCTCCAACTTCTGTCCTCTTTTGCTTCAAAGGAATTATTCTAGGAAATTTTAATTTATTTTTTTATTTTGTTTATTTACTTATTTTATTTGTTTTCTTCTAATTGGGCTGGGGTGGATCAGGACGTAGCCCGCACATACACAAGGGAAGCAATGACTATGCACGCCGACGGTCTGTCTGTCTGTCATTCGGTATGTCTTTAGGTATGTCTGTCTGACTGTCGGTCTGTCTTTCAGTCTGTCTGTCTGTCTGTCGGTATGTCTGTCGGTCTGTATGTCGGTCTGTCTGTCCGTTGGTCTGTTGGTCTGTCGTTCTTTCAGTCTGTCTGTTGTTCTTTCGGTCTGTCTGTCTGTCTGTCTGTCTGTCGTTCTTTCGGTCTGTCTGTCTGTCGGTCGGTCTGTCTGTCGGTCGGACTGTCTGTAAGTCTGTTGGACTGTCTGTCAGTCTGTCTGTTGGTTTTTCGGTCTTTTTGTCGGTCGGTCTGTCTTTCTATTGTTCTGTCTGTCTGTTGTTCTTATAGGAGCCAGAATGATCAATTCATTGATCGCGGGCCCTTAAAATAAAGAAGAAGAAGAAGTCTGTTGTATGGAGCCTCGATGTAAGGAGGAACGCCGCGAAGCACGATCCTTTGCAAATTCTTCCCATGTGTCCGGGTGTATATAGGGCGCTTTCGGTGAGGCTTTTAGGTTGCCTTTAAAACCTTTCTACTGTCCACCCAGAGCGCCTGCCATTCTCAAGCGTGTCATTAAATATTCTTTTGGGTCGGCAATGGTCGGACATTCTTGCAACGTGACCGGCCCAGTGAAGCTGCGACTGCTTAAAAAAATATTTATAGATCAGGGTTTCTTAAACTGGGGTATGCAATGTAATGAGATGCGGGAAGACCCAGCACAAGATTATTTGTGTAGCACATGCTCTGACATCATTGTAACTCATGGCGTGAGATCTTATTTTTTAGTGCGTTTGTCCTGTTTTCCCACTTCCGGAGAGACGAATGAATACTGCTTGAGTTTTCTACTGTGTTCTTTTCTTTGTTATATTTTCATTTCTATTGTTGGCTGAGGAATGCTTTATGCCGAAACGTCCTTGTTTTTTGTCCTGTTACCTTATTTCAAGCTTCCACATACCTCGTTTCACTATTTCATTCATTTGCGTTATGTCAGTAGCATGGTCACTTGTTTTATGTTAATGATTCAGGATGCCGGCTAAGACTTCTTCCATTCTTCCACTTACTTATCCAGTCACTTATCCAGGCACGCAAAGAAGAATACTGAATTCTGATTAAACTTACAGTACTTTATTATATCACACTTTACACTGATAATATTAATAATAATCCTTGCATGAATGTAATCATTTCAAATATATATATATATATATAATATTCCACCACTCAGAAAGACACGTCCTCACTCTGCTACAACTCAGCTCAACTGTACTATATCTCAACTCTACTCAATCTATTGCCCCTTTATTACCAGCAAAGCGTGGAAACGACCGCTTTACCAAAAAAACATAATTTACTCTCCAAAAACGTGGAGCTCACATTTTCTTCTCAAAAA
>CAXITT010000023.1:743111-763489 GCA_964033795.1 Lymnaea stagnalis | reverse complement strand
CCCCCACCCCAGAAAGTTTTCTGCGGGCGCCCATGTATGCGTATACTGATTAAGCTAAGTAACTAAGTATATTACTTATACTACAATTGTGTATATACTTTATACTGCATAATATTTAGTATAGTAATAGGCTATTACTATTATACTACCGGTATACAGATATTATTCGCAGATTTCGGTCTGCCGATAACGCTAAACATTATTCACAGAGCTGTGTGGATAACGCTCGACATTATTCACAGATTTCGGTCTGCCGATAACGCTAAACGTTATTCACAGAGCTGTGTGAATAACGCTTCCCATATGATAATATATAGTATAGTGAAAGACACGAGACTTAAAGCCGTAGGGAGAGGATGTAACTGTGCAGAAAACAATTATGATTCCACGACCGCTACGGCTATGTGTAATGTTTTAGTCATATATGTGATCCCTACCGGCCTGTTTGTGTCAGAGTGAGAGGTGTTTGTTTTTGGGTGTTGAACTTTATTCTTTAATTTTATATTATCTTCTCATGCCTCATGCAAACAATAATTATGCCCAAGCGTCAATGTACGTTTTTTGGATGATTATTCCAAAGAGTGAAACTATATTAAAAAGGGACGCTATGAAATTGAAGCCGAGTGCACAGTTTGCAATAATGTTTTTAGTATTGGTCATGATGGACGTTCAGACATAAAACAACACATCACATCAGTGAAACATAGGAAAAGACTGAGCGCCCCAATTAGATTTCTAGGTTAGATTTCATAGTTAAAATGAGCATATTTCAATAAACAGTTCCCGGCCCAGGCCCCCCGGACCCTTCTTTAACTGGAGGGTATCCCCCCCCCCCCCAACAACAACAACAAAACAACCGCCCTTGAAAGCGTCCTGTTTTTTCAAAATCATGATTTGGTCACCCTACCCTAGGCCTAAGTTAAGTAAGGCAAGAAGGGCCATTAATTTTAAGGGTTTTTTGTGCTAATTTGGAGAGATAGCGCCCTGACATCATTTGCAGGTTTGTTCCCGGTTCCGATAGGGTCAAAATCCTGGTTCCGATAGGATCAAAACCCAGGTTTGAATAAGTTTAGGGTTCAGGTTAGGTTTAGGGATACATTTAGGACATAAGTTTGCGGGTTGTGGCAACCAAGATTGCATCCGCGGTGCTATCTCTCCAAATTTAACTTTTTTTTATACTTTACTGATTCGTAATCTTATTATTTACACCAGTTTGATTAGTTCTATTCAATATATTGAGTTCATTTTTTCACCATTCATTTTATTATTTTAATTTTTAGGCATAAATACCATATACCGTATATTTAATATATTATTATAAGTATTATTATATTTATATGTGTACTACTATAAAGTTTGTGACAACATATATTAATATTATGATTCCCTAAGACTAAGATGACACCCCACCCTTGCCCAGCCGTACCTAGCAAGGTCCTATAACTATAGCCTATATTAAATTTAATTAAATTAAGGAAAAATGCTTGTACTTGCCACTCACCATGCCTTGGACATGGTCATAGATAATTTTGAAAAGTGTTGGTATTAGCCTAATCTTATCACCCCCATGATTATCAATTTAATTTTTTTTCATATTTAGGAAAAGTAGGTCATATATTAATTTTGATTGTCTTATTGACTATAAATAATTAATATAATTTCACAAAATTTAATTATACTGGACAATAGTTCAGTATCCTCATCATAGTCATCATATTGTTCACTATCAACTATATTGGTTCTACAAATATTAATGAATCTTATTTCCCCCTACTACTGTTTAATTCTGGTCTCAACAGTTAGTAAACCTACAGCTGGTATGTATTAAACTGTACTCCTCTGAGTGAGGCAGATTTTTGAAGTTTGAATTTAAAAATTAAATAAAACAACATGAAGTTAGAATAAAGAATAATATTAATTCATGTGTCTCATGGTTTAATAAAGTAATATATCAACTTAACAATAGAATATTTACTCATTCATGATTTTGTTTTACAGAGACTATCATTATGGGTGTGCATGGCTTGTGGCAGTTACTCCAGTCGGCTGGTCGCCCTGTCTCTCTTGAATCTTTAGAGGGGAAAATTCTTGCTGTTGGTATCCTTTTGAAGAATACATTCATTTTAAAGAAGCTGGGAAAAAAAACTCCATTCTAAGAATGTTTGAACTTGAAATGGTCCCAAAGATATCTTCAATAATTACTTATGTGTTAATTGTAATTGTTTGTTCAAACTTAACTCAAATTATTAGTCTATATGTGATTTTAATTAATTAGTCTCTCTGGCACCCAACTTAATGACAAGAAGGCTTAAGTTTACAATAAATAAAAAAGCCAATAATCTGTTCATAATTACAACCCACACTGAAAAACTCAGTTATTCTTAAGGCACACTTATTACATGGAAGTCTTGCTGCAGACTAATTTTAAGGAAAACGAAAACAAGTATTTTCAAGACTGAAAATATATGAGCGAGTATGATGAATTAAAAAAACAAATTTCAATTTATTCGGATCAATAAAAATATCTTATCTTTATCTTATTTTAATGCGTCACAGTTATAATGGGCTGGTTACATGATACATGAAGGCCAAGGATAACGTTCTAATTCTTTCTTTAAATTCTTAAAATATCACCGTTATAATTCCCTGGTTATATGAAACACTTATAATAAATTCTGTCTATCCACCTTAACTTTGGAAAGACGTGAGTATTTGGTTGCACCAGACAATGAAAGGAATGAGAGACAAGGATGGAAACCCTCTTCCCAATGCACATTTGCAGGTATTCAGTATTATAACCCTAATATTTGTCATCAAATAAAACTTTGTAAGTAATTTAATTTTTTGTTTACTGATTGTTTATTGTTGATTATTGAAAAACAGTAAAAGAAAAAAGGCTCTGGCTTTACATTGCATTTTTTTTTTTTTTTAAACCTGTCTAGGTTGTGGTATGTTGTTTAAATAATATCTTCTATGGCTAAATACACCATTTCTTTTATTCAAGGGACTTTTCTCAAGAGTGTGCAAACTGTTGTATTATCGGATCAAGCCAGTGTTTGTGTTTGATGGGGGTGTTCCAGTTCTAAAAAGGCAAACGATGGTTAGTAATTGTCCAATACACTGTGGATCTGGTCATTTGAGATACCTAAATCAGGAAGAGAGTCCCAAGGCTTATGTAGGTGCCCTACATACATCAAGAAAAGTGTCCCAAGGCTGAAGCAGTTGTCGCACTAATGCTGATTTTGACATCATTCAGAAAACACATCTCAACATAAAAAGTCTGTTTATGAAGTAAAAAGAAAATGTCAGCTAGTGTCTCAAACTAGTTGTAATTGTATTCATCAAAAACTTTAATACGTTGTAATTTTGTCAGTGGAAGTTTTTTTAAGTTTAGACTTATCCTCAGCTTTATAATTTTAATCTCCAAATTTAAAAAAATCAACCAGTAATCTAGTATGAAAATTGTAGTCCTTTCTTGCATGAAGTAGCACAATTTTACATTATATTTTGAAACATAAATGATTATATTACAATTTTTGTGTGTTCATTTTTTTAAAGGAAATTTGGTCTACTAGAAATAAATTTTAATGTTAAAAGCTCTGCAGGCTTGACATCTTGAATAAATCATTACCGTATTATCATATGTGGTATAATGAATGGAACTAGTCATTGATATTAAATAATATTGAAAAACATGTAGTATTAAATGTATTGACCTAAATTGATAGTTTCTCTGGAGGGGAATTATGGTTTAAAGGAGCCTCAACAGAATAAAAATTTTGTTTTTCACTTTATCCAAACTATCCAGGCTGCGAGAAGGGAGAGAAAGGCGGAAGCAGAGAGAGAGAGCAGTGACATAGCCCAGAAGTTGCTGCGTAATCTAGTTCAGAGCAGTGCGGTCAAACAAGCTCTTGGGGACACCGGTAAACCGAAACGTGTTCCTGGTGTTCAAAAGGGACGCAACCAAGACAGAGACATATTTGAACTAGCTCCTTTACCAGAGTCAGAAGAGATTGGGTATATATCTGAGTGTTGTACTCTTAATTCTGATACTGCTCTTAAATTAAATTTTAATTAATTCGAATTCATTTTTAAGAAATTGCTTACCATTTTCACTTTAAGTAAATTTAAATCAAACAGGTAGATTTTACTTTGAGTGACCAGGTTCATGTATTCTTTCCAGCCTCACAATGAATGCTGAACAGTGGGAAAAGGACTTTGAACAGCAGGAGAACTGGATCAGAGTAAATTATATTTTTTTAAATATAATTAATCTCTGCCCTGTATTATTTTGTTGTCATAGTAACAGTGTTGGACTTAGAAAAAAATTATTGCTTGGTGAATGGTACCACAAACAACAAAGTGAAATAGAAAGGTTATAATTTAGCACAAAAAAGTAATCATATGCATACATTTTTATAATGTGTATTATGCATTTTCATTTGTGTCAACAGGAGGGTCTGGCCGTTTTGTCAGACGCTAATCCAGACTCTGAAGAGTTCCGGTCCTTGCCTATGGAGATTCAGCATGAGATTTTACATGAAATAAAAGAACAAAAGAAATACCATAATCTCAGGACGTTGACTAAAATGCCAGAGGTAAGAAACGTGTGTTTATTTGAGTTGATTTGAGTAGAGATCAATGTAAAGAAGGGAAAATTATTAACCCACAAACTGTCCAATGCAAATGTGCTGTGGTGTCAATACCTTTTTTAGTAACTGTGATATGCGTCACCTAAAAATACTAAAATACCCAAAACTTATAGAAAATGAATCCAGAGACCCGTCTAACTATAGATATTATGATTGGTCAAGAAATCATGTGGTATGAATTTTGGAATTCTGTGATCTATGTTAAATGAAGGTGACCTTGGCCATTCTATAGCTATTACAATTGTGTCCTCAGCTTCAAACCCATACTGACTGTTAGGTCATTTTTATCATCTAACCACGTTTTCCAGACTCATAAAACATTATTCTTTCAGTTTAGAAAATCTTAAGTTATTTGGGTTTATAGAAATTTAAAAAAGATTCATTGATGTCCTACAAATTTAATTATATAATGCCTGTTAAATTCATTAGTACCTTATTTTCCACTACTTCCACTGTTAGAACTTGAACTACTTATTCTAGCTCCACTATTGTAATTACCACTCCAATCAGTAATATTGACAAAACTATCTTCAAAAAAACTTTCTTCAAAAATTAATTCAAGTAAATTAGGCTTTTGAATTGCAAGGCTAAAATCTCAGTCCTACAAATTAGTTTAAAAAAAAAATAAACTCTGAAAATTTCAGCTCGGTTCATAATTTAAATTTTTAAAAAAGTGAACAAGTGAAATATTGGGCTTAGATTTCTATAAATAGGAAGAAAATCTAATTTTTTTATCCGTTATCCCCCTTAAAACATTTTAAAACTTATGAATTTCTTTTATAATATTAATTTTAGTATTGGATAGGTCGATTATACACAGAAGCTGCCATAATGGGCGATGAATGGCCGCCATGACAGTTCTTGGGTTAATGTGATTAACAATTGGGAAGAGCGTTTGATGGTTGTAATGGATGGGCTGTGCCTTGTAGCGATGTTTGTGGAGGAGAAGAGCGTTTGATGGTTGTAATGGATGGGCTGTGCCTTGTAGCGATGTTTGCGGAGGAGAAGAGCGTTTGATGGTTGTAATGGATGGGCTGTGCCTTGTAGCGATGTTTGCGGAGGAGAAGAGGGTTTGTTAAAGGAAAACACTTAAAGGGAAATAGCTAATGTAAAAGATGTGAATAACATATTGTTTGGAAACAAACTGATACACTTATTCATCTGGTGGTAGAACAAACATTTTTCAAGTAGGGTCAATCAAGTGATGCTATAATGCAACTCCTAAAATTATATAATTCTAAGGGGAAAATGTCAAAGTGACCTTTGTATTTTGTTTTCAATCCATTAAAACCTATATATGTAACAAGAAGTTGATCAGAAATTTCAAATATAAAATCTTGCTCTTTATTGAAAACTACCATTTTATTATCCCAGGACTCTGACAGTTTTTCATCTTACCAACTGAAGAAGCTGATGAAACAAAGCAAACTGACCAACCGCATCGAAGAGGTACGCAAGGAAATGTCATCCAAGACGGCGGGGGACATAACCTATTCCCTGGGGGATGACTACTACGGGGATGAGGTGGAGGCAAGAAGAATCGTCTCGGAAGACGCCGCGCATTATGTACTCATCAAAGGCCTGACCAAGAGGAAACAAGAGGAAGAAGCGGAAAAGTACGAACTTGAGAACAAGGTGAAGGTGGAGAAAGAAGAGGATGATGATGAGGTCGAGGAGGGCGGCAGCGGTGGATTCCCGACCAAGGATCAGAAGTCTTCACAGGCAGCAAGCAAGAAGTGCTTCTCTGGTTCCGACAGCGACCTAGAAACACTGATGGCAAGGAGGGGGCAGCTAAAGAGAGCGAAGAAGAAGAAGAAAACAGCAGCAGAGAAAAAACCTGGCCCAATTAGAGGTGTATCTAAATATAGCAACATACAATCATCCCATAAAAGGGCCAGCACAGACAAAGGTGATTGTTTGCAAGTACCAGCCTCGGCCAGTGTTGGTGGAAATGATGAGATTAACGAAAGGGATTCCAGCTCTGAAGGTGAGACGTTTGCTAAGTTATAGTGTCAATAAACTTCACATATCAGACACAAGTCTGGGCTAGCTAGACAAAGGATAGGATTTTTAAAAAAAATGTAATCAAACACTATTATAGACTACTATTTTCACTGGCAATGGGGACTCAAGGCTTAAAAAGCAAAACAATTAATATTGAAAAAAATTTTTTATGCCTTTACTCATCATGGTCCATTTCCTTTTATTCCAAGCTGGACAAATGTTTAGTTACAGATTGGGAGCATTAATTGTTTAAAATTCTGTGCAATGATATTCACAATAACTTTCATATGGCTTTTCAACTAACAAAAAAAAAAAAATTTAAAATTCTGTGAAAATATATTCACAAAAACTTTCATATGGCTTTTCAACTAAAAAAAAAAAAAAAAAAAAAAAAAATCACCAACAAATTTGACTAAATTTCCATGTAGCTTTCAGAATCAAATATTTTATTTCGTTTTTGCTTCACCAGATGAAGGTTTCATTGAGGTGACCATTGACCCCAATGCTGCAGCGGAAGATGATGACCTTTTCCCATCAAGCATCTTTGAAAGAAGTGAAGACCCATGCAAAGATGTGCTGTCGGACATGCTCAGTCATGCAAGTGAGACGGAGCCAGCGCTGCAGGAAAAGTCTGGCCACGTAACAAGTGCCGTCACCGCTGCTGCTTCTATGGACGATGAAGTCGTGGCCAAAAGAAAAAGTGTCTTGAGCGATATTTTAAGTCAACTGGCGGAGAAGAAGAAAAGTTTAACTGTCCTCTTGTCCGACAGCATTGCAGATGATGATGATGTTAAACTAGAGGCAAATGTTAACGACGGTGGCAGCGACTCTGGCAAATGGTTACACGAAGACGATAGTAGCGGTGCTGTATCGGCGCCTGGTGGCCACGTGGGTGCGGTGCTTGGTTCCAAGACGTCAGCCCCGGAGTTTGATTTCAGTGCAAGTGGTGGTTTTATCAAGGAGGAATCATCCACAGATGAAGATGGCGAGGGAGTGGTTTGCAGTAATAAGGTCGACGCATCGCTGAGACCTGCCTCCCAGGGCCCTGAGGTGCCCTCTACCAAACAGAAATCTGGGAACCCGGAAATCAATCAAATTGTTTCACATGAGTCATCAGACGAAGACGATGACTTGAAGCTCGCAATCGAGCTGTCGCTGCAGAGTTCCAAAACTGAATGCGCCGCTGGAGGCAAAAATAGTGAAGTGGTGGCAGGTGCTAACGATGACTTTGTGACGTCACCTCAGCTGCCAGTTGTGACAAAATCTGGAAAACAATTCTCTAATATTTCCGAAGATGACCTATCGGACTCTGAGAGTGACGGCAGTTTTGAAGCTGTGCAACAGTCGGTAGCGGTGACTAGTCCCGGGCAGTCTACTGAGTCCCTGTCATTTGAGCTTGATAAAGAGTTGAAAGATCTTGAGGAAAATGATTTGGTGGCTGAAGAGGAAATGAAAGACGGGAAAGATGAAACATCAGCTGCCCCCAGCCCTCGGTCAGGAATTAATACCAGCGGGTCATTGTCAACAGAATCCCCAAGCAAGCTTGGGAGTAGACCCCAGCCTGAAGATTTTGAGGAGAATGAAATGGACACGTATTTTCACAACCTGAATGAGGTGAGTTCCCTTAAGGCTGAGATTTGAAAAAATTTAATTATTTTTTTGAGCGCAACTAAATGAATAATTCAGACACTAAATATACAATGTTCTGGCACCGGCAATGGTTTAACAGCTGGTTGATATAGATGATATGTTAATCACCAGCTTGTCCGGAAAAGGGAATTTAAATCCTCCATAGGGGATTCTTCGCAAGTTGCACTTCTCAATTCAACAAAGTGCATGGTCTGAGAAAATTTATTATGTTAATGATTATTCGCTAAGTTAGGATTTTGGACTAACACATGACTCATTACATTGTAAGTATTAACACTTGGGCAATATTATAATAATTATTTAATACCTATTACTTAAATACCAGTTAAATAGATTGTATTTTAATATCTATCAAAAAGTTTTTCTGACAATACCGATCTAATAGTTATTATGACAACACCTATCGAATAGTTACTATGACAATACCTATCTAACCACAGGACATGCTGATGGACCTAAACACAGATTTGGATACCGAGAGGGCTACTCTGCTTTCAGAACAGGGCAAACAAAACAGACTGGCCACCTCTGTAACTGAACAGATCAACATGGAGGCTCAGGTAGAGACAGGTGATAGATAAATAGGTTAATTTATAGAGAAACTCTTTTCATTGTCCTCCAAAATCTAATTATGCACAGTAATGATGCATAAAATATTTTGCTTCCTGTGATCTTTTCGATAGGAAACATATTTTTTTTGTGAAAACCCTACTTCCAGCAATAATAAAGCATAAATGGCCAGTGGCGTAGCTAGGTTTGGTGTCACCTGGTGCGGTAAACTCAATGTGTCGTGTGTCCTGAACACTTCCGCAATGTGGATTTCTTCTTGTTAAAACAAGAGGAATTCCCCTTGGTGTAACAAGGGCAAGAGCAAAAACAAATTAATTGAAGGTCAGGAGGTAAAGTATTTTAGAACCGTAACATGTACTTAAAATCGCCTGCTCACATTGTATTTGGTCTATCAATGGAAAGCTTGAGTTCTCAGAATTTTAGATAAATATAGCTTCCTGTCACTTCACAAAGTTACTGAACACTTTAATTGGCATTGAATGATGGTCGAAATTGTGTTTTTCTGACCTAATCATAGAGTCACATCAGTTCTGATGCATCAATCTTGAAATTTCAATAAAGCATGCCTTTGGATTGGTTATATGTGTGGAAAATTCCATGTGATCAGTTTTTCTCTTATGAAATTCGGTGAGACCCAACAGTGTGTGCTCTGTAAGTATGCAATTTTTCAATTTGGTGTCATCCGCTGAGATGGTGTCACTCGGTGTGGCCTGCACCCCCTAGCTAAGCCACTGTACATTGTACATGGCAGACATCCAACACTTAAGTTTTCGAACTGTTTTCTATTTCTTGTTGTTTATTCTTTTGTCCTGTCCGCTGAAGAAGACTCTTAGCCGAAACGTTCTACTTTTATTGCTCTCTCTTTATATTTCAAGCTTCACATACCTTGTTCCATCATTTCCTACACACGGCTTGAATGAGGTCCTTCATTTACCATCCTTTAGACCTTAATCTCTGATATTAAGCCATTCACTCATTTTCTTTCAATCTCACTGCTCAAAATGCTGTGTGCCCATCCTTGTTGATGGCGAAAGTACAGCCGATCACTGTTTTATTCATGTGAATGCACTATCCAACTATTTTAAGTTCAATTTTAATTCCAATTTGGAAGCTCATGTTTTCAGAACTAGGCAGGGATTTCTCATGTGATCTAGGCAGGGCTTTCTCATGTGATCTAGGCAGGGCTTTGTCTTGTGATCTAGGCAGGGCTTTGTCTTGTGATCTAGGCAGGGCTTTCTCATGTGATAATGTATGTTATATCCTAGAAGGAATCAAACATAAAAATTGTTGAACCTTCAAAGTATTATATTATTACTTCAGGGTGGTGGGTTTTTAAAAAAATAAATGGCAGTGTAAATTAAATAGTCAATGAAGCATTCATGTACATCAGTGTACTTCAGGAACTCTTGAGGCTGTTTGGCATTCCATACATCGTGAGCCCGATGGAGGCTGAGGCTCAGTGTGCGTATCTTGACATCACCGACCAGACACAGGGCACCATCACTGACGACAGTGACATCTGGCTGTTTGGTGGACGAAGGATGTACAAAAACTTTTTCAACCAAAGCAAGCACGTGGAGTTGTTTACCTTTGACAGCATCTACAATCACTTTGGTAAGTGGATTGGTCGTCTAAAGCAAACATAGATAGAAAAAATAAATTCTGATGACTTAAATTGTGTTAGATTCAGCAACATTTGAACTGCCAGTGAAGTGGTGCATTTGATTTCAAGTTTAAGGATGTTTAACAAAATGTTTCTCACGATAAAAAATGGAGAATTTTTACCAAATGTTTCTCATGATAAAAAACAGAATTTTTACCAAATGTTTCTCATGATAAAAAACAGAATTTTTACCAAATGTTTCTCATGATAAAAAAATAGAATTTTTACCAAATGTTTCTCATGATAAAAAACAGAATTTTTACCAAATTTTTCTCATGATAAAAAACAGAATTTTTACCAAATTTTTCTCATGATAAAAAACTAAGAATTTTTACCAAATGTTTCTCATGATAAAAAGACTGAAAACTGAGGATTTTTACCATAAATGTATCTCATAAAAATGAAAGACTTTAGAACAGTCTTAAGTACATTCATTTATTCAACCAAAAAACATTTTTTTTTTTTTAAATTTAAACAGAGAGTGGGGTGGGAATAATATTTAGGAGAATTTCTCTCATTACTTTTGTAGCATTGTCACATGATCTTTTCTTATCAGACTTCCTTCCCTTTAAAAAAAAAATGTTACATAAATTACACTCTCAAATATTGGTTGTTTTTTTTTAACTAGCATCCACATTAATTCTGTTTTAGGTCTGAACAGAGAACAGCTTATCAACGTGGCTCTCCTGTGTGGAAGTGATTACACAGAGGGCATCCAAGGTGTTGGTCCGGTCAGGGCCCTGGAGATCATGGCTGAATTCCCCGGGGATGGTCTTGAGGGACTCACCCTGTTCAGGTAGAACCCCCCAAAACCATTGAAAAATCAACCCCTGAAAATGCAAGTTTTTCATGTAAACCCCTTTGTATCATCACAGGCAGGTCAGACTTTTCCATTCAGAAGCCATGTCAAATGGTGAACTGCTGTTGAAAACACAAGTTCTTCATATAACCCCCTTGGTATCATCACAGGCAGGTCAGACTGTTCAATTCAGAAGCCATGTCAAATGGTGAACTTCTGTTGAAAATACTTTTCTTATCTCTTTCATTTTTCCCTTGAAAAACACATTTTATAATTTTTTCCCCCTCAAAAAAAATTTGTGGATTTACCTCTGCATTATTGTGCAACTTAGCAATGGCTACAGATCTCAAGAAATCATTGCGCCATGTTTCCTTCGTCGTCCACTTGAAAAGCAGGAAAAAAAACTGATGTTGTGGGGTGGGAGATGAAAATGTGTTGTCATCGGCAACAAGTCTCTCTGCCAAGTTTCAGCCTGATTGAATGACGGGAAGTGGGTCAATTTGCCTTCCAAAGAGATTGCCACAAAGAAACAAAAGCGACGTTAATTAGAAAGGATTTTTAAAATAAATAGAATGTTGCAGGGGTAGAATGTTGCAGGGGTAGAATGTTGCAGGGATAGAATGTTGCAGGGATAGAATGTTGCAGGGGTAGAATGTTGCAGGGATAGAATGTTGCAGGGGTAGAATGTTGCAGGGATAGAATGTTGCAGGGATAGAATGTTGCAGGGGTTAATCTCCCGGCAGAATCGTTTCTGCCAAGTGCAGAGGCTGAGTGTCCACAGCACTCGTGTCTCTACGTCTAAGGTAGGGTTTATAATGTGCTCAAAAATTAACACAGCACTGCTCATTGCATTGGTTCAGTTACTGAAACTAGCTCAGATGTTACCTTGTTGGCTGCTTCGGCTCTACTCACTCCACTGGTATATCTCGACTGAGAAATCTAATATATCTATTCACATCTTAACAACAAAGACTACATCATGCTAAAATTAATAACATGTATCATGACAATGACATTTTTAATTTGCTGCACTACAAATTTGAAGCATTCCCCCAAAACACACAATTGTTGCACAACTTTTCCACACCATATTCTAGCCCCAGCACGCCCCCCCCCCCCCCCCTCCCCAAACCATGTGACTGGCTCAGGGTAGCAAGAGAAAGCCAAAACAGACAATCCTCTGATAGCCAAAATAAGTTTAATAAGCTGGTATTCCATTATACCGAGAAAACATATGGGGCGAACATGGAACAGTTTTGATACATAAAAGAAACAAACGTTCTGGCTATATTTAAAATAAAAACAGAATGACCAAACCAAAAATTAACAACAATAAAGACAAAAAAGAAATAAATAACAATAAAGGTAGCAAAATTCAAGATTATAAAGGGATTGTCCATCATGGCATTTCTCTAATAATTGTTGCACACTGTATATTTCGTTGCACACTGTATATTTTGTTGCACACTGTATATTTTGTTGCACACTGTATATTTTGTTGCACACTGTATATTTTGTTGCACACTGTATATTTTGTTTTATTGTGCATCATGTGTTTTTAGAGAGTTAATAGTTAATGAATGCTTTTCCCGCAATTTAGTTGGTGACACCATTCAGTTGGTGATAGTGATAGCCATAATTTAAACATAACTTGGGTGATGCCTTAGTTTTAGATTAACAATTACAACTAAATGAAAATTCTCTGTGACTTCCAGAAAGTGGTGGGACATAGCAAAGAAGAAAGGCAAGCTTGCATCCGGGAATAAAATCAGGGAACACTTGAAAGATCTCAAGCTCATTCCAGGTAGAGTTGTATTCATAAACTTGAAATTTACCATTTATTGTGAACTGAGGCTCCACTGAAAATAGTTAAAGTGAACAGGCCTATGTAGGTTGATACCTTTGTGAACTGACGTCCACCCAAAGTAGTTACAGCAAACAGGTGCAGATTGATACCTATTTTCAATTTGATATTAAGTTAAACCTTTCTTGTTATTGTATAAAGTTACTAGCTATAGCCTGCCAAACAATGGCAGCCGCATGCTGACTCTACTAAATTTACTTGACAAAACATGCATTCAAGTAACACACTTTATAAGATTCCCAATTGGTGCATAATTAATACACGTTATAATGCACATTCCTTGCAGGTTTCCCTAGTGCAGCTGTTGTGGATGCTTACTTGAATCCTACTGTGGATGACTCAGAAGAGAGGTTTAAATGGAGTCCTCCAGAGCTGGGGCTGCTTAGAGAGTATCCTTGTCAGGCTGATAGCTATTATTAAGTTTAATATGCCATTCATAATTTTTGTGTTAAAAATAAATAATTAATGAGATATAGGTTACTAGAATTGTCAAATGGAGCTGTTGAATTTGACAGCTTTTAAGAGTCATATCAGGCCTGCACCTATGGGGGGGACAACCATGGCACTTGTCAGGGGCCTGAGATTAATAGGGGCTGCCCTTTTAAAATATACGCACATGTCTGAAATACGAAAGGGGCCCAAACTCTGTCAGCTGCTTGGGGCCCAGAATTTCCTAGGTGCGGGCCTGGTCATATAAATTCCTATTGTTCATATTTTTTTACACGGGACAGTGATTTAAATATATTTATTAAAGATTTATGCAACTTTATACACAAGCATGAAATTTATTATCAAAATGCCATAAAACAATACAGCGAAATAATTTTAGACAAGAAAGAAGAGAAATTTTCAAAAATGTGAAACCGCTTGAGACTCCTTAACATTAAAACTAGATTTGCCAAGAAAAAGTTTGGGTGGCCCAAAGAGAAAGCGGACCAGACACTTATACCAATGATGAAACAGTTCAACAAAAAAGAGGTTTAGGCACATTTCATTTTCACATTATTTTATTTGGCACATTTCATTATCATATTATTTTATTTGGCACATTTCATTATCACATTATTTTATTTGGCACATTTCATTATCACATTTTTTATTTGGCACATTTCATTATCACATTATTTTATTTGGCAACTGACTAGGAAATCGATCCCGAATATTATTTGTTAAATATAGAGAGAACAAATTTTATGTAGAGATTTATTCACTCTTTTAATTGTTTCATTTAATCAAATCTTATTATTAAGAATTCTTCCACTTGTCTTTCACCAGACGCAGGGCAGAATTTCCTCCTACTTCCAACCTGAGAGTTTCATCCAAGTTTCCAAGATCAAGAGTCAACGCCTGATGAAAGCTTTGGACCTGGTTAAAAACCCGAAGACGGTGAATGACCAAGATGCTGATACGGAGGGTACCACAGCGGGCTCAGACTCTGAAGATGGTGGCTCAGCAATGAGGAAAGAAAGTAAAACCGGCAAAACTTTAGGAAATAAAAGCAGAGAACCAAAAGCAGTCAAGAGGCCAAAGTCAGGGCAACCAGCCGAATCAGATGAGGAAAAGGCAGCAAAGGGAGGGAAGAAAGGAAGGAGCAAAAAGGGAAAATCAAAGACTTCAACCAGAGACAGGCAAGATTCCGGGGAACCGGTAGAAAAAGTTGGTAGTGAAATCTCGTTAGTGGAAAATAAGGGTGCTGATAATTTCATGGGGGTAATGTCCGAGAAAGTGAAACATGCGTCTACATTGCTGGAACAAAGGAAGGCTAGGGGAAGGAGAGGAAGGGGAGGCAACACCAGAGGAAAGGGGACAGCAGTCTGTAAGGGTAAGATACCGATGTCACTGGACCAAGTGTGCCCACGAATAGTTCAAGGGAAAAAATACAACTCTGGTGCAACACGAAAGGGAGCGATGGCAAGAGGTGTTGTTAATTTATCAGAGAGCAGCAGCGAGAGTGAGGAAGGAGAACGCACCAACAGACACGCTGCTGGTCGGGTAAAAGAAGAGCAGGATGAGGAGAACAGTTTGGCTAGCAATAAAAAACAGGCTGTAGACCTGAAGAAAACAACCAATGGGGATGAAGTGCAAAGGTCAAAGTTGCAGAAAAAAACTGATTCCACCACCAGCAATGTGAAGCCCAGCATGAGTCGGGGGCTTCAAGTCAAGAGTGTGAAAGGAAAGGATGTTAATTTAGATGAGGAGACCCATTTATCAAGTCAAGATAAAACCCAAGGGAGATTAACCAATAGAAATGCTCAATCTGCTGTAACAGAGATGCAGAAATCTGTAACACTTGTAATGAAGAGGGATGGCAAAACTGATGTATCCGTGCCCAAGACAAGGAAACCTGCAGCCTTAGCTGAATTCTACCACAGTACGGCAGTGGAGACCTCCTCCACGGAAGGGGAGGAAATAGACATGTTGCGCAGAGCTGACGTTTCTGTCATCAACAAACAGAATCTTCCGGCGACATTGGCCTATTTGAATCAAAGGACTAAGCAAGACAGATTTCTCCTGCAGCAGCTCCAAGGCCACCAGCCCCGTAATGTTGTGGAGAGGAGACTTGAAGAGCACGACAAGAGGAGGTCGGACGAGAATGATATGACGAGGGTGGACGGCCGGGTAAAGGAAAAGAAAGAGAAATCATCCTTGAAGGATGAAACAATGATGTCTTTTGAAGATATCATGGGAGGGATGGATGGCGTTGTCCCAGAAAAAAAACAAAAGTTGTTGGACTCAACTTCCCCTTTCATGAGATCAACCAGGGATAGCTTAACAACACAGAAAAATCATTCGGTGGCGCAAATGCAGAATCTGACTTCCGGTGTCGATGAATGTAGACAAAATGTGAAGCTTCAAAATAGTTCCCGCAAAGCTTTGAAAGACAAAACAACAGCAGAAGATACAGAGGCGGGGATCCCTAACAAATTTGCTAGGAGGGCTGGAAAGGATGATAAGAAACACCTGGCAATAGAGGAGGAGAGTTTGCCAGAAAGGACTTTTAAGACTAGAAAAGCTGTGAATTTTGACCAGCCAATAGCCACAAGTGATGACGAGGACTCCCATGCCAAGAAGCTTAGCAAGACAAATAAATTCAGAAAGCAGATGCAGCATTTGGGAGACGTGCAGTCCATAAGGGGTCACGGTATACTTCCCCGTCAGCCTAGGGGTGAGTTGGTGAAGGGCAGAGCAATTGCCGGCAAAGGGAAAGGACGGGGCAAGAATAGAAATGATGCTGTGGGTGAGTTTGAGAAGGGAGGTAAGTCAAGTGAAGGAGGAGGAACAACAACTAATGCTGATTTATCTGAGTATTCAAAAATAACCGCAGATGACTTAGGGAGTGATTTCAGCGACTGTGAGTTCTAATGTAAAGTCAACTTCTGATCATTTTGGGCAGTGACCTTTGGATTGTAATCTCAAGACATAAATGATAACCTTGGGCAGTGACCTTTGGATTGTAATCTCAAGACATAAATGATAACCTGTGGTGGTGACCTTAATTGGTGTTAGATTTTTTACAAATGGAGGGACCACAAAATGGACAAAGACTATTGCAAATGTGCCGTTTATCACATTGTGTATTAGACCTAATTCCCTATTTAGTCTTTCTCACTGAAATGCAACAGAATTTTCTTTTTAAACTTTTCTAAGTTTTTGTTGTTAGTGACTTGATGAATTACAACATACCTAATTTGATGTTACACATTGATGATCACCAAACATTTTGTGATGAAAGAACTGTTAGCAGTTGAAGAAACCTTCATTTCAACTATTGAAATGAGGCATGCCCTGAAGTAGCCTGCGGCCTTACCATTTTGTAATCTGACTCTGTTCAATATAATATGCTATTAAGGAATGTTGCTACACACTTTTTGTGATTTAAAAAAAAAAATCCCCTACAAAAAGTTCCAGATACCCAACCAGGTATTAGCACACATATTCTTATACCCCCACTAGGAGCCAGAATTATCAATACATTGCTCGTGATCAATACATTGATCGTGGTCAATACATTGATCGTGGTCAATACATTGATTGTGGTTAATACATATGATTGTGGTCAATACATTGCTCGTGATCAATACATTGATCTTGGTCAATACATTGATCGTGGGCCCTCAAGACATAGGAGAAACCTTCCTACAAACACTTAAATAAGAAAACAAAAATTTGTTAATTTTTTAAATAATTATGATTCTTAATTCACAGGTCCTACTTAAAGTCTATTGACTAAATCTTTTACAATTTTTTCACTGTTTAGTTAAAAGTAAACTTTCTTTTTTTTTCAATGAAGAAATTTAAATTAAATTCATAACTTATTCATAAAAATGTTTTCTGAAAAGAATTACAAACACTTGTGCTTATTGTGAGGCATCCTCTCCTACCAACAGCTCTCTCTCCCTATTGTACATTGTAACATGCGGAGGAGAAACATAGACACCCCACATAGATATCACACTGATCAAATCATATTAGCAAACTATATACATTATGAGAAATGTTCTTGTTGGCAGCTCATCTCTCTGTGATTTTTGTATTTGTGTGAAGCAATGTTACACTGTTCAATTAAATTACGTCAAGTTGATGAAATTGTTTATGCTTCATTGTTTTCTGAACATGGAATAATGGATTAAAAGTTATCAAAATGATTTAACACTGACTCTGTGATTTCAATTAAAAGTGCGTTTTGATAGCAGGAAATTTTGTTACTCCATCGTTTGTGAGAAAGTCAAGTGTGTTGTGAGTGAAAAGAACGACTGCAATTTGATATATATATAAATATGCTGATAACTTACCAACTTTTCCTTTTCATTTGCTTAAATCCTGATGCCACGGTATCCAGTAGTAGTAGTAGGTTTCCTTAAATATTAAGTTAACATTTGTGGCGTTAATTCCACACAAAAAATGTAAAACAGTTTTTTCCAACTATTAAAAAGAACTTTTGTATAGCTATTTCCATTTCCCAATGATGATAGACTACCATGGTTTTAAATTATCACTATGCTGTGGTGGTTTAGACTTTTTATCCACCAAAAAAATAAATAAATACAAAACAAAGAAATGGAGTAGTCCTTTCGAAACAAGAATTAGAATCCAAGACAACAACTTTTGTTATCGGTTATGAGCACGGAGCTACAACCTATAACAATAGCTCCTCAGGCAGATTATCCAATGACTGGAAAATAAAATAATATTGTAGGTATCACCGGAACTGAAATACAAAATTTTTATCAACTTCACTGATCATTTTCTAGTGTAACAAAGCATCCATTTTTGTCAACTATTTCTGAAATATATGTTTCTTTTTTAAAAATTTAGATTATTTTAGTTAAAGTCTATAAAGAGTGAAAAAGGAGTTTTACAAGCCCGAGTATGCTATTATAAGACCTTGTTGAGATGTATGTTTTAAGGTGGGGATGCCGTCCTGTCAACTACAATAATTTCTCACACTAAATAAACAAATTGGTTACTAGGAAGAACTGGGAGAGAGAGAATGGAAAGTAAGAGGAGGAAAATGAGAGGCAGATGAAGACAGGAAGTTATAACTTCAATTCGACTGTTCAAAATATACTTTTACCACCAATTGCATGTTTCCTTTCACCTTTGTGACTGTGATGGGAAAAAGGAAGCCCCCAAATTGGGAGGGGCTGAGGAAGTGTCTGTGAGAAAAAGGGGAGGCGGGTCGGAAGTGAGAGGGCTAGTTGTATGAATAGTTAAAATAGGTGGACGGGGATGGAGAAGAAGAAAAAAATGAAACAGTAACATAGTTTCAATTTTTTTTTACATTGATAAATTTCTTACATTACTTCACTCATGATCTGGTAGGAAAGAGAGAGAGTCTGGCATTTTTATAGGAATTGTTGGAGTAAAAATATATATAGAAAAAGGAAATGGGAAGATTAATCTATTTTAAATTAACATAAAAAATACATCCATAACCACATTCAAATAACAAAGTTAGTGAAAGGAAATAGTAGATTGGAGGGAGGAAAGGGGAAATTAGACCTCAAGTAGACCCCCCCCCCCCCCCCCCCTTTTTTTTTTTTTTGTTAAAAAATATTTTTAATGATTATTCTGCCCACAATTTATACCCTATTAAATCACTTCTTTTAAAAGTTTAACCTAAAAGTAAAAGCGAATTATCTAATTTGTATTTATTATATCTGCATGTACAGATTTTATACCAAAAACTTTGTGTTAACTTGGTCATCTCGGTAAAATGTAACACCAAATTCTTACGGCGATAATTTTTTTATCTGTTATCATTCAAATGAGTTTGTGCCGTCTTTGAAAACAAATACGATTTGTTTAATTATGAATTTACTGACTTTTAGGACTTCTAATAAATCAAAATTGAGGTAAACTAATAATAGTAGATCTAAAAATTTTCTTTGTTAAAATCTGGGCAGTAAAAGCCTAGAAATTAAACTTAAACTATGCCACTTACTAAGCCGGCTCAGATGTTTTGTGACTAACAGTACAGTTGACTAACACTAACACTGAGTTAACATTTCTGTCGGCGGGTCAGTTTAGTATGACAGTGACAGTAGTGAGTCTAGTGGAGGAGTAGGCCTATCTGTTTTTCATTTGCTTAGTCAAATTGTTTTTCTAGAATAGTTGAGGTGAAGTAAATTTAAGTACAAATATTGGTAAATGTCATGCATGAGCAAGATAGTATAAATTATAAATATTGAATAAATCATAAATTAGAGCACTATGATGAATGATGACTATTAAACCATGTTTCCAGGATCTACCAATCACCCAATCCTTGGTATAGTCCCCATGTCTTTGTTTAAACCAGGGTGGCCCACCTTATGGCTCTTTTGGTCTATGCATCACAATTTAGGCCGGCACTACGTACACCGCGGCGGTGTACCTAGCGAAACTATTGACTTTGGCCTGCGTACACCGCGGCGGTGTACCTAGCTAAATCATGGTCTGTGGCCTGCGTACACCGCAGCGATTTACAGTAGCCAAACTATGGTCTTTGCGAGTCTTTAACTTTTTGGCCTAACCGGTACTTGTAGATTTAATGTTATACTCGTGTTAAAACTGAAAACTATTAAAAATTCGTTTATTACCTTGGGAAGATATTGAGTAAGGTCCACGCGTATGTGGCAAAGTGCATGTAAAGCATTTCTTATTATTTTTGGAAGGGAAGGGGCTGGGGGGGGG
>CAXITT010000023.1:689579-742198 GCA_964033795.1 Lymnaea stagnalis | reverse complement strand
TATTACATGCGCTTTCAGAAACTTTAAGTTTGTTTTCAAATGTCTAAAGTCTTATTACTAAAGTTACCGGTATTTTCAAAGTCAAAGGCCGGCACAACTTGTTGAAACACTTATATATATAAATAAATATATAAAGTGTATTTAATATAATATTTAAACATATATTTAAATTGTTTCAATTGCTACAAAATATTTTAAAACTAAAATGGGAGGAAAAAAACTCGATCCCCTACTGAGAATTGATCTCAAACTATATTATCGCCAAGCGTCCACTCTACCACTTGACCACACAAGATCCTCTCCAACAAGTATATCTTAAAACCAGGCCAATGGTAAATTTTTTGCCGCGGTGTACCCAGGCCAAAGCCCACGATTTCACTAGGTACACCGCCGCGGTTTACGCAGGCCAAAGCCGATGGTTTCGCTAGGTACACCGCCGCGGTGTACGCATCCACTTCGCACAATTTAACATACTTCTTCCTTCAATCGGCTATTATTTTCATTTTTGCTATAAGCCATATCATAAACACACATTTAAATTATGTATATATATTATATATATATATGTATTAATGTAAATAACTTTTTTGTGACGGTATGCACAATTTTGGCATTCACTGATTCTTTTAAAAATTAGATTGTTTTGAAAAGTTGTAAAATTATAAATTGTAAGGATGTGTGGTAAAAGCATCTATTTTTTAAAACAAATTTGTGTCAATTATAGGAGGGGGGGGGGGTTAAAAATTAGCAATTAATTGTTTACGCCATTTATGGATGGCCCCAAGAAGCCAAAGCTGTTATAAAAATGTGTACCTGAAATCTTCACACATTCATAAATCAGGAGTTATAATGGTTCTAATGCTCTAAAGGCAAAAGAAACGTGATCACGTCACTCCACTACTTCACTCACTTCATTGGCTCCCCATACAGGCATGCATTGATTACAAGCTTTCTGTTCTCTGTCATAACTTTTTCTCTGGTTCCTGCCTTTCCTATCTTACTGATCTTCTTACTGTCTATTCACCCCTTTAAAAGTTTCATTCCTCCGCAGACAGGCATATTCTTACTCTTCCCAGAACATGCACTAAAACATATGGTGAACGATTCTTTCTCTTCCTGTAACCCAAAACAAAGAAATTCTATCCCATTACACATCCGCAATATAACAACCATCACAGCCTTCAAAACTGCCCTCAAGACCCATCTCTTCAAACTGAACTCTCTGACTCATTGTCACCCCCTCTGACTGATAAACAACGCTTGATTTTGCTGGGTGCTGTCCATGGCTGAACCGGGGTAGATAGTACTTAGGTGGGTCAGGTCAATCATTTCACAAATTGTTACTTTTAAATGTATAAGTTTCTGTAATAGCAGTGAAGCGCAGTGAGCCTAGCCCTAGGCTGGGGTACTGTAGTGAGCCTAGCCCTAGGCTGGGGTACTGCAGTGAACCTAGCCCTAGGCGGGGGTACTGCGCTATATAAAACCACCTAATAATAATAATGTCTTTACAGATTTTCATCCCTCAACTATATTGTGCGCTGTATGTCATGGAGTTCCACAGATGTGAGAACAACTTTTATTAATTTTTTTTTAGCCCGAAGACATGAATTTGTTTCATCTTCTTCAGTTACACCCAAGAAAGGGGAAGGTACCTACTTCACAAATGCTGGTATGAACCAGGTATGTTGCTTGCTGTGTTTATTTTTAATGGTATGCCCGCACAAGAACATTTATAATTATTTTTTAAGTGCCTGTTTAAATCAGAGTAAATGAGAAACAGCAAGGTAATATTGATATTTTATAAGTATTAAATCTAAATACTCAATTTTCAGCTTAAACCTCAATTTTGTCTTTTCTAATTAAATGTATTATTATTTTATTTCTCACTGATAAATATGATCACATTATTATTTTAAAATGCTAGTTTATAGTTTTGTTTGACTTTATAGCTTCATTAGTTTCTCAAACCCTAATTTTGAAACCAAAATTTTCAGTTCAAGCCCATCTTCCTGGGTGAATGTGATCAAACAAGTAAATTTCATTCACTTTTAAGAGCCGTCAACAGCCAGAAATGCATTAGAGTGGGTGGGAAACACAATGACCTTGAGGACGTAGGCCATGACCTAACACACCACACATTCTTTGAGATGCTCGGAAACTGGTCGTTTGGAGACTATTTTAAGGTTCATCTTCTTTTCCTTTGTATTTTGCTAGATTCAGTTATCTGCAAGGAAAAACTTCGTAACAAATTGAATAATTATTTTTTTGAAAAATCATCTAAATTTAATATAGCTATTGAAAAGATACCTGATAAGATATAATAATTACCAATCTGAGGGTCTTTTTCATTTCTAGTAGTTTTCAGGAGCTTGTGAATATTAAAATCCAAGCTTACTTAATCAAATATTTACCCGGTTGGTGTATCAAATTAAGTTTAATGGCGACATTTAAATACCTTAAGTTTAAGGTAGTGAGATGAATTCTTGAATTTTTATATACTATGTGAAGCTCTGTTAGCATAAAATCAATAATTATAAATCAATGTAAATTTTTTATTTATTATTTTAAAAAATAATTGACAATGACTTAGGTACAGGAGTGAGAAAAATCAGTTTAAAGAATCGGCAACATTCATTTATCTTTACATTTACTTCTTTTATTTTTTTCAAGGCAGAAGCTTGTCAGATGGCTTATGAACTTCTAACAGAGCAATATGAAATCCCTGTTGACAGACTGTATTTTACATATTTTGCTGGCGATAAAGCTCTGAATCTTCCAGAAGATGAAGATTGTAAACATATCTGGCTCTCTCTTGGGTAAACAAGAAATAGGCCTACATCTTACAGCACTCAGTTAAATAATAGCTCCTTTAAAAATAGTGTTGAATTAAATTTGGTTTCTCATTCAACGTTTTATTACCAATATTAGTTAATTCCATATTTATAAATACCATAACAGGTAAGCAGAGGAGCAGGAAGTGGGTGGCTGGGGAGGGGGGGGGGGTGTTTGCCATGAACAGCATTATTTTTACTTTTTGTAGAGGCGTGGCATTTTAAGCCAACTGCAGAGGGTTGTTGTTTTTTTTAGTGTGGAAGCGAGCAACAAAAATCTTGACATAACCTTGGCGACACTAACCATAGTTACGCCACTGCACATATGGAAAGCTGCCCTCATCATTTTGTAAATACCTACGGTTAAATGCTGGGTTCTTTTAAAAATATTTATGATCCCATCAAATTGAATAAATTATGCTTTTGAGTAATCAATTTTTTTTTGTTGATTTGGAACAACCAAAAAACCAATTCACTAAAGGCAAGTACCATAATAAAAGAAAATGCTCACATTTAAATTAGCGATGCAATAAGAAAATCAAACAGGCAATGAGAATAAATTGTACTGTTGGACAGATACTTTTGTACCAAAAGAGCTTTACTCATAGATATTCTAAGCCTTTCTAATCTATGTACTCAGGGATTGATAAAGTCGTTGGGATATTTCTTTTTTTATGCTGTTTGTGTATACATATATATATTTTTTTACGGAGTTCCTAGCCAGAGGGTTTTTGTGTATACATATATATATTTTTTTACAGAGTTCCTAGCCAGAGGGTTTTTGTGTATACATATATATATTTTTTTACAGAGTTCCTAGCCAGAGGGTTTTACCATTTGGTTCCCAGGATAATTTTTGGGACATGGGAGTTACCGGCCCTTGTGGACCTTGTACAGAAATTCATTATGATCATGTTGGGAATCGCCAGGCTGCCTCCCTCGTCAATGCAGGATCCCCGAGTGTTGTTGAAATATGGAATCTAGTGTTCATGCAATACAATAGGTAAGCTGTTTTTATCTTAGTGTAATCCTTGACTAAAACAGAGAACTAACCCAATCACAAATATCATGTTAAACCTCTGAAGTTAATTACAATATTTTTGTAGACCTATTATTTTATTCATGGATTTCTAAGGAAATAACTTGTATCTTAAGGTGGTGATGGTAAAATCTAAATTAAATATATCTAACAATGATTAACATTAAAATAATCATTTGCAAATGGCACTGTTGAGGTTGAATAATCTGATTAAGTTACTTTGGAGACGGTCGCCATTAAGTCCAAACACCCAAGGCATGTGGGGTTTTTAAATAATTTAACGAAAACAGTACAAATTTCACTGACCTCTTTTTGGTGGTGGCAGCCAAACATGCTACCAAGATAGCCCAACCCACTGATTTTTTTTCTCCTTTAACTTTGACTTGGTATGGCCAGGTTGCCAGACCAGTCTCTGCAGCCACTGCCAAAGTTTCATGTGGACACTGGCATGGGCTTGGAGAGAATGACGGCTGTGTTAAATGGAACTGCAGACAATTACAGCACTGACCTGTTCATGCCAATATTTCATTATATTCACACTGTAGGTACACAATATTTTCCTTACTTTTTCTTCATTTTTTTTCTCTTTAACATTAAATCATTGCTACCACAAGCCATTAAATTTTGAATTTAAAAATGAGGTTTTTTTTTGTTGTTTTTTTTAAAATTGGTTAAAAAATAACTTTTTTCCTTACTAATAAAATTGTCTGTAATTAATCCAGAAATACATTATTTTTAAAAGTATAATGTCTAGACATTAAATGCATTTATTTTACTGTCATTATGCTTACACTTACACCTGATAGTTATATCAAAATTTAAATTCTTTTCACTTTGAGCTTATTATTTTTTTAACCATTTAGCATGCGAAATGTCCAGCCTATCAAGGTGGTAAGAATGAAATTGATACCGCATACAGGCTCATAGCTGACCACACCCGAATGTTTACCGTGGCCATAAGTGATGGTGTTCTGCCAGCCTCAGATAATACAGGGTACTTTACCAGCAGTATTTTGTACTATAACAATTTAAGATATAGAGAAAAAAAAAAGAAACGAAAAAAACCAACAATGTCACAATTACTTTTCTGCAGCTAAACTTTATAGGAACAAAGAAAGTTCAGAACTTTAGCATGAATTTCTTGCTTTAAAAAAACCCCAAATCATGTATACTAGTTTGTGGCTAAAGTTTGACATTATTTACGCAAAGGCACAAGCTCCGCAGCATCCTTCACCGTTGCATTCACCTGTGCAGAGAGACCTTCAACCTCGACCCTTACACCGCCCTGCCGGACCTGGCGTCTCTTGTCGTCAAGTCACTGGTACTTATGTTTCCCCTGTGTGTTTAAATCTTTGCTTAGGAAAATTTTGTGTTGACAACCCAGCTGCAGCAGCTGATTGCAGGTCACCAAATAATACTCATAGTTCTGACTGCTCATAGTTCTGACTGCTCATAGTTCTGACTGCTCATAGTTCTGACTGCTCATAGTTCTGACTGCTCATAGTTCTGACTGCTCATAGTTCTGACTGCTCATAGTTCTGACTGCTCATAGTTCTGACTGCTCATAGTTCTGACTGCTCATAGTTCTGACTGCTCATAGTTCTGACTACTCATAGTTCTTACTGCTCATAGTTCTGACTACTAATAGTTCTGTTTTTAATTTCTATCTTCTATGTAATGCCTGAATTTTTGTGACATATAATTTATTTTTTTTGTTCCCAGGGCTCCGTATACCCAGAAGTGGTGCAGAATAAAGAAAAGGTTAGACCACTGTTAAGTTAGTAAGCAAATTTTAATAAAGTTTTTAAAAAAAATACATGAAAATTGGTTTTAAACATCTGAATCTATACCATACCACAGAAAAAGATGTGTTAAAGATTGAATGAATAGATTTGTCTTGACAGAATCAACGGCCAAACTTTTGACTTTTTCATCTACAATCCATAACTTTTGTTTCTGTTAGGCTTTACATTTACAAATGAAGACCTTAGTCCTGAAAGTAATTATGTCACAAAATACCCAAATCCGGTTCAAATACTCTTTATTGAGTATAAAATTTGATCATTTGTTTTCTTTAGCTTGTTTAAATAAGTGACTTGGCTACTTTTCAGTGTGTTCAAATTGATGCAGCACACTTGGCTAAACCCGATTGGAAGAGGTCAAAACTTAGACTGATCTTGACAACAATGTGACTTTAAAGTACTTTTACCTTTAGCTCTAGTGTCTTCAAATGTCTCTTGATAGAACTAGTGTATCCGTTAAGTGCATCACAATATAGTTTAATAATGCACCGGTCACTCAGAGTGTGCCGCTTGCTTGAGGCCATGAAACAAAAGTACCTGAACAGTATTTGCGCATGTACATAATGAGACAGCTGTTTTTTTTAATGTTGTAGATCTGCCAGGTGGTCAGGGTCAGCATTGAGCATCACGACAAGCAGAGAGAACTGGCGTTCAAGAGCTTCAGTAAAGTGTTATCTAAGACTGGCAGCCAGAAAAAACTCTCAGGTAAATTGTGAATTCGGACCAGGCCGGTTACTCTCGGGCACATTGTGAACTATGACCAGGCCGTTTTAAGTTTAAGCTGTGTTCAAGTTTGAATGAAGGCAAAACAAAGAAAAAGTATTGGCTAAAAACCGCAGTAAACAAGAAAAGACAAGTTTAACATAAATGCAATAAAAATTTTAAAACTTGGGTTTAAGGATATAAACCATTACCTTGAGGTAGGGCAATAACTATTACAAGAAATGATGAGGAGCTATTGGTATTTCTGGTTTGGAAATTCTTGTAAGAATATATTTCTGACATTTCCAAATAAGAAATATAAGGGGTAATAAGGGGAGAGACTGCAATCAGGTTAGTACAAAATAAAATGAGTAAAACAGAGTAGGGTTAAACCTGAAAAAATAAACGCAACAAAACAGCGATCGTGTCGGCAGAAAGCCTTCGTCAGCGAACAAAACAGAAAAAACGGTATGAAAATAAAAATAAGAAATAGCACTTAGCTGGTAAGTAGTATCTGTGGGCAGCAATAGAAATTATGATTATGCACCCTAATTAAGTTATATGAAAGGCTCTTTTTGAATTTTATTTTTACCGTTGGTGATCAACCCAAGACCAACTCTTAGTGTTTTATTTGAATAAAGACTAATGAAAAAAAAGCAACAGATTTGATTAAATTCAATGCTATATTTTGATATCACTATAAACCCATTTCTTTTAGAAATTTATACTGCAATCAATTCAATTTGGGATGCTATCTTGTGACGTTCAACTGAACTCAGCATTACCGGATTGAATTTTTTCAAAAGAATTCCTTATTAATTTTTTGAATTACAGCTAGGAAAGTTAATTCTGTTGGCCCTTAAAATCATAGTTAAATTTTACCCATCCATCCCTGTGGCACTACAGTCAAATTTTATGGTTTTAAAAAAGGTAATTAAAATTTACCTGTGACCAAAGCATGAGCAGAGGTTAAAGAGAGGTCAGTTCTGTTTAGGGAATCTCACCTGATTGGTATCATCAATAAAGTAATAATAAATCCATACATTTTTTTTTTTTTTTGTTACAGGAGACGTTATATTAGCTCTGGAGAAGGGGCAATACGGCAACCCTGTGCCTATAGACATGATAACAGAGCTGGCCACCTCACATGGCTTTGACTTGGATATTGAAGGCTTTGAGAAATTGCGAGAGGAAAGAAAGGTTAGTGAATCCACCCTAGCAGGACGCTCTTGATGGAATCTGGTACAATTAATTTGAATCTGATAAAAATCTGTTAGGATCTGATAGATCCTAGATACTGATAGATCCTAGATAAATAAACTTTTTCGCATTTGATAGATCGGATAGTATTGATGATTAGACTTCCGGCTAGCAACAAGATGGCGGCCTTTCAAAGTTTTGAATACAGAAATTGTACACAAATCAAGAAGAAACTGTGAAATGATTATCATAATTACAAAATTCAATTTCAGGGAAGTCAAAGTTGTCTTGAGCTTGAGACTACGCCTTACAGGCATGTATAGAATCAAGCTCTGGATCATATTTTAGTTTTATATGTGTTCCTGTTTTCTTTGCGTAGTCGGCCATCTTAGCTGTCATCAAAATCATTGCTCATGAATGCTAATGATACGCTTGGCGACACACCCTGGCTGATGTACTCACGCGATCGATTACTGTCAATTAATGTCAAACGCATACTCTTGTGTGCTAATTTGGTGTATCGACTGAAAGAACTATCCATTGGTCAAGGCCTGCCCCGTAAGTGGTGGGCGGAAAGTTTAATTATGGTGGGTCTTCCAGCTACGCTCCTGGATAAAATTCAAATAGCACAGAATAATGCGGCTCGCATTGTTCTCCGCAAACGCAAGTTTGACCATGCAAAAACACTTCTGAGAGAGCAGCAGTGGCTGCCAGTGCGTGCTCGCATGGAGTACAAAATCGCAACTTTGTGCTACCGCTGCTTACATGACCTGGCGCCGTCCTATCTGAAAGAGCTGCTGACGCCTTATGTACCCACTAGAGAGCTCCGCTCATCCGATAGTGGCAAACTCTCGACACCACGTGTTTGCCTTGAGACTTACGGAAAGCGCACTTTCGCATTTGCTGGTCCACTAATTTGGAATGCCCTTCCTGTCGATCTCAGAAACAACCAGACACTGGAGTCCTTTAAAACCGATTTAAAGACACATCTATTTCGCAAACACCTTCTGGGATGATTGTCAACATTATTTTCCAGTTAATGCATAATGGCTGTGTTGCTTATGGTTGAAATGGCTAGAAAGACTTTGCCATTGTATGCTTGTACTTAGTTTTTGTCGTGTTGCGTTTGTTTTAAATGTGGTAAACTATAGATTTGTTTTTTTTTTTACTTTGTACCGCGCTTCGAGCCTTTGGGGATGAAGCGTGTTTTTGAAATGAACTTTATTATTATTATTAGCTGTAGAGGTGAGATCCCACTGCATACAATTTTATTGGTTTGTGATGCATGAAGCAGTTGTATAATGGAAGCAATAAAGTATATTGTAAGTGGGATGCAAAATAAGATAAGATTCTTTTATTAATCCAAATAAATCTTTTTTATTACATTTTACATGTTCATTTTCAGCACATAGATAAATATTCTTACAAAAAAAAACATTTTAAAACAAAAAAAATTTAAAATCAAGACATCTAAATGATTTCTACAGTGCAAAAAAAATCTGCCATTATATGCGATGGAACTTCACTCCCTTAGTCACTGTATCGATTTTAAATTTAAAGAGTGATTTTTTTCAAATTTGTAACATGTAATTTTAAATAATTAAATAATAAAACTTGGACACCAAATTTGTCATGTAACGTCTTGTAGGGTAATGTTGTGGAAACCATATTTGTCATGTGACGTCTTGTAAGGTATCTTAAGAAATAATTGTTCTTACCCCATTAAAAATTCTGATATTATATGCGTCAGATGCCAGTCAAATTTGACGTTATGATTATGCACCCTAATTTTAAGGCCACCACGATCAGCTGCCTGAAGTTTAAATTTGTTATTTCAGGTTGATATCTCATCTGCACCGTTGACCTCTGCCCCTGAAAGAGCCAGCACATTGGTCAATGAGATGGTTGCAAGGGGCATCACTCTGACTGATGATAGCTACAAGTATCTTTACAGTTCTCTTGGAGATGGAATCTATGGTAATGAACTGTGGTATATTGAGCAAATGTGAACATTGTTTTGTGACTCCCAACAGTTCTTGTGACCAATGTAGAATTAATGTGATTTAACATGAATAAACAGCGTTGCATTATTGATACTTGCCTTAATGCTTTCTAAGAAATTTTAAACAAGGCTACTCAGATTTCTTGTCAAGTCACTTTGCTTTGACTGGTGCTTGATGCAACAGCCAAGTTGGCCATTTCTGTGTCTATCGGCTGTGGGGATTGTATGGATGGCAGGTTTTTTCTTCCCAGTGTTATGCAGAAGACGTGTTTACGTCCCATTTCCCCGTGCCGTGAACTCTGTCTGATCCAATTTGGCTGTGTTAGTATTGGGAGTGGCTTATTCCCTTTCATCTTGGCCTGGTTTACTACCACTACCAACTAAAAATAATTATCGTCTGCTCTAATAGACTTTTGTGGAAAGGTCGGGAGTGACTTGGAAAGGTAAACAATGTGTAAGGCGTTTCTAGATGCATCGGTAGAACCGACACTAAATATATAAGGGGATTCAGAGAGCATTGAGAGGGAGATCATGAGATATTTTTGACTTCACATGACAATAGTGTGTTGTTCTGTGTGTGAATTCGTATTCATCATTGTACCTTTTTTTTTGGCACATTGTGTTAACTGTGTACTGGTAGAAGAAAAACCATACTCTGTAAGTTGATGATTTTAATTATATTTCTTTTATTTTGTAATCCATAGTAACTTAATATATCTTATCAATTGTAATTAGCACTGTTTTGAGTTTTGTATCTCTGTTACTGTTGTTCTTATCATTTGGCATCATCTTGTTATGCACTGTTTAGAACGAGCCATAAACTGTACATAGGAGATTAATTTCTCCACATGGATAGCAGTGCGTAACACCAGATGCCTCTTCTCTTTTTATACTTTGTATAATTTTCTAAAGGCATCTACACGCTCCTAGATACAGCTTGTGTGTTGAGCCAACGTTTCTTCAATGTAAGGGTGAGGCATCCCACTCATGTCTCCCCCTTTTTCTTTGTTTTGATATTGACGTCACCAATAAAATGTGTAGCCCTGTGCCAACCCCTTCCCCTCGCTTGTTCGGGAAAAAGTTGCTTATGTTCTAATTTTTTCTCTAAAGAATGCTGTCGGGTTATGCAATTTCCAGAATTTCTTTTCTGGAGGGTTGTAACTCCCTCCCTAGAAATAAACTGCTAGTTTTCCCAGCCCGGAGAGACTTTTGTTAATTTTCCTGGACATTTACGAGACGTAATAAAGAACCCTTACAAGATTTTACTTTTTGTCTGTGCGTGTGTATCTTAATGTGTATTACCCATTGTTCAACAAACAACTGATTAAATTTTTCAAAACCATACAACAGTGCATTACACTCTCCTTGAAGGGAGGTTGTTGACAACTTGACCTGACTGTCTTCTGGTATGCCATCTTACGGTTGTCACTCCCAAGCAGCATCCCAACAGTTCTTCATTGTCTTTGGCTTAAATGATTCGATGGATCCTTCAAAGGCCCTTGGTTTAGAAAGCTTTCATCTTTTGTTTTGACATGTCTTATTCTCACTCAGTGTATCAGATTTAAGGAACCATTTGAGCTCATATATAAAATATCTCAGCTTAAACAAATTAAAACCGAGTGTCACTACAGTGCTCTTATGTTTTGTTAATCATATATTTAACTCTTAACACAGATTTCTCCTATTTGACCAGTCAAACTGGGGCGTGCCGTGTGCAAGGTATCAGTGGGCAGTTCACTGTCACAGAACAGCTGACGGAAGGAGAGCAAGGGGAGATCATTCTGGATAAAACATGTTTCTATAGCGAGGCAGGGGGACAAGACTCTGACACGGGAGAACTGGTCTCAAATGTAAGTCTTTCTCATATTTTTTTTCCCCATGTAAGATATAAACAATTCTGTACCTAGGTCATTTTATACTTAATATAAATTGAATGATTTGCATTGGTTGCTTATGCAGAAAAGGGGCAATGTATACATTTAAAAAAAAAATCTTGCTTCATAACTGCTAATAATTATTAAAAAACAAAATGTTTTTATTTGACTCTTAATCCTTGCATGTTGTACAAGACTCAGTTTTAGTATCTGGATACTGCCTGGGAGATACAAGACTCAGTTTTAGTATCTGGTTACTGCCTGGGAGATACAAGACTCAGTTTTAGTATCTGGATACTGCCTGGGAGATTTCAATAAAATGAATTCATCATCAGGCAGCAAAGCATTGTAAATTAAAATAGAAATAGATTCCAGCTGAACCCAGAACTTTGTTTTTTTTTTACCTTCAGACAGGTACATTTTTAGTGACTTATGTGAAGAATGTACGTGGCTATATTGTTCATTATGGTCACACCATTGATGGAAGTATCCAGATTGGTCAGTTGGTTGAGCCCAGGATTTCTCAGGTAAATTTTAGGGCTTAACATGATGTTGTAGTTTTTTTTATTCTCCATCTCAATAGAGTGTCAAAGCCCATCCAAGCATTTAACAAAATCAGGCATAAAGGTTTTTGAGAAGTTCTTTCTCTCCTGGGGCATAAACAGCTAAACTATGCCCCGGACATATTAATAAATTTTGACACTTAATTTTGAATAAAAAAACTGGAAACCTTTTAAGGAAACTAAACAAAAAATAAATTCATGAAAAATATAAATAAAAGGGGCACTAATCATTGTCTAGCCCAAAACATGTTTAAATATGAAATAAAGTTACAACATATGGAGGTGAATAAAAGTGATAAGTTACAACTGCTTGGTGAATAAAAGTTATTCAACTTTACTCACAAAAATCATATTCTTCAATTTCAAGTAAAGGAACCTAGCACTTTGTATAAATGTTTGAACCTAGCACTTTGTATAAATGTTTGAACCTAGCACTTTGTATAAATGTTTGAACCTAGCACTTTGTATAAATGTTTGAACCTAGCACTTTGTATAAATGTTTGAACCTAGCACTTTGTATAAATGTTTGAACCTAGCACTTTGTATAAATGTTTGAACCTAGCACTTTGTATAAATGTTTCTTCATAAAATTAAAAAGTGAAGGGAAAAAAAAGTCTTTATTAAAAGATTGAACTGAAGATCAATCTATTTATATGACAAACCTTACCATTTAGGGAAAAAATGTTTTTTTTAACTGTTTAAAAAATTAGTAGAGACAAATATGTAGAAGCTTGAATTGAAAGACAGGACAATAAAAGATGAACGTTTCGGCTAAGAGCCTTCGATTCAAGCTTCCATATATCTTGTTCAACTTTTTCCTTCACCTTGAATTGGAAGACAGGACAATAAAAGATGAACGTTTCGGCTAAGAGCCTTCGATTCAAGCTTCCACATATCTTGTTCTACTTTTTCCTTCACCTTGAATTGGAAGACAGGACAATAAAAGATGAACATTTCGGCTAAGAGCCTTCGATTCAAGCTTCCATATATCTTGTTCAACCTTTTCCTTCACCTTAAATTGGAAGACAGGACAATAAAAGATGACCATTTCGGCTAAGAGCCTTCGATTCAAGCTTCCATATATCTTGTTCAACTTTTTCCTTCACACAGCTTGAATGCAGTCCTTCATTTATTATCTTCTAAAAAAAAATTTGAAAGTTATTTTAATAGAAATACTGGGAGGAAATTCTATATTTAAATTCTCAAATGAATAAAAAACACTTTAAAAAATCTTTAACTTTGTTTTGTGTTTTTAATGATAGGAAAGGAGAGAAGGCTGCATGCGGAACCACACAGCCACCCACCTCCTCAACTCTGCCTTGACAAATTTCCTCCCCACATCCCAGCAACAAGGCTCTAGTGTTACACCTTACAAACTGACCTTCGACTTTCTTGCTCTAGTAAGTTACAGACATTGGATGCAAATTCAGAGATTTTATTTGTAGGGCAACCCCTCTGGAATGTAACAGTTTGTTGTAGCTTGTCACATAGTATCAATTTTTTTATATACAATATTTGTTAAAAAAAAAATCTTTGCACTTAATGGGCGTCAGGAAGATTTAAAAGTATGGTCAACAAAATTAAATCATATGATATTCTTTCTGAGCCATTTTGTGAGTTTACATTATAAAGTATTATGAACTATATAAACGTTGAAAAATATCAATGAATAGTTATTACACTGGGACATATTCCAATGCTAAGATGTTTGTTATAGTTAGCTATTTATAGAGGCTAGATGGTTTTTATAGTTTTTGGAAATGTAAAACATGTCACATTTAAAAATGCGTTTAACAAAAAAAATATTTTTTTTATAATGGACTGATTTATGTATTTACAATAAATACACTTGAAATTCTGGAATGTTTTTTATATTGTTCAATGTGAATCTTCTAGTTATTTATACTGGTGTTACATTATACAATTTGAATGGTTTATGTGATAGGAGCACTTGAATAATTTTTTTTACTTATTGCACATTACGCAGGCCCCCCTGGAAATCAATCATGTCCAGCAAACGGAATCAATGGTAAGGGACATCATTAAGCAAGAATACCCAGTACACCAGAGGACTGTCTCCCTTGAAGATGCTGTGAAGCTTCCCAATGTTAAGGTCTTACAAAATGAGGTTTGAAAATCTATTTTTCTTTAAATAGTATTTTTTTGTTCTTTTTCTGTATGAAGGAATACTATGATTTTCATCAACCAGGACACTTCAAAGTTACTTTAGGATTTAAGATATAGTAAATTCATTCTCTGAAATCAAATTTTTTTCTTCTTCAAAATACAAAATATGATAACTCCTAACAGGAATATCCAGACCAAGTATTTGTCATATCTATAGGACCATCTAATACCAGAAACCCTATCTCCATAGAATTGTGTTGTGGCACGTGAGTAGATATCTCGTTATATCTGTAATGTAAGCATCCCCCCGCCCCCCCATCTTTTACAGATTGGTTTATAAAATGCAATTTTTGTTGTTCACTTTTTTTCAAACTGGGGTTCTTAAGGCGAAATCTAAAGATTGGCAACTCCTGTGTGAAAGAAAGAGCATATTAAGCCTTTGTCCGTCCGGTTTTAGATTATGCATCTTCAGTCTGGGACCCATTTACCCAGGAGAGCATTGACAGGTTGGAGGTGGTCCCGTGACTAGCAGCACGCTTTGTCCTAAACCGCTACAGGAATACCTCTATTGTTGGCAGCATGCTGGAAACACTAGGCTGGTCACCATTGGAGGAACGACTACGACAATCCAGGCTCTCCATGATGTACAAGATAAATAATGGGCTGGTCCACTGTTCCAGTATTACACAGAAACTCGTCCTTCTCCCCCATAGACAGCGATGAGGCCATGACAGGCAATTCAGGCTCATACCAGCAAGAAGCCAGTATAGGAGCTGCTCATTCCTGCTAAAGCAATCAGGGACTGGAACAAGCTTTCAAAAGGAACGGTTGAGGCGACAACACTAGACAAATTTGTGTCTATTGTGTCTATTGCCTCAAGCCTTCAAACCCCTAGTGCATGATTCCCTCACAAAGTGGCACTGGAAATCAGTGAAATTTCCTCATCAACACCAGGCACAGAAACATTGCAAATCCCATCTACATGCATAGGAGCCAAAATGATCAATAAATTGATCGTGGGCCCTTAAGATATAGAAGAAGAAGAAGAGTGCATAATATTAATAATAAGATTAAGGAATTTTTTTTTAAAATGACTTTTTTAATTTTCTATTTTGTTATAATTTTTATAAAATCGTGCAGCCCACTTTGTTTGACTCATCATATAAATACAAAATTCAGACTTAAATGGTCCAAGTGTAACAGTAAATTCTCAAATGTAACACACCCTTGTGTAGGTCATGGAACCATGAGTGAATGTTTGATTAGTAAATTGGGAAAGTGAGCTGCTGTAATTAAATTGATGTGCGCTCATTGGTCGAAACATGTATAACTGCATGCAGTGAAAGTCCATGTCCCAAGGACGATTGCGATTATTGTTCGAAAGCTGCGTGTGTTTTAAAATGAGTGGGTATACCTACTGTGACTTATAGAGAGATCGAGAGAGAACGATTAGAGTGATGTTGAGAGCTTAAGGTTACTGAACCTTGTAGTATATTTGAAAAGAGAGAACGTCCTTTTAGGAGGAATTAGTCTGCTTAGGAAACTATCGTTATTCATGTATAGTTTAGCCCACTCTACTATTTATAAAGACCTCCATTTTAGAAATCCCATTTAGTTAATTATTTACACATTTTCTACCGCAGTATTTTAAAACGCATTGTTTATTTCTAATGAACATTATTTTGTCAATCAGCCATGTCATCCACACAGCTGACATTCAAGAGTTTTGCATCACTCAGATGTCCAGCAAGTCTCAAAATGTTAAGAGAGCGACTTGTGTCACCGGCAAGGAAGCTGAACAGGTGATTGCTAAACAAAATATTGAAACTCTTGCAAAGTGCTTGTGATTAAAAATGGCAGAGTTTTTAAGCTGGCAGTCTCCTATTTAAAAATATATCTAACTTTTAGGTTACATTATTGTTTAAATACTTTTTGCTAATATTATAGCCTGTGTGTTGACCCATTTTTCTGTTCACCTTGTTTGGTGTGGAGCCGTGGCATGCATCACTTACCTCCCCTTTGTTTTTTGTTGCTCACGTCCCCAAACGACACATGCTGCCACTCCTTCCCTTCCTTCCCATAAAAGTTCATTGAAAATTTAAAAAAAAAATATTTTGAATCATCATACTATTCCAGGCTCATCTGGTCGGCAGTGTTGTGAAGTCCATGTGTCTGCTGCTGGTCAAAATGTTGAAGTCTGAACCTGTAAAAGATATTGAAAAGCTTCATAAGCTCATCTCGCAGGTAAATGAGCAGTTTAAGCTTCAACTGAACTAAACGTTGACTTATCAATACTTTGTTGTGCTGGTGAAATTTCAATGAATATATAATCTATGTAACATAATTTTTTTACACTAGTCTATCCTACACTGAGTCCCTTAGAACTTTTAGGTCTGTGAAGCATTTATCAGTTTGTCTTCCAAAAATTGGCTTCAATAGAAATTATCTGTATTGTGTTTTTATCACGTGTGTATTATTTTTTTATTATGTTTGTGTCTTTTTTTTTAAATTATGTTTGTTTCATGTTTTGTTATGTGTGTATCTTGTTTTTATCATGTTTGTATTATCTTTTTATAATATTTTTATCAAGTTTGTATCAAGTTTGTAATATTTGATGGACTGCATTCAAGCTGTGTAAATGAAATACAAGAACAAGGTATGTTAAAGTTCAATTAGTGGACAAAGATTTTATCTTATGGTCCTTTCTATTCAAGCTGCCACACACCTTGTTCTACTATTTCCTTCACACAGCTTGAAAGCAGTCCTTTGTTTATTATCCAAAGTTTAACATACCTTGTTCTTATATTTCATTATCAAGTTTGTATCATATTTGTATCATATTTATATTGTGTTTGTATCATGTTTATATCATATTTGTATCCTGCTTATATCATGTTTATATCATGTTTATATCATGTTTATATCATGTTTGTATCATGTTTGTTGTTCATGGAATATGGTGATTTCCCAATAACAAAGTTCAAAACCACTGAGGGACAAAAGACTATATTAAAGTGATTTGATGTTACAGGTTATAAGAGGCTTAGAGTCCAGGCAGGAGAGAGTGGACCACACACTGAGCGTTTTGAATGTCAAAAGTTCTGGGCACAGGTCAGAGGTTGAGAGCCTCAAAGAGGACATCAACAAGGTAAGGACCAGTGATGGAATGAAGCCTGTTTACGTTTGTTGGTATTGAGGGGAAACTGTGGTGTCAAACTCGAAGCAATTATTAGAACGGAAATTTGGAAGTTATGTCGCTGGACCTTTGGAGATAGGGGTCTGGACCAGGTGATTAGCGAGGGTTAGTGCTGTCTGGGGTGCAGTCCTTTATTTATTATCCCAAGGACATCATCTGTCAGCTTACTGTGACAACATCTGTTAGCTTACTGTAAAATCTGTCAGCTTACTGTGACATCTGTCAGCTTACTGTGACATCATCTGTCAGCTTACTGTTTCATCATCTTTCAGCTTACTGTTACATCATCTCTCACCTCACTGTGATATCACATGTCAACTTACTTTGACATCATCTCTCTCAGCTTACTGTAAAATCATATGTGAGCTTACTGTGACATCATCTGTCAGCTGTGACATCATCTATATTCTGTTATCATTTGCAAAAATTATTTGGAGTGTTTCTGAAACAATCATTTTCATTAAAATTTTTTTGGAAATATATATATTATTATTAGTTCATAAACCATTTGTATATAAAGCATCAGTACACAGACCATTAGTGCACAAACCATTAGTATATAAACCACTAGTACACAAACCATAGTACATAAACCAGCAGTACACACACCATTAGTACACAAACCATTAGTACACAAACCATTGGTGCATAAACCATTAGTACAGAAAACATTTGTACAAAAATCAGTAGTGTATAAAGCATTAGTGTTTAAACCATTAGTACACAAACCATTAGTGCACAAACCAATAGTGCACAAACCATTAGTGCACAAACCATTAGTGCACAAACCATTAGTACACAAACCATTAGTACAAAAACCATTAGTGCACAAACCAATAGTACACAAGCCATTAGTGCACAAACCAATAGTACACAAGCCATTAGTGCACAAACCATTAGTACACAAACCATTAGTGCACAAACCAATAGTACATAAACATTAGTGCACAAACCAATAGTACACAATCCATTAATCCAGTGTCTTTATCTTTTAGAATCACGTATAGCAAGGAAACTGTGATGGTTCATTTATGGTGATTGTTTCCTCTAGGCCAAGAATCTGGTCGATTCTTTCAGCGACAGCTTACAGTTGTTAGAGAACAACGCAGAGCCTGAGAGTCTCATGAGACAGCTGATAAAGAACCTCAAAAAGGTGAGTCACAATTTGACTTCACGGAGTCCGGTGATCGTTTCAATATGATCTGCTTGTTTTTTTGGGGTCATGTCAATATATATACTCTTGTGTTCTGTTGGGATGTCTTTGAGCTCTATTTGAAGATGTTAATGATACCGTAGATAATGGATGGAGAATCTGTTCAAACCCAAGAGATGGAGCGATTGTTTGAAGACCCCCACCCATGGTCGAAACAATTGAAAAGGGAAGACTGCGCAGGACAAGACACCTTGAGAGGATGTCGGATTGCAGAGCAGCAAAAGTGAGCTACAGGCAGAAACCTAAGGACAGACTGCTCATCATTCGACCAAAACTGAGACGGATTGACGATTTAGAGTAGGACTTGAATCAGCTGGGGGTCCGTGCGCGGAGGTGGAAAGTCATGGATTGATCAGGATGAAAGGATGTGGGAGAGCAGGCCAGGGCCTTGCATGGGCTGAAGCGCCACTGATGATGATGATGATGATGAGGGCTGATGACGGCTGATTTAAATATTATTTATTACTTATCAGCGGACATGTCCCCCTTTATACTTGCAATCGCATAAAGCATACCTGCACAACTCAAAATGTATGACGGGCCGTATGTTGTGCAGGCCTGACATAAAGTAATGCAAGATTGATAGTTTTTTTTTTTTTTTTAACCTTTAGAGCCAACAACTGGAACTCCTGCCGAAGACTGTGAGAGAGGAGGCCCACAGTTGTGTAGAGAACATGGAATATAAAGTCACAGAACTCGTTAACAAAAGATTGATAGCAGTGCTGAATGAGGTAATCTTTGAATAGCAGTGTTCAATGAGGTAATCTTTGAATAGCGGTGTTGAATGAGGTAATCTTTGAATAGCAGTGCTGAATGAGGTAATCTTTGAATAGCGGTGTTCAATGAGGTAATCTTTGAATAGCAGTGCTAAATGAGGTAATCTTTGAATAGCAGTGTTAAATGAGGCAATATTTTAATAACAGTGTTGAAGGAGGTAATCTTTGAATAGCAGTGTTGAATGAGGTAATCTTTGAATAGCAGTGTTGAATGAGCTAATCTTTGAATAGCAGTGTTGAATGAGCTAATCTTTGAATAGCAGTGTTGAATGAGGTAATCTTTTACTATTTAAAATTAAAATTTTTGATGCTTCAGTGGAACAAAGAAATGTAAATGAGGAAATCTTGGAAATTAAAGAGCTGAGATGGGAGTACGTACTACAATTTAAATTTAGAAGTACTTGCTACTATTTTACTGTGAACAAATCACTCTAAAATGTTCTAAATTGTTCTGTAAGAAAATCTAATCATTGGAGATTTAAAGTGTTTGTTCTACTTTGAACCTGTAAGAACATCTAGTCATTGGAGATTTAAAATGTTTGTTCTAAATTGTTCTAAAAGAACATCTAATTATTGGCGATACTACTGATTAATTGTAAAAAAAAAATAAAAAAAAAAATAGTATTCATTTATTAAGTATTCCGGTTAACACTCTTTGTTATTAGCTTTATTCTACAAAATAGCAGCTGACATATTCTCACCTTTTTTTTTTTAGCTTTCTTCTTCTTCTTCTATATCTTAAGGGCCCACGATCAATTTATTGATCATTTTGGCTCCTATGCATGTAGATGGGATTTGCAATGTTTCTGTGCCTGGTGTTGATGAGGAAATTTCACTGATTTCCAGTGCCACTTTGTGAGGGAATCATGCACTAGGGGTTTGAAGGCTTGAGGCAATAGACACAAATGTGTCTAGTGTTGTTCTGGTGTTGATGAGGAAATTTCACTGATTTCCAGTGCCACTTTGTGAGGGAATCATGCACTAGGGGTTTGAAGGCTTGAGGCAATAGACACAAATGTGTCTAGTGTTGTCGCCTCAACCGTTCCTTTTGAAAGCTTGTTCCAGTCCCTGATTGCTTTGGCAGGAATGAGCAGCTCCTATACTGGCTTCTTGCTGGTATGAGCCTGAATTGCCTGTCATGGCCTCGTCACTGTCTATGGGGGAGAGGGACAAGTTTCTGTTTAATTAGCTAAGCATATTGAAGACAGTGACTTTTGGCTCATCCCTTGACCAGCAATGGTGACATTTTAGATTATAAATCACAGTTTGTTGAGGATTTACTTGACTAATAATGTCATAGTCAAAGAAATATTCCTCATCAAAAAAACATGTACACTAATCCCATCTAACCGGAAGTTTCTTTTTAAAAGTATAAAATAAATTTATTTTATATTCTGGAAATGTCATTAATATTTGTATATGGGGAAAGTTGTCAAGCTAATTAAAATAGTTTTTGTACCCATCTGAAGAATAACAACTATATTTGTTTAGTTTGTACATTTGACTTATGACATACTTTCCTTTCTAAATATCCCATATATTTTAAGTAGCCATTTTATAAAAAGCCATACAAAAATATAATTTTTGAGTTTAAAAAAAAAAAAAAAGGTATACGTTTATGTATGAGCTTCTTAAAAAGGTATAGATCCTTTAATAAACCTTTGTTATGGGGGTCACAGCTTAGCTGAAATTCATCTGTCCATAAGTGCATTTAAATTATTTAATTGTTCACAGATGGTCAGACGTGAAATGGACCAGTTTCCCTCCTCTGTCACCACTGTGGTTTTAAATGACCTTGACATCAATCCAAGACAGGTCTGTACACGAACATTAAATTATGACCCTTTATTATGGTCAGCAAAGATTCTTATTTAAGACTAGGCAAAGGAATTAAGATTTCATACTTTTGTGTTTTTCACATTAAAAAATTTTTATTGATTCGTGAGATCATAGGAAACATTAAACATTTAATATACTAAAAAATATACTGTTATAACAAAATAATTTTTTTTTTCAGAAAAAAGTAATACAATGTCCTTTCTGTATAATATATCAAAGTGACATTTCTATAGAATCACAGCTACAGTGACATTTCTATATAACGTAACACAGCTACAGTGACATTTCTATATAAAATATCACAGCTCACAGTGACATTTCTGTAACATATCATCAGTGATATATCACTATTGAGACTGTAGTTGTTAGGACCGAAGTTCATGAACAATTGCTTGTCCCAAGCAAGCTTCCCATTCCCTGCCATGTGTAAACAAAATTTAACAAATTCTCGTATCAGTCAGCTGTCTAAGAATAATTTATCAAAACAAATAAAATTTTAAGAATGCTCTTATCAGTCAGCCGTCTTAGTCTTATTTATTATACGAAGTGGCTATAGGTACCCGAGCACCCATCGTCGCCAATGACTATTAGCACCCGAAAGTCTTAGTAATCGAAAAAAAACATGATCACACCAGAGGCTTAATAATCGACAAGTTTGCCGCGCTTTCTTTTATAAAAATGGAGGTTGGCAGCATTTTTGACACCTTTGCGTCTTTTGAAGACGAATTGAATTATTTTTGTAAAGAACACAATGTGTGTTTCACTAAAAGATCGCCAGAGAAGATGAAAGATCCCAATTTGGAACACCTTTAATATGAATATATAATTCACTGTTGCAAACAAGGCGTTAAACGCAAGTCAAAGTCTTCAACGACAACAGGCCAAAGAAAATCACAAGCGTAAGTAATAAAGTAATAATAATAGGTTAACTTTAAATTTAGTTGGTCTTGTCATGTAATAATTCTTTCTCCAAGCCAATGATTATTACCACGGTAAATGTAGAGGACGAATGCCACTATTTTATCGATGGCAGCGACTAATCAACTAATGTATCCCTAAATCTATGCCGATGCCTATGCCTAACCTGAACCCTAAATCGACCCCTCAATCTAACCTAAACCCTAATTCACTATAAATAAACTATAACAAAGAAGCAAATGACGCCGTATTATTCGTGCTCTACATTAGCCTTTACAACTTTTGGCAATTCGGTGAGAATTTTATATTTTTCAGTTCTTTCAAATTGGGATGCCAGGCAACGATAAAGCTTGTTGCCAAGAGAAATCCATCTCGGCTAGAAATTACCAAATCAATGCATGAACATACTGTCCATGAAGTATCAAAAGAAGTAAGTGCATGTGCTGCTACAAATATTTACATAATAATAATAAATAGCATATTGTTGTGGCAGGTTGTTGTCACCTACAGGTACTCTAGTACTATAGAGTTTAGATGGATGCATTTTAAAAGAATTTTTTGTACCATTCATTAACCCATTCAATCTAGGGCGCTCAGAAATTTTATCACTGAAAACTTTAGGTTAAGGTTAGGGTTACCACCCTTACCATAGAAAGGTTTTGAAAAAAATTAAGACAAATCTATTTAACAGTATAATTAAATTTAATAAATTCTAAATAGTCCAAACAGAGTTGAACATTTTAATTTTGATTATTGTGACATATAATAAACTTAAAACATTTATCCCCAAGGTGAAGGTTAGTTATTTTATGTACACCACGGTGAGCCCAGCCCTAGGCTGGGGTACCGCACTATATAAGACCAATGTTCCCTCTAAGGGTTGTTGTTTTGTGTGCAAAATCATACAGTTATGTGCAAAGTTTTACAGCATCAATTTTTTTGTGTGCAAAATTTTACAGTCCAGAAACACAAACTTACAATGAAATTTGCTGCGCTGATACTCAAAACTGCTGCGCAGCGCAGCACCTGTGAGATGGCTGTGCGGCAGCGCAGCTTAAAGGGAACATTTTATAAGACCACTAATAATAATAATGTTTGCAGAGCATATTTTTTTACATAATACTTATTATTTATTGCAAAGTAACCTTTGTGTATTTTTTTTCCAGATGTGCCGCTTGTATCCGGGAAACCGCAAGGTGGAACTAAATGCGGCAACGCTTCTGTTGATGTCCTGCACCACGATTCAGGCATCTGAGGCCCGGCAAGTGCTTGATCAACAGCATGTGGATTTGCTTCCCAGGGACATTTACAATATTAAGTCAAGAATAAATAAATCATCTTCTGATGCAACTGAAACTCAATCTATACTTCATTCTATATCACAAGCTGGTGGAAGTGTGTCCTATGGACTAACAGAAAGTGGGGAATTTAAGTATTTATCATACATGACTGATGATATGATTAGAATTATTGCCCAATATCCAGAGGTTTTATTAATGGATTTCACATATAAAACCAATAAATATTTATATCCACTTTTGACTGTAATGGTTATTGATGGAGAGGGCAGGGGCATTCCTGTTCTTCATGGTTTTGTAAAAAATGAAGATAAGGAATCTATTTCTCTTTGTTTGCAGCTTCTTCTGAAGACTTCTGATGCCAGTCTTTTCAAGTGCTTTGTGGTTGACAAAGACATGGCTGAAATCTCTGCTATAAATGATCTCTTTCCAAATGTACCTGTTAATCTATGTCATTTTCACATTAACCAGGCTGTGCACAGGTTTCTTTCGAAACATGTAGGTCCTGAGCATGTTAAGCCAATTCTTGAAGGATTTATGTCTCAAGTTTATACTGAGTCGTGTGATGAATTTTTAAAGTTGATGCAAGACATGAAAGATACTCTTCCTGATGTAGCTTTGGAGTATTTTGAGTCGAACTGGTGGAGTAAGGCCCATTTATGGGCAGCATCATCCAATGCTGATGTTTTAAGACTCTCATGCGACAACAACAAATCACTTGGAGTCTTATCATGCCAAAATAAAAAATAGTTTGACTCATTATCTTTCTTTTTCATCTGCTCTTCGTAACCTTATGTCTTTTGACAACTGCAAAATTACAGTATGTGATCGTTTAAGATTGCTTGCTGCAAACACAGCTCAGTATACGTCATCTGATAATGATGAAAGTGTAAATAAGATTGAAAGTGTTGCTACTTCCTTTGCTGCTGCTCTATTGCTCAATCAGCTCAAATTGTCACGATCTGTTCCGTACTCTGTTGTCCCTGGAGAGGCAGAACTTTTTTCAGTAGCTTATAAGGAACGTATTTTTAGCTCAACATCAGTTCAATGTAATTGTTCATTTGCTAAAAAGATGGCATTACCTTGCAGACATATTTTTTCAGTTCGAAGACATTTACAGCTTCCAGAATTTTGTTCAGAGTTAATTCCATGCCGTTTTAGCAAACATATTGTTCCTAGAGTGGTTGCTTCTACTTCTAGTGGTTCAGTAACTTCTCAAATTGTATCTACTAGAAACAATAATTTTAAGACTCAAGAGGGTCGGTTTAATCATGCTAAAAGAATTTGTATGGGCTTGGCAAATTTTTTGGCGATGCAAGGAGAACAAGATTTCGTAGAGAAAATATCCTTTCTTGAAACTACTATAAGTCTCTGGAAAAGTCCTGAAAATTTAGATGAAAATGAATCAGCGTCACAACTTGATGAAGGTGAACCACAAACAAGTTTCATTCAAAGTCAACTAATTGATTTTGTTGATATTTATATCATTCATTTTTCCCACGAGGAAACAGTTGCTGCAAATAATTTAGAAAAAATTGAAACTGAAAATAGTATTAATTCCTTTCGGAAGGTTAACTTTGACAGAGTGCGACCAAAGGTAAAGCAAAAATTTACCCTGAAAAGAAAAAGATAGCTGCCCCATTTTTTTTTCCTGACATCAATTGATGAATCAGGAGGAATATTTTTGGAACTACATAATTGAAACTTTGCATGCTTATTTATATTGAGATTCTTTACTTTATGATGGATTGTTTTTAAACAAATGTCTCATAGGAAAAGTTTTCAGAATGTTTGTATTTATGTATTTTATTTATTAGGTTCGTGTGTTAATTTTTTTTCTATCTTTTCTGTCTTAGTTCTCTAATTGTTTTTTAAATCATGAAGGATATATGTACATGGTGTATGCATCCTATATCGTTCATGCAGCCTCTAATTTAAAAAAACACAATTTATCCTTTTTTTTCTTCATTTTTCTCAATTTTGCCTTTGCCTGATTTTTAAGGAACACCAAAATGAATCGGGAGGAAAAGTGTTCTAGCTACAGCCTTCAAATATTGCATGCTTCTTTTCATTGATATTCTTTACGAAATTCAAGAGGCTTTTTTATATATATATATATATCCAACTAGAAAGTTTTATAACATTTTTACATTTGCTACCCCTGAAGAGTTCTCAAATATTTATGTGACCCCCACATACATACCATTTGTAACACTTCCAATAACTGCTGTGTAACAATCTTCTTTAAACTTTTTGTCAATGTTATTCTTAATGTGTTTGCCAAGTTTCATTTACAATACAGTACAATAAGTTACAATACAATGCTATACAAATTTGTCTTTATTCATTTTGTGTAAAGTCAAAATTGGTATTAAATGTTTAATTTTTTGCAATAAAAGTCACAACAAATTAAAAAAAAAAAACTTTAGTGGATTTTTGTCTTTCTGTTTGTGTATGGTTTGTATGTACTATATTTTTTCAATGGCTCTATTTATTTAGATTATCAGTATTTTATTTTCAATGTGGCATGACTTAGTCATCTTAGTTGCCTTGAAACCAAACTCCCTTCACAGATCACATATATTTGCTCCCACTCAATCATTACTTCTGTACTTAAATGAAGAAATGATACAAACAATAGTTAACTGTACGGGTAACAACAAGGAATGTGAGAAAGTAAAAGGAGACAAATGGCAAAGGAATGATGTGACCTAATTGAATGAGTTTATTGGCTGCCTTACTGGCCCCTAATTTATTTTATGGATTACTTGAGTACAAAACTAAAATAACTAACAACCAAACAAAAATGTTCTCAAGTCAAAAAGGTTTTGTTTTTCTATTAAATTTTAAATTATGTACCAGTGTGTTAGACCCAGTAGACAGCTATGTTAAAAAAAAAGACGAGTCCTCCAAAAATAAGTCTCTTTCTCATGCTTTATACAATGGCATCCTTTAACTTTAAGATGTTCATTGCAACTACCTTGTGAATTAGGTCAAGTCAAATGAGAAAGGTTGTTGAAAGGAGATTCAAGATATCAGGAAAACAGTAATTGTCCACATGTATGACTGCCAGTGCCAAGGAAAAGGTTTAAAATTGGTGGTTTTGTTCTGACTAGGCCAAGCTCTCTAGAGCAGCGGTTCTCAACCTGTGGGTTGCGACCCTTTTCCAGGGGTCGCCTAAGACCATCTGAAAACACATATCCTTACAGCGATGAAGTAGCAACGAAAATAATTGTCTGGCTGGGGGTCGCCACAACACGAGAAACCGTATTAAAGGGTTGCGGCACTAGAAAGGTTGAGAACCACTGCTCTAGAGGAATAGTTGAAATTAATTCATTATAAATGAAATTTTCATTATTTAGAATACCTAATTAATTCATAAAGTACTGTGAGATTAAATCTTTTAACTTTAACAATACACGTAAATAATCTCAAATAAAGGATTTAATTTTAATAATTAAATTAATATTATATTTCTTTTCTAAAATTCAAATGAAAACAATAAATGTATCTAAATCATCTTCATTACTAGATTTTAAAAAAATAATTGATCTACGGCAATGGCTTAAACTAAAAAGAAAATAAGAAAGAAAAAAAATCTACCGGTTCTAAGAGAAATTAACAAAGCAAAACTAAAAAAACTATAAAGAATAAAACTATGAATCAATGAAATAACAAGGAGAAAAAACAATTTAAAAAAATAATTTTCATACTATTATTATTATCACACCCGGCTCCGAAGCCATTTAATATGTACGGAGCCACTCCGGGTGCGAATAGTTATTGGCAACCATAGGTACCCGGGTACCTATAGATGCAGCCTTTATTATATCAATTGCTCTCATTGCAGATGGCCAAATCTTTATCACAGCAAGGCTGGGGAAAATGCATCGTCTTGGTGAAGAAAGGGCGCACCAATGCTAATGTTGTTTTCAGCTTGCCTCTCAGATCACACAAGGTCTGTGCAAGGATTTTTTATTTGTTGTCTCCCCCTGCTCTTAAATGTTGTTCATCGTATTGGAATATAAATTGAAAATTATTTAAAAAAAACAAAACAAATAAAAATCCCATTTAACATGGCATTAGCGACTGTTTACAGCACAATATTACATTTGATAAAACTGCAATTATTTTTGTCTCATTCTGGAGTTACGAGAAGAGAAAAAAGCCTTAGAAATAATAATATCATAACATTGAAAAATATTTTATTCATTTGAGATAATTTGAAAAATAATATGCATGTAATATTCCTTATTCCTTTTAAAAAACATTATTTACATAAATCTGCGTTTTTTATAATGACACAAAAGGATAATATTTAATTACAATTTCCCCCCAAATGATGTGCACGAATAACTCTCAAATGATGATTGAATCTTTAAAAAAAATGAGAGAGTAAAACTATTGCCAATGTGGATTGATTGAAAATGACAATGGTGTGTTTCAGGTGCTATCCAAAGGAGAAATGGATGCACTGGTGAAAGAAGTTGCCGTCAATGGAACAGCCAACGCAAAGCTGACATCGCATAATGACAGAGTGTCGGTGTATACCATCAGTGTTCAAGGAGATTTAGATGTGGGAGTCTTGCAAGCATGCTTTGAAAAACTCAGTCAAGTGCAACAGTGATCTAGGACAGTTGTAAAGAAAACTTTAAGACGTAAGGAATTTTCAGAGTTACTTTTACTTGTAAATATTTTTAAAAAAAAGGCTATTCTAGCAACTGTATAAATTTGTGAAAACATTTATTGTTTTACAAGAATGCATTACATTAGTGGTAGATGCAAGTGCTGCCTAGGAAATGTTGTGGAAAATAATTACTTTAAAGCAGAGATTCTAAAGATAAATACTGATGATGGAAACAAAACATGTATTTTGCAAAGTTTAAATGTAAAAGCAATGAAATTTTTTATTTTCGTATTGTGATAATAGATACAATGTATGATATTAAATGATACCCAAATACAAACTAAAAAAAGTAAAATTTTTGTTGTTGTTTTTTTGTTATTAAAATGATTAGGGGTGTGCCGGAGTCAGGTCCGGAATCCGGTTCCGCCGGATTTTGCACTATCTGGTGAAATCCGGTTCCGCCGGATTTACATGTATCCGGAACAACCGGATTCCGGAATATACCGGATTTCGGAATTTTCCAGATTTTGTGACTCACCGGATCATAATCTGAAATAAAAGTAATTCTCTTTCCCGAATTCCACACGATCACGATACATTAATCGATTGTTTCGAGCGTTGAGCTTGTTTAATGTTTAATATTCCGTACATACCAGAGGCTAGAGTCAGCACCGCTAATAGTGGCCAATAGTGTAGGGACTTTGATAAGAAAATTTAAACTTTTTGTAAAAATAAACCAATGGCATAGTTGAAAAGATGTAATTTTTTAAAGAATTATAACACCAAAATCATATTTTTAGCTGTTGTAGTTTTAAAGTTATGAATTTTTAAAGTACGACTTGGTTTGTCATTTTTTAACATGGACTGCATCTCCACATTCTGTGATCTCATTCCACCAATCCCGTCATGCGCAATGACTATATAGTTTATATAAGGCAACGCATTCCCTGCCTTATCACTAAAATACTGTTTAGACTTAGTTTAAACTTTCAACTTTGGCACATGAATAATTAATTAAAGCTTTCCCTGACCAATGGTTTAATAGTTTTTGCACACGGCAAACTCTTATGAATGAAACTCTGAGGTAGTACTACGATACAGTTATGCAAGTGGCTGTGAATGGTTGCCAATGACAACGTGTTGCACACGGTAAATTCTGATCATTTATAATATGGATTCTACCGGGTTGTTAAAGCTCAAATTAAAACATTCCAGTTTAAATGTCTTTAAATGCATTCTGAAACACAAGTTATCAATTATTTTGATGTAAATAGTGATAATATATTAATATTTCCTAAGTATCGTCAACTTCCGCCATTAAAAAGGGGGGCGTGGCCAACCCCATGGCGAAATTAGGTTGAGCGAGCTGCATGACCTGCTGCGAACGCGTAGAAACACTTATCCAAATGGAACGGAACTCAAATATATATCGAAAGTACTAATTTAATAATAAATAGACACAGACATCGGAAAATTAAAAACTCGGATTTTTTGGCGCCGATTGCGAATTCCCATACACAAAAAGTAGTAGTCCACCTTGACTTACCGAAGTATCTACCAATAGTACCAAAATCCGGAATATTCCGGAATCCGGATCCGGCGGATTTCGCATCAGAAAATCTGGATCCGGATCCGGTTGGAAAAAACGGATCCGGCACACCCCTAAAAATGATCAATTTAAGCAGCTGAAAAAGAGACAGTTGCCAATAAATTGGGCATCAGTCTCTTTTGAAGTTTGGATAAGTTCCTGATAGACTCTGTGACAGAAAGCTTGAGAAGCGCTGCAATCAAACAAGTATTTTCTAATGAAAATGATCAGAATGAGGACTAACCACAACAGTGACATTATAAGCTTTGGCGGCTGCTTTTTAAATTTTTTTTTAGGTTGTTACCCTTTTTATAGCTTTGAGGTATTGACTAGGGGCTAATATCTATACATTTTTTTATGCCATGAATATCTCTGAGGTATTGACTAGGCGCTAATATCTATACATTTTTTGATGCCATGAATATCTCTGAGGTATTGACAAAGGGCTAATATCTATACATTTTTTATGCCATGAATAGACTTATTGTAAGTTTGATTTAAACCAGTCAGTCAACACTCATTTCAATGAACACTCATGCCCTTCACCACTCATGTCAGTTAGCACTCAAGTCTTTCAACACTCATGACAATCAACACTCTATCAATACTCATGTCAAGACGTGTGTAAATCAACACTCAGTCAATAACACCCACGTCAAGTGGAATAAAAAGATGTCAAAAATTAAATAAAACTTAAGAAATTAAAGCAAATGCATACAAAATTATATTATACCAGGTATGTCATGGTTGAAACATCAGTTTAACTCATTAGTGACATTAATTTCTCATGTTATCCAGCAAATCATAGGTCAAAACGGATTTAAACATATTGCTTGGATGAGTTTCAAGATATACAAATAAAAAATTTACAAAAATAACTATAAAAAATTGGAAATATCAATAAATTCAAAAATAAATTTCAATACATTTTTTTAAATAAATAATTTTGTTGAATTTTACAATGCTACTAAAATGTTTTATCCTGTGAAAGGAAACACTTCCATAAATTTAAGAATAATTAAGTGGTAAACAAGGAAATAAGCACAAAGTAACTTAAAAACTTGGCTATATACACAAGAAAACAAAATACGTGCATGCTAGAAGGCCAAAAAAAAAAAAATACAATTTAAAGTAAAGATAAAATGAAAAAAAAAAAGAAACTTTGCTCATATCAAATAGGAAATACTGGGAATATTTAACAAAGAGCAATGAAGAATTTATAGCATACTGTAAAGTATTAACCTTTGAATTTTACAAAGCAACTAAAATGTTTTATCCTGTGAAAGGAAAAAATTCCATAAATTTAAGAATAAATAAGTGGAAAACAAGGAAATAAGCACAAAGTAACTTAAAAACTTGGCTATATACACAAAAAAACAAAATACGTGCATGCTAGAAGGCCAAAAAAAAAAAAAATACAATTTAAAGTAAAGATAAAATGAAAAAAGAAATGAAACTTTGCTCATATCAAGTAGGAAATACTGGGAATATTTCACACAGAGCAATGAAGCATTTATAGCATACTGTAAAGTATTAACCATGAAATAATAGCAGGCATGCTAAGCTAAAATCTACAACTTTTTCTGACGTCTTTGATACTTTATCAGGTATTTCATTTACTTTAAAATCTCATTCTTCTCCTTATCCACCATTTCCTTTATCCCACAACCTGTTTCTCTATAATTTTTATCTTATGGTAAACCTATTTGGACTATTCTTAAACCTATTTGGACTATTCTTAAACCTATTTGGACTATTTTTAAACCTATTTGGACTATTTTTTTCAACCTAAACCATTCTTGAGTCCAATAGAAACATACACATTCGATGGTGATCCTTTTTAGAGGTGTTAAATTTCTATTGCGAATAAATATACATATGTATTATGTATAAGTTTATTCTCTCAAGACAAACAGTTTTTATAAACCTTATAGAGAAGGTCCTCAAGAGATTCCATCAAGGTCAGTTGTGAAGTAAATACAATTATTCCAGATGAATGAAATGTACAGTATCCAGATCACCCACAAGCAGTCCTTGTGTTCCATCCTTGCAATGATGCCACAAAACTTTGGTCAATAAGATGAAGTTGCCAGGCTTCAAGCACTCATCCAGAGGAGACATTTTCATTTCAGCTGATTTATCCTTGTGCTTAATTGTCATGTTTGCCATTGTCTTTGCATCATCAAAGATAATGCGAGCCTCATTTTTTATACCATCCTGGTTGAAATAAAAAAAAGGGCATATTCTAAAAAGTTGGTAAGAATAATAAAACTTAACTCCATATTAGAATTGGTTTGTGAAGTGGGATTATTTTAAGTATTATTATGTCAAAGCAGTATATTAATTCTTATTTCTTTCTTTATTACATCCCTTTTGTGTACTTAGTGTCTCCAATTTACTTATCAGATTCCATGAATGTTCTCATAAAGACAAAGCCAATAGATAAATGGTATATTCTAGCTTATTAAAAAAACTAAATTTTTTTTTTTTTTTTTAAAATGAACAATTGAATAGCTATTAATTTTAAGTTCCTTTGTTTCAACATCTTGAAAATGTATGGAACTTCTTGAAGATTTAGGCAAATTATTGGAGATGTATACAAAATTTTGGAGATATATACAACTTCTCAGAGATGTTTGCATCTTCTTGAAGATTTAGGCAACTTCTCAGAGACATATGCGACTTCTTGGAGATGTATGCAAAATTCTAGAAGTAAGTTCTTCACCCCTGATGTAATGAGAACTTATCATCAGCTCAAACTTTAAAAAAAACTGACCTTTGTGTCTTGCTGATTGCATATGTTTGTCTACAGCTGGTCATGCAAGCCTAGCGGTGCTGGGGCCACCTGTCAGGTGCAAATTGCTTTACTTAAGTTGCCTCTTATGTAAGATATAACTCACCCTAACAACCACTGCTGGAAAAGACAGGTGAGGATACCATCCAATAATCTGCAACAATGCTACTGGGTCCAAGGATCCTAAAGAGGTTGATTTAGGGCTTGAAATTATTATTTTAAAAATTAACATTATTTCATTGTTAATATTGTATCTACAATATTAACAATGAAATAATTTTTGAAAAATAAAATAAATAATTTCATTGTTAATATTATAGACACATAATTTATGACATAATTTATTATTATAATTCTTTTAAAAGGTATTTTTGAAAATTATTTCATGGTTAATATTCTATCTACTTTAAAAGTTTTTTTCTGTTAAAAATACTTAATGTCATACAATTTTTCATTTGCGATTTTCTAATACTTTCAATAAGACAAATTGAATTTAAAAAATGTTACCTCTGTCAACATAAAAAAATCCACGCCATTCATTATTGCTACTTTTTCTAGATATTCTTCATCTGCCGGCTTCTACTTGGGATATTAAAGTTTCTAATAATTAACTTATAATGGTTTAGAAATAAAAAAATAAGAACATGATTTTTTTCCTCCACTTGTGCCTCTGAAAAGACAAAAGCCTAGCATGACCTGGGGAAAATAAGCTTTAAATTTAAAGGAATAAAAGTATCCTTTGGGGTTAAATAAATAGTTTTATCAACTTACTGTGAACTTCATCAAGTGCTTGCAAAAGGTTAGTTTTTGGAAATCTTAGGTGAGGAAACCCATATTTCTGTAACTTTTCAGGAGGAACTTGATCCGTTATGAACTCATCAACTGTATGAAATACTGACAATATTTCTGGTAAAAAAAAGTAGAAATCTTTACAATAGTGACTTTTATGTTTGACACTCCAGTCTAGTATTGATGCTTGTTTAATATTTATAGAATTTGTTGCACCTTTTTCTTTGTTGTCACCAGGAGCATTTAAAAGTAAATTAAACTCCATAGCTACATAGAAACGGTCCTTATTAAAAAAAACAAAAATTTGACATTATTTATCAGCAATAAATAAATAAAAAGACTCATAGAGTTTCCTAATTTTACATTGGCTAAAAATACTAATTTTGTATGACAGAATTAGAGTAGAGAATTCTGTCTTACAAAATAGTATTATTATTATAATTTTTTTTAATGAAGACCATAAATTTCTATGTAGCAATGGATTTTAATTTTTCTTTTAAAAATACTACTGGTTAGCTTTCACCAAGAGTATTTGAAAGAAAATTTAAATCCATTGCTACCTAGAAATGGTCTTCATTAAAAAAAAATTGATATTATTCATCATCAATAAATAAATAAAACTAATCATTTGGGATTACAAATTTTACATTGGCTAAAAATAATAATTTTGTATGACAGAATTAAAGTAGAAGTAGAATGAATTCAGTGAAATGTTTATTGAATTTTTTCCTTTTATGTTATGAAAACTAACTTACCACAGAAATTAACATGATGTAAGAGGTTCTTTCTTTGACAGTCTTGACTGCAGTAAATCATACAACAGCTGTGGCATACAGTCTTTTTTGAGATAGGCTTAACGCTATTGCAATGCACACATATTACAAAACCTTCTTCTTTAACTGCAATATCTATTTGCCTCTTTATAAACATGTTGCTTCCATTTTTTATTTCAAATTTCAAAGATGAAACTACTTAGAAAAAAAAAATTAGTTTTAAAACCATAAAGAAAAATTTCTTTAGAAAAAGTAACTGGGTTTTTTTTTTTTAAAGATAAAAAAAAAAAAAATATTTTATGAAAAGTAATTAAAACAAGACTAAAAAAAAAAAAAAAAAAAAAAATAAAAAAAAAAAAAAAAAAAAAAAAAAAAAAAAAAAAAAATTAGTTTTAAAACCATAAAGAAAAATTTCTTTAGAAAAAGTAACTGGGTTTTTTTTTTTTAAAGTGACAATATAGAAATATGTTTTATGACAAGTAATGAAACGATGTCTAAAAAAACAAAAAAACAAGGGATATTGATATTCTAAAACTCTAAATAGCTTGAAATTTTATTTATTAATTGATGAACAGGACACCATCTTCATGTGTCCATCAATTCTAGGGGGGAATGCCTTAGTTTTGTCATCTTATTAATTGGCTAACAGTTTTCAATGTTGTTTGGCCCAAAATTTCAGAGTTTTTCAACATCAAACGTTCAATCACGTTCATTTCTTTTCTATTTGAATCCAAACTATGGTTTGTGATTATTTTGTAAATCTATACAAAAAAAAATTGACACAATTTTTATGTTCCACTATTCATCTTCTTTTCTGATTCCCAGATTGTTAATATTGTCTTTACTCAACTTTGATAAATAGATTAACCACAAACAACAACAACAATTTTCCATGAATAGGCCTGTTAATCCAATAAAAAAAAGCCCAGCAACTTACAACATAATAATTTATGCCTTTTAAAATCTTGTTGCTGGCATTCTTTACTGCAATATTTCACATTTGAGCATTTAGAACAAACCAATAGTGGTGAGCTGATAAACTTGCAGAAAGAGCAAATGGATGTTTTTGTAGTGTCTCTCTCAGCAATGGCCTCTTCTGTTATGTCTCTCTCAGAAATGGCCTCTTCTGATAATTTTTTAGCTGGAATGAATTAATGTGTTACTTATTGTTGGTGGAAAAAAAAAGTGTTACTTTAATATTATTTGAACTAGAACTCTCTTTTCTTTTTAAAAATGTTATATGTCAATTAAAGTACATGTACATGAATGTATAAATTTCATTAAGTGTAGGCCACAGTTACAGCTTGTACAGATATAATATAGGCTGCTCTGAGATCTAATATTTTTGCTACGAAATATATACTTCCATCTTAACTCCCACAAAATTTGGCCCATGCCATCACATTTATATTCAATGTTGTCCACCATCTTTTCCAGCTGGCTACTATCTCCTCGGTGTATATTGGCCTGTGTTGTTTATGTTTGTAAAGGATGAAAGAATTATAATGGGTATTCTCGTATGTAGTAATGTTGCGTTTTGTATTTCATTGTTGTATAATATAGATTATTTCATTTCTCTTTTAATATGGTTGACTTTGTTCCGCGCTTCAAGCCTTTGGGGATGAAGCGTGATTTTCAAATAAACTTTATTATTATTATTATTATTTAGGCTATTTCCTGAACATCCCCAAACACTGGTATCACAGGGCTGATGCTCATGAAGCCACACAACAATTTTTTTGACCAACAGGCTTTAGAACAGATGCGGGAAAATATTGAGTCACCTAATTTCAGTATTTGACAAAAAAGCTTCTCAAAAAATGTTTAAATGCTTAATTTAAAAATAGGCCAGATGCTGTCACAAAACCTATGAAAGCTCTTTTCGAATGATCAATGTGAGAATCTGAGATGTATCACAATGGTTTATAAATATTAATAAAAATTCTTCCAACTTGTACTTCTACATAAATCCATCATTGTCTCTATTAAATTATTAAAAGTCACTGCCTAAAATTGAAAGTCAATCTTGTAGAAAGTAGAAAGCAAAAAAATAAAAGTCGATGGAATTTTAAAAAAACAAACAACAAACAGTATAGCTATAGTCCTACTCCCTAAATAGCGGTTAATTATATAATAGACATCAAAACCAATAATGTGTCGAAAAGATTTGTTTAACGTTGTGAAGTCGTTGTGTTGTAGTTGCTTCCCTTCGATGTCAATGCGTGATGCCCATTGTTTCTTGAATTGAGATGTGGGAGGCCATGCTGTTTTGCTTGTAGCTAATCATTAAAAATCTAGACACGAAGCTGAAAAATAAGTGATAGTTTTCCTTGTGTTTGACATAGTAATTAATAAATATAACAATTAGGTTGACATGAATACCTGTCACATCATGTAGTCCCGTTGAAATCTCAGTCCTTCTTTCCATGTTTTCATGTGTTTTACTTTCATTTGAAGCATGTGTATAAAATTCTCCATCATATTTTGTAACTTCTGTTACGGTAGTAACATTTCCACATACATTTTTATGAAAGTCTTTGTCGCTTCCCATACAAGTATTTGAGCAGTATCTGGATGTATATTGTAAAAAATGTTTCCATGTATCATGCGTTAATTTGTTGATAATCATTCTTGCTAAACAAAAAAATAATAACTCAATCAGTTGATCACATATCTTAAATATAAATCTTAAACTCCCCAATTCCAATAAATTATATGATTAAATATTTACTTATATTATGAGATGTGTAAAAAATGGCAGATGACACTCAGCCCCTGAAATATTTTCAAATCATTGCTACCTGCAGATGTTGAGCTATATTAATACAATCTTAGATATTTGCTCTTGGTCTTGCACCAAGGCAAAAAAAGTCCATCCGTCTATGCATCGAGAAAGCTGTTTCGTCCCATTAATTTATCTCTTAAATTTTGAAGTTAAATCGTAGAGCATAGTTACTGTATAGGTAATGTAAATATGGGCAGTTTAAAATTTCTGAAACAATCTGTATCGTAATATAGGCCTATACTAAAATATTTAATAAAGCGTTTTTTTCATATCTTACTTGATTATTTTACATTCCTGGCAGTAAATCATGGTCTTTGTTTTGAATTTCTGTCCACATTTTTCACATTGACCAAATACTCTAAACCACTTGATTTGTTCCATTAAAAAAGAAGCAAAGCTCGGAATTAATTTTATGAAATTTCAAAGCTGTACTTTTATCAGGAGGTCGCATGCAGAAATGTTTTTCCCCCTGAAAATGACACGAGTATACAATTTTAATAATGATTTTAAACAATTTAGTTTAAATCACTCCTTTTTGAAATGGTTATATCTGGCGTTTTTTGGTACCATATATATGAATAAATCTATGCCATCACAATGATTATTTTGAAGGTATGTATGAATATGAATGACTGTACTGTATTTAAAACTGCGTTACAGGCGCGCAAAATAAAGTTCCCAGAAGTTAGCACTAATTGGGACTCTTAAAAAGTGTGTTACTTGAACGCATGTTTTGGTCAAGGAACTTTCAAAAAGATGGACACTTCACGACATTGTTTGGCGAGTTATTACTATCCTACACATCTAAGCCAGGATGTGCAGCATTATATTATATCTAATCTTAATAACAGGAGCTCTCGTTGTCATGTAAAGAGAGAAAGGGGGGGGGGGAAGAAACGCCGTATTCCAAATGACACACTGCAGAGGAGACAAGATCTCTTAGACGGTCGTGACCTTGCTATAAAGATGGGTGCGAAAGAAACGCCAGAGAATCTTACACTGAAATTAGCAAACGAGAGAGTATCGCTTATCTCTGTTCCGGATGGGGAACGGCATCAAATAAGGACACCAAACAGGCTGGAGGATGTGAAACGAAACCCCTTTGTTGTGAACAAGAGCAAAGAAGAAGGCAAGATAGAAAGCAGTTGCGGGTAATTTGCGGGAAGTGTTGCCGAGACTGCCAGCGCCACTTCAGGATCGGCCTCATTAGCCACTCGAGAAATTGCAAGTAATATAGTAACTACTGCGTCGTCTATTGAAGACGAAAAGGTGCTAATTATACGATTGTTTTAAAGTAAACATAAACGCAGAAAAAGACATGAACTGATGGAGCCCTTGCTGGCAACCTAGAAATTTTTTACTTGACACCGGGGAGGCTGCTGCCACCCTGATCACTAAAAAAAAAAACGAATAAATGTTTAGAGCGAGAAAAATCACCAGGGTGCCAAGCCGTGATAATTTTAAAAAAAATGAAACATAAAAGGAGACTTAATTGAACACTCATCCTGGGAAATTAAAACGTGTCCCATGGAAGCCGATAACGCCAAGACTCCTCCACATATGCTAAGGGTAGAGGAAACCAGAACAAGATCACCACAACTTAAGCTAGGGTGGCTTGTCGCGATCCCCAAATGGCTGGTTTTTCTTTCATCAAATTGTTTTACACATTCATGTGCCGTAATAGCACCCCGAACTGAACACAAGTCCCTTTTCCAAAAGAAAAGGCCATTTTTAAAATTTTGATTCTGAAACATAATATTATTATACATCAGGCTTTACAATGACTCAAGCACATGTATAGCGCATCTCGCTATAAGTAGAAGAACGTAGTACAATCTACATCCACGAAGTTCTCACACCAACTGCCTTTGACAGACTGTAGACACTGCGTCAAAATAATTAAATAAAACGCGTCACGATACGTCACAGGCTTAATGGCGCCAAAAGCGTTCATTAGCTGAACTTAACACACACGACACATCGCGCACGATAAAACACAATAATCAGTGCGCAATCACATGGCTTTTTAACTTTAAAAAACACACAAATACACGTACCAAAATGTGTCATTTTCAATCATACAAGAAATAAAAGAACTGAGTACTTGAGAAACTGACACCACCACAATATCTTCACATTTGTTTTGAAAACATTTCAGATGGAACATCAAATACGCATGCCTGAAGATCCATTTGCAGCAAATCCCTGTGCCACACAACGTCACTGCCGTTCATCCTAACTCTAAAACGGTCATTTAGTTGAATGGTGAGTACAGAGCCGTCGCTTGACTTTCGTAGGCCCCCAGCCATTTTTCGGTTTTATGCTCCTGCCGCTTCCCCCCCCCCCCCCCCCCCCGCTTGTAGAAAAATCACAAGGGAAAAATGGCACGCAGGAAAAAAATTCATAGGGGAAAAAAGGCATATAAAAACTTTTTATTAACCGTCATTGTATTTGTAAGTCGAAACAAAACTTTTGACTTTTTTTCCCGCTCTCCGTAGAGGCCAGAGTTAGTTGTTTTTTTTCTTTCTTTCTGCGACTGTTGGGGACCCACCCCCCTTAGACAACCTGACGTCATAATCCCTTGCACAATTTTAAGGTGCATGGCGTTGACTAAGCATTACATACAGTTGAAAGTAGAGAGAGAGTATGAAGATGGTATGGGAAGGTGAAGCATGCAGGTTAATAGGTGGTGAGGGGGTAAGAACATGGAGGAGAGTGTTTGTGGGATTTATGGGAAAGGTTGCAGATCGAGGGGAACGTAAGGGAAAGAGGCGAGGGTATTAGTTTAAGAGTGGACGAGGGGGTGGATGGGTTGGTAAGGGAGAGGTGGTGTGCCAGTTATCGTGACCGGTGGTTGCTGTGAAGGAACGGGTAGTTCAGTGAGTAGTTCAGCGAGTTATGGGCAGTGGAAATGGAAAGACTCTTTTGGAGATAAAAAGACATATTATTGGTTGGTGGCTACGGTCAGTGAGATCGGGGCTAAAGGTGGTTTGTGGGTGGGAGGAGGGGGGTTAAGCTCAGAACTAATGAAACGCCCGCACAAAGCTAAGAACGACTTTTATAGTACAAAGCGTTCTAGACTCACACTATTTGGACCATGTGATGAGTGTACACCGTCCTGGTGACAACAATTTTGAGTGCCACGAACTCAAAATAATTAACACTGATTTGTTATTGTTGTTATTCAATAAAAACCCATTCACTCTAACCGCAACTTCCGTAGGCCTAACTCTAAATTCTAAATAAACAAAAATTATTATAATAATTAAAAAAAATAATTTAATTCCAAAAGCTAAAAAAATTGGGAAAAATAAAAAATTAACTGCCATTTAAAAAAAAACAAAAAAAAAAAAAAACTTCTATATGTCACCTTTTCACACCAAAATCCCCGCCTTTTATAATTTATAATATTTAATATTATAAATATATATAAAATTCACTGGAAAAAAAAACTTCGAAAATTAAATCGAAAACCTTTGTGATTACACTTACATATTTACAGCAGTGTTGGGACTTTAACTAATAATAGAAATTTAATTACAATTATTACATAGTTACCTGGGAGTTATCACCACTTATTATAAATTATAGCGTAAGACTTACACTTAATTCATTCGTAATCCTTAACAATGTCTAACCGTAACATTTCCAGAAGTGAAGGCAGCTTCTAAGCCTTTGCTAGAACAATAAATGTGAATATAAATAGTTAATTTGAAAAAAAAATAGCATCTCTAATTTAAAAACAGCCAGTCCAAGGTAACTATAATTAAATATATTGTTATTGTTGATAGTTGTTGACAGGGTTACTCCCTTTAGGGGCCGTAAAACACCGCAGAAAATCTATATTAGGAACGTAACCATATGACTATTCTTGGTAAACGACGGAGAAATGCATTTCTTTCTGACCTTTAAAATATGATTATATATTATGCTCTTTCATTTTCGTTGAACCTACAAAGCAGTGCTACCAGACCTAGGGAAATTTCCCCAGATGGGGGAGGGGGGATTATCTCCCCCCCCCCCATAATTTAATTGCAAAGTCTTTAAATAAAAACTAAGAAATAGATAAAGAGTCAAGGAAGATATCAGTTTAGTTGAAAGAACAATGATTAGATCTAAACATTCACAAAAGTTTAGTTGAAGATAACTTTTTTTTCGCTGCCAAAGTGAGGTAAACTGTAGTACCGGTACTTGAGTTTTAGGTCAGGGCTATGGAACCTGGCGTTAAGTGGTGAGGATCAAAGAACACACTTTTCAAGCATTGCATTAGCTATTTAGTGATGCCTTCAAATTATTGATGTCTTCTCCCACTTGACAATATTGATTTATGGATCTATTGAGCTGTTATTTTATCTCGCGTCCACCAGCTCACAGGTGAAGTAGAAGCTATCTTGTTATTGTAGTGGTGATTTCATTCCTTCTTGTCATGCGAGTTATTATCAAATGGTTATCATGATCTAATGATGAGATGTTACTGTGACGTGGACTTGGTGTTCTTTATTGGCCATCACTAAATTGTATGGGCTGATAATGGAGTCCTGATATTTCTAAGCACAACAGCCCAACATATAGATTCAACCTAACCTCTTGCAGGGGGTCTTTACAACACACTATTGCTAGCAAAAATCTTTCACCTGAGAGGGTTGGTTGCAAATAGCACCGCCTAACTCTAAACACTAACATTCAAAATAATAATAATTAAAAAAAAGAAGTATTATATCCCTAGGCTGGTCTGATTGTGGTTAGTAGGTTAATGCATTCTTTAATTAATACTAAAAGTAATAGCAATACTGAAAAAAACCATAGTTATGATTAAAATTTAGTTTAACTTTATTAGTTATTTTTTTTTTTAATGGTGGCATGTTTGGGCAAATGTTTCACCGATGAATTTTTATCCCTGAAAGAAACCATTCACTATCCCTGAAAGAAACCATTCACGACTTCCAAAACAACATCCTGGTTATCAGGGCAGGGCTTATGATCACAGACACAGATTTCGGTGTCAATTTGAGTTTAGGTTCTGCACTCCTGGTAGTTGTCAATAATTGAATGGACGCCCCCCCTCAGGTTAGGAAGCTAGTGAGACGCTATATACCAATGACTACATTATAATAAAGTATATGCAGGGATGCTATAAATTGTGAACACTTGTGCTTGTGAGCTGGCTAGGGGAAATTTGAGTAGGAAATAGACTATAACAATCATAGTGTTTAGGAGTGTGTTAAAAAGAAAATATGTTTGGTTTTATAAATAATACTGTTTATAACTTATTTAATAGTAATAATAGTAGTATATAATATAATATGTATGCTATAATAAAAAAAACAAAATTTTAACATTAACAGTAATGTTTTATTCCCATAATCAGAAGAAAATAAATACATTTGCCAATTTGACATTAATATCAAGCATCAAGGCAAAATAAAAAAAATTAACAAAAACAATCGCAAGAAATGAGATTGTACAAAATTTAAAATACGAGTACCATTGAGTGTAGCAATTGTGTCTGAATTTAATGTAACATTTTGAATCGTAACAAGTGTTTTTGTTAATTAAATGTGTTGCCAGTGTATCAAAATTGTCAGTAGACAGAAGGAACACAACATTATAGGAGAGTTGTTTCTCTCCCTTGGCCAATTTAGTAAGAAGCTTTATCAGGTGGATATTTGATGTTGGCACATTGGCAGGATAAAAAAAATTACATCCAGTTGACTATGATCTTAATAAATTTTTATTCATGGCAGTAGCTAAAACATGGATCAAGCTATTAAATCAACAAAACAACTCATACGTTAAACCATCAACACAACTCTTACATGAAATCAACAACACAACTTATACACCATTAAATCAACAAAACTCATACATTAAATTAACAACTCATACATTAAAACAATAATCAGATTTCTGATTCATTTCTAAGTTGCACTTCCATTTTTCGAGATGCAAATTTAAAACCAAATTTCATACACATAAGACATGCAAAAAAAATGATACAGTTTAAAACGTACAAAAATTTGTTCCGATTTAAAAAACTATGACACAAACCAGCATTCCTGGGAAACAACAGATCTTCAAAACAATGGCTGGTTAAAATGCAAAAACTCCAAAATGGCTTGCTTCCCATACTATTTAAGACATGGAAATACCAGATTAAAACATTGGCATAACATGACACGCTGGTATATACATCAAAGCTTGAAATTATATACTTTTTTAAAAAATGTACGTCTCAAACAAAGTCATGAGACCTTTTCAAAACACATGATACAATGTTGAAATAGACCTTTTTAAACACATAATTATGAAGTTGAAATGCATGGCAAAGCCTTTTGATTAACAGAAGGGCTCTTGAGTGTTTAATTGAAAAAATATCCTCTATTTTTAAAACAATAACATTTGAAGCACCATTTTTTTGGAGTCTAATAGAAAGTTTGCTTTAAAAAAAACTTTTGTTTGAATAAACAAGTATTACTAATTACATAACAACTTCTACTTAGGTAATGAGTGAAAAGATATTTGAACGTTTGGGGTAATTCATCATGAGAAAATGATTTAGAAAACAGCAGAAAAAACTAAAACAAAGCTCATCCTTTAAAATATGTGAAATGGCTTAAATTGTGTGTCAAACACAAATAACATTGGGCAAAATTATGGATTTAGAGGTTTTTTTCTCATGAAAATAATTCATGTTTTGATTTTTTTTTACAATTCAACCAATCAAGTATTAATTGCTTTTAAATGTTAAATGGCAGTGTATGGCCATTCAACAGCTTTTGAACACAGGTGCTTTTGAACACAGGTGCTTTTGAACACTGGTGCTTGTGAACACTGGTGCTTGTGAACACTGGTGCTCGTGAACACTGGTGCTCGTGAACACTGGTGCTCGTGAACACTGGTGCTTGTGAACACTGGTGCTTGTGAACACTGGTGCTTGTGAACACTGGTGCTTTTGAATACTGGTGTTTTTGAATACTGGTGCTTGTAAGCACTGGTGCCTGTGAACACTGGTGCTTGTGAACACAGGTGCTTGTGAGCTGACCAGGGGAAATTTGAGTAGGAAATAGGCAGTACCAATCATAGTGTTGACCAGTGCGTTGAAAAGAAAATATGTATGTTTTAAAAAAGCAATAGGTGCCATAAAAATTCTGATACCAAAGTGAATAATAACTTTATTTCTCTTGATTATACTACAGTTAGAATGTTGGAAATATGTGCATACAAGTACAAGCATGCATCAAGAAAATAGGAGTGTTAAAATGTACAATAAAATACCCGTTTTCTTTATTTTCATGATGGGTAAACAGCAAAAAAAAAAAATTAGTTTTGTTGTTACCGAACATTTTAATAAGCAAATTTTTCTCAACCAGATGATTAAAAACTTTACAAAAACCAAATTGAAAAAACTTTGCAACTTAATTTTTTAAAATGAATTGCAAAAAGAAAGAACGAAAACAACTCTGCACAAAATGCATTAGTTTTCAACAGAATTCCTGACAAAGCCGGCCTAAGCCGAACACATTCAGCTAGGAATTCTGCCTAAAGATCCACCTTCCTATTCCAAAAAATAAAAATAATATTAAGGCCAAACAGCCTTCAACCCATATGGATGAAATGAACAGTGTCCAGGTCATCAATGCGGATTCCCCGCGTGTTGTCTAAGAACTGGTGCCAGTGGCTGTCCATCAGCACTAAGAAGTTGTTTGGTTCCAGGCAGTCACACAGAGGGATGAACGTCTTTGGTGATGAGCCGGTCGTTGGGTAACCTGTTATGTGCCCTTTGAGTTTTTCATCCACATGGAAGATGACATGAGTCCTCTTCCCATTGAAATCCTGCAAAACACGGAGTGAATTATTTGGAAAGCTCTGAAAACACTTGAGCCGACAACAAGACACATGTCAAATAGGACATTTGAAAGACCATCTACTGTCGGCAGGTCAAAAGTCAACACATAGTGAAATGCTGTTGCCCTGTAATAGCATGCATTGTAGCAGATGGTTAACAGCCATGATAAAAGTAAAAGAAAATTTCCTTATGGGTAGATCTAGGCTTGTAACAGGGAAGTACATATTGTATACCCTCAAGGGTTGGAGGTGATCTTTAGGTTGGAGTTACCTTTGGGCACAGCATACCCATCATCTTTGCTTTTTAAAATTTTAATCAATGTTTCTCTCTTCAAGAAATCCTTTCAACGCAATGCTGCTTAAACAACAAGTAAATCAGAGTCTATCATCAAACTTTCTCAATGACAGTGCATCTTTCATTTTGTCTTCTCAATTTTTATAACCGTTTCTAATCTGATTGACATTGCTATGCGTTTAATTTACCAAACAAGATAACAACATACTTCCACAATTATTGCCAGGTGCCACATATGTTCATACCGTCCAACAATTTTAAGGTAAAAGCCTTGCACAGCCCTATCCTTGCGTTGATCTGAAAAAAATAATAATACAAAATTTGTGTCATGTTAAAGAGCGTACAATATAATGTAGCCTGCTACGGTACTATTCACAGACCTGCCAAGAAAAAAAAATCTGTAGGGGGTTGCATGCTGAGGGGAAGGCGGGCCGCTGACCCCCCAGGTGCTGGGCCCCAGGGGTGGGGCGTTGCTTTAAGATCTATAAACTAATGCACAAGCCTTTTTTATAGTAAATAAAGAAATATAAAGTTACCTCCACTGTCTTTAAATAGTCCACAAAACATGAGAAAAACATTACTGGAAATGTTTTTATACAGAAGAGAACAGAACATCCATTTTATTTACATATGTGCACAGTCTGCTAAGAGTTCAGTTTTCAAGCATATCCCTAGTGGCCTTTTTGCACTTGTCCAACAGCTCTTTGGACTTTGGACAACTGAAGGTTAGCATTGCAACTGATTTTAGTTACCAGCAAGTTAGAAAAAGTATCAACTTCCATGCTTGCCTGTTTCATTGTGATTTTTCTTTACAGCAGAAATTTTTTTTTCAATACTAGCTTTGCGTGAGACCTAGTTTTAAAATTTTACAAAAGCCCCATCCATACTTCATCAAACTAATGTAGTTTAAAAAAAAAAAAAGAGGAGTTTCTTGGTTAAGATACGTACATTCCTCCAGAGTTTGCATATCTTTAAGCTGAGGGGTCAAAGTGGCTTGAGTGAGTCCATATGTGACCAGTCTCTTCGCAGCTAAGGGGTCGGTCAACAGCATCATTCTTGCTCTGTTAAACATTCCTATCTGTTCTAGAAATATTTTTTAAAAAAAATGTTTCAATTGTTCTTACTGAGTATCAAATTTGTACAGTAATCCTCTTACCAAAAATATTTTTTACAAAAGACAACTGTTCATTATTTTTTAATGTTTATTTTTTTTATTTTACATCAAGAAGTCATATAAAATATTATCTGTCCATTGACGCTAATCCAATTTCATTTAAACAACCTGGTATTTTTTTTTGTCTAGAAATAAGCTTTTAGGGAAAGCTATGAAAGCAATGAGAGGGTTTGATGGCACAGAGAAGCAGAGTGCTGTCAAATCCAATTTACAATAAAAGAAATAAATATTTACTACCATATTGACACAGCCGTTCCCTTTATTGACATAGGAGGAGATCTCCAATGTACCGCTTTGCTTCCCGATATTTAGGGGGACTATTTGGGTTTGAGGGGGGTGCTTGGGGAGGACTTTAAAGAGCTTTGACTCTGCTGCTCGCTGAGACCCTTTCCTAATAATTCATATTATAACAGATAATGGGCCATAATTGAGGATGGAAGGAGGAAGGGTTTGTTTGAAACTACCTTGTCAGGCTTCATGGTGTGGCATGTCATTTAGTAAAGAAGTACACCTCCCCCTCCCCCTTTTTCCTTTTTCCCCCCCCCGGTGTACTTTGTCATGCGATTGCTGCACAACTACACAGTATAGTAATAAACATAATCAAAAAAAAAAAATTAGGTAACTTGAGAATTTAAGTCATGACAGCAAATAATTACCAGAACCGTAGGGCATACGAACAATAGTAGTGGTGAATGTACACCAAGATCCCAACACTTACTGCACTGGCTCTTGTGTGTCGGAAAGTGTTTTGCCTGACAATCCTTGGTGCAGTATTTTGCATACTGGCATCTGGAGCACATCAGCAACTTCATATCAGTCTTCCTGCAATAGCAGCATTCTTTAATGACAAATCTGTCATCTAGTTCATGGAAAGCAACCGGGTTGCCGAGAGCAGTGACCGCTGTCCCTAATATGGAATACAATAGTGCTTAATCAAAATTTAATGCGATCATGGCCTAAAGCTGTCAAACAATGTTCATGAAATAGTAAAACAAGGTATGTTGAAGCTTGAATCAAAAGACATGACAATAAGAAGAAAACGTTTTGGCTTAGAGCCTTCTTCAGCGAACAGGACACAGAAAAGTAAGACAAGAAACAGAGCACAGTAAAAAACTTTAGAGATCTCCTTTGTTCATCATTATTGTACTTGCTATCCTTTGTATGTATGTATTTCATTTGAGAAGTACAAATACCGTAAACATTTGGCAAGTGAAAATACTAAAACATTTAATAGTATTGAACAGCGGCATGGTAATTGTTATTGTTCGTCCAAAGTGAGAAGACATTTAATTACGAGGGCAGGAGTGGAGTAAGTCGACAGAGTCAATTTTAACACTAATTTGAAGAGATATTTTCTCGGAAATAGACTTGAAAAGTTGTACAAGCCCCAACCTTTACTCCTGGTAAGATAATCTGATTACATACGAGGGTGCTATTGCACCATAAATGGGAGCAGAATGCTACAACACCATAAATGGGAGCACAATGCAATTGCACCGTAAATGGGAGCACAAAGCAATTGCACCATAAATGGGAGGCACATTGCTACTGTACCATAAATGGGAGGCACATTGGGGCAACAAATTTAAGAATCAGATTCAATTAATAAACAAGAAATTATTTATAGATTTTTTATAGGGTTATTATTACTTAAACTTAATACCTTCTTTTTGCAGCTTGCTTTGTACATCAGATTTTTTCTGAGCCGATTGTTTACCTGTTGGTTTAGGGCCACCTTTGTCATTTTTAGCCTTATGGCTTGGTTGGGGGTTTGGTTTCTCGATTGAAAATTTATAAACTAAATGATTAGGCTTGACTTGATTCAACTCTTTGTAGGAGGTGTGAAAATTTTCCGTGGACTGTATGAAGATATGGTGCTCACAGTCCAGCTCGTGGTTTTTCCTGTCACTCTGACAGCAAAGTTTCGAGCAGTAGCTGAAGAAAAACAAGACACAAAATGCTCTGTTAGAATGAATTGTCACATTCATAATTTTTATATTTATCATTGTCATATACAGATTGTGTCTAGGGAGGAAGGGGGAACATTTTGTTTTGCTATTATGTGTCGTTTAGGTGTGATACTTTTTGTGAAAAATTTTTGATGAAGAGGGGAGGGGGGGGGGGGCAAAAGGCTGCCAAAATAGCCTGAAGTCAATTATTTAAGTAAAAAAAAAAAAAAAAAAAAAAAAAAAAAAAAAAAACACATCAGCAAAGACTAATGCCTAAAATAGACATGCCACTTTATAATCTAATAATAGAAACTATTTTTAGATATGAGAGAAAAAAATTAAATTGAATGAATGCTTACTCTGCACAATTGCATCGCACACAAAGGACTCCATCTTTAGATTTAAATGTTTTATTACATCCTGAACATGTCTTTAATGCCTTGAAATAATGTGTTTTTGCTTCCATCTTCTCTCAGGATTTCGCTAATAATGAAATAAACAAGATATATTAGCATTCTTGACCTGCTGAACCATAAACATACGGGTACAAGAAATTTCATTCATATTAAAGATATTTGAAATTATTTGTAAACAATCATTTCATTCATAATGATTCATATTAAAGATATTTGAAATTATTTGTAAATAGTCAAATGTACTGTTTATTATAATCATACTAGTCATAAATTGTATCATTACTTCATTGCTATCTTAATTTTACAGTTTAAAAAAAAATAATGTGGGCTTGGCAAATTGGGATAGGGATGGGGTGGATAAAATCTTCAAAAAATTTACTTACTGAAATTTGAAAAACATGTGCAGGCAAAAAAGTTTAAATTTTTTAAAGTTTAAGATATTAGTAATATTACTTTGGTAAACAATGCCTGCCACTATTTTATCGAATTTCACGAATGTATCCCTAAATCGATCCCTATGCTGCATGCCTAGCCTGAACCCTAAATCGATCCCTATGCCTAACATGAACCCTAAATCGATCCCTATGCCTAACCTGAACCCAAAATCGATCCCTCAACCTAACCTAAACCCTAATTCACTGCAACTATAATAAACATACAAAAGTCGCTGTGGCAGCCGCCCTCGGATTTAGCCATTACTTTTATGGTAAGCTACGTACCTATAATTATGTTATACAATGTCATATCTAGCAGATCACATTTAAAAAGTAATAAATAAGGGACTGATCATGCAGTTAGGCCTTGACTAGGCCTGCCTTAGCCTTGCCTTAGTCTTCTCTTTACATTGTTACTTGCACATGCAGGTCTCAAAGTGTTAGACTGCTTTATGAAAAGGATTTAAATTACATAATAAATACAGATGAATGGAGGGATGGATTATTAGAAATTAGCAATTGATGACTTGAGACTAGGCTTTATAAATGCCAATATGATCATCAGGCAAATCATTATGATTATGATGCATTAATTTTTTTAATGTATTGTATACAAATACAATGCAAGACTTCCTTTTGTTCATATTATTACTAGCTCGTGTACTTGTAGCTGCAAGTTATTGCAATTACAGCGTAATTTACACTTCATAATGAATGATAATGTCTCCAGGGAGAAACAAAATGTCACGGAAAGGAAAAGTTTTAGATAGTTTTATTAGAGATAGAGTCTAGCAGTTAAATTCTAATTCTTATAAAAGGCATAACAGTAGTTGTAGGGTAATTAATGAAAATTAAATAGCTTATACTTATAGTAGCTGGGCAGATTATTAGTAATTAGTAGACTAATTGTGACTGATTACTGATACTAGTAATAAAGATATATCAATAGGTAGCACTAATAGGCTGCTTAAATAGCTACACAAATATTTAGGCTTACTATCATAATATAACTATAAGTAATAAGAATATGCTTGCAATACATGCTTCACTAATCTAAAGATAACATAATTTTTTACCTTAAAATCAAAACATTTGTTGAAACATTTCTTTCATTTCATTGATAAATCATTAGATCATTAGATGATCAAAGTTACTTAGACTTACAAACTTTGGTTAAGTTAGTAAGTAAAACTAAATTTTACTGTACTGTAAGTGTAAGTTACAGTTGTAAGTCTAAGCTAACTTTCACTTTCAGTTTCAGAATTGCCCAAGTGCCTTCTGCTTCTCTTCTTTAGTTTACTTTGGAAGTTTTGCAACAACACTACTTACCTTTGCGAATAGGATTTTCCACCCTCTAATGAAGCAAAACAGAGAAACTCAAAATTTGTTATTATTATTATTTTTTAGGCTTGTATTATTTGTAATAAAGAAAGAAAATAAAAAATTAATTAAATAGTATTATTATTATTAATTAGCTCCGTAAGCCGTAAATTAAAATTTAAAAAAAGTACTCACATTGAGTTGAGTCTAGTAATAGTAAAAATGAAATATAGCTAGCTCATTTTATTAAATTCTGTAAATGTCCGGCATCTTAAGATTTTTTTTTCATTATTTATAGATTAAAGGGCTATACTATATAAATTTATCATTCCAATATCATCATTTCCTGAGGTACTTTTTAATGGACAACATCAACATCCGGTTGACAGGCAGTGCTGCCACACAGTTTTGACCAAATTCCCAATGTTTAATTTATAAATTTCCCCAGATTGGATATGTTAGGGTTACCAAACGTCCGAATCTAGTACGGACAGTTTGTATTTTCGACCCCCTTGTCCGTAATAATTTTTGCATCCGCATTTGTCCATACTTTCCTGTCGTTGTCCGCCTTGCCACTACTTTTGACTTTTGGCAGCGACGACTTATTAGTCATATTTCAATTTATCTTATCTTACTAGGGAGAATCCGGCATGCGTTGCAATGCAACTTTTTTTTTAAAAAAAAAACGTGTTGTTTTAATTACGTTTTTGAAGCAATTGTTAAATAAAAAATATTTTTTGTTTTTTTCCTTATGGTGCGTAGACAAATAAATTAGAAGGTTAGGGTTAGGTTTTTCGACGCGTGAGCAGGCAATTTCAATTATTTAGGCAGCACCATAGACACAAATGGGGGATCCGATGCAGACGCCCGGTAAACTTAAAAAGTGTTCCGATGATCAAATTTTAAGAATTAAACTGAACTACCCATAAAAACAAATTTTTTTGGTATAAATCCTTTTTACAATTTTTTTTTTTTATCGAGAAATAAAAAAAAAAAAAAAAAAATTGATGGTGGGGAGTGGGGGGGGGGAAATTTGAGAAAACATGCATTTAAGTAATGCACTTTTTCAAGTAATGCACTTTTTCAAGTAATGCACTTTTCAAGTAATGCACTTTTTCAAGTAATGCACTTTTTCAAGTAATGCACTTTTTGAAGTATTGCACTTTATAAGAATCCCAACTAGTGCTCCCCCCCCCCTCCAAGGCTCGCAACTGCATATTTATTTCACGTCACTCAACTATATCAATATTCTAATGTCCCACCCGATTTTACACCGCACATTTATTATACAACTATTTTTGTAAAACGAAAGAAGATATTACGCACCAAACGCGCTAGCGACATATTCAAGAATCTCATTTAGCGCAGTTATCGGTAATTTTATTTCGCTGGTGGCGTCACATCTGATTTTTAGGGGTTGGGGGCTGAAAATTTGAAAGAATGTGCTGTCACCGGATAGGGGTCTCTGTGCTAAGTTTCAGCTCGATAGGATAACAGGAAGTGGGTAAATTAGCCGGCAAAAGATTTCATCTTAGACTTAAACACATAAGCAAAATCGAAGTTGATGTAATTATAAATTATTTTTAAAAATTCATATCTACATGCACTGTCATGTGTCATGCACTGTCATTTGTCATGCAAGTTTCCTTTGGCACATTATTTTACACTGGTTTTTGCAGGGCCACGTCCACTATCGATGCAAATAATATTTATCCCTTCTCTTAGATGAATTGTCATCCAAGGTTAACCAGTCCCATCAGTTTTGGGTAAGATTAATTCATAAATAATCTTCCTCGTTTGTTAAAGAGACTTACCATAAAAATGAACACAATATCTCGTTTCCTTTATAAAATAGAAATAAAAAAACACACATTATAAAATAAAATAAAAAAGTCCTTCGAACAATCAATAGAGATGACTCAAATATGTTTATTATTGAAAAGTTGCGAGAGGCACACAATGGATCAATCGTGGCCCCAAACGTGGTCACACTCAGTGGGTGTGTGTAGTACAAGAACACGGGAAAACAAACGAGCACACCGTTACAAAGAATTAAAATACCGTTACCCTACACAGCGACTCATCTTCTCAATCCATCCAAAGGCAAGGAACTAGGAGTGATGGCCGTCTACTTGGGTAAGCGAACTTTATCATGGAGAAGACTTGCTCACATTGAAACCATATTGGGGTGTCTAAAGGCCATTGATGGGGTGTCTAAAGGCCATTGATGGGGGGCTTAGATTTTTGCCGCAACCCCCCTTCCCACGCCCCGCCAGAAGCTAATCTAAGCGCCCCCCCCCCGAGAAATGCCAACTCATTTCTCGAATTCGTTCAAGTAGCAACTATTAACCCTGTGATTAACACTTGACTCGTCAAACACCCCCCCCCCCCCACCAACCAACTTTCCCCAACCTTGTCATCATTTTAAAACGTCACAAGCGTGACGAAGA
>CAXITT010000023.1:655946-670420 GCA_964033795.1 Lymnaea stagnalis | reverse complement strand
ATTAAGCCATTGGGGACGTGGTAGTAGATGCCGGAAGGTTCATAGAAAAGGATTCGGCACATCGTCCCATCTCGGTCCTGGCAAGAAAAAAAAAAAGAAAAAAAAAAGAAATAGATAAGATGAACAACTGATATTTTCGGTCAAGTCTGACTATAGACCGAGAGTACGCTATTGAAAAAAACTCTATGGATATGGCAATACAAACTTTGAAGAAAAAGAAAATGAAAAAAAATTAATCGTTGAGGAAGACTGAACAGAATTAAGTGAGGGAGAACATCAGCTGTTCTCTAACAGAAGGCCCTGTGTTCTGTCCCCTTCCTCTTGCCGTCCTCTCACATGCTACATTACAGTTAAGCGTTATTTTTGTTTGATTCTATCTTTTGGTGTTGTTTGTTCGGCAATGAAGTGCTTCTTGCCGACACGTTCGTTGTTTTGTTGCGTTCACCCCCCCCCCCCCCCCCCCGCCCCCCCCGGCCCCAGGTTTTTCAATACTTTGTTTCGCTCATCTCCATTGTTCTAATCTGAGTGCATTCTGTCCACATTATGGGAGCAAAGAAACGCGGGTGTGATTCTTTTAGGAAAATTTTTAATGTAAATAAAAATATCAACTTGTAAAGATTATCTCGCTTATTTGTTACTTTCACACCCTATTTTTAGCTACGTGGAAGATGTAAAAGGGAAGTAAATTGTCATTACTAAGAGCTATAGAGTAATCTAGAATCTAGACATTATTTTCCCCGTGTTTTTCCAATGAGCCCAAGCAGTTCAAGAGGTCAGTTTAAAAAAGGAAAAAAAAAACAACAAATCACAGTATTTGTGAATTTGGATCTAGGAGGTAGAGAGTATGAACCCTAATTCTCTGGCTTACCATGGCTCTAACGCTGTACTGGAACACAAAAACAGACGTGTCCACGATCTCCAGCAGGAGAGAGCGCCTTGGGCCAATCATCAAGTCTAGGACGTTAAAACAAGGGCGAGATAATCACGTGAAAACTAACTGTAACCTCAAAATAAATAATCAATTTGCCTGAGGCTGAGCAGTGAATTATTTCTAAAAAATTACTTAAATGAAAGTTTTAGAAGAATGGGTTAAAATTTTTTTTTTTTTTTGGTTATAATTTTTTTTTTTTTAAAAAGTCGATTTACTTCAGTGACATTTCAAAATAACACAAAATATAATAGACACTCAGTTGTTAAAAAAAGATTGTTCCTTTGTTTAAGTCCGTCAGACATAGTATCAGACAATGATGTTTGACTGTTCAAACTATTAGAATCCCTTGGTTGATCAAATGAATCTTGGAGCCATTTACGACCAGAGGCGTAGCGTGGTGGGGACAGATGTCCCCGGGCGCCAGCTAGTTAGGGGCGCCAAAATGTGCTTTTATATTATTTTATTGATGAAAATAATGGGTTTGAGAGTTGAAAAAAAAAAGAAAAAGGGGCGCTAAAAATGGATCTTGTCCCCGGGCGCGAATCTTGTCCCCGGGCGCCAAACACCCTCGCTACGCCACTGTTTACGACAACGGGTTGCACAGGGGGTTGTCTGTTAGCTAGTAACCAACATAACTTTAAAAAAAAAGAGGAAATAAGCAAACCAACCAAATACAACAACCACATCAAATATACGCCACCCACACACTTAACACACACACACACACCGACACACTCGCACACAAACCACACACACACTCTCGCAGAAGAACACATACACACGCAGATACCAATACTCACAATAATATAAGAGACATAAATTGAATACACATACACACGCAGATACCAATACTCACAATAATATAAGAGACATAAATTGAATACACATACACACGCAGATACCAACACCCACAATAATATAAGAGACATAAATTGAATACACATACACACGCAGATACCAATACTCACAATAATATAAGAGACATAAATTGAATACACATACACACGCAGATACCAATACTCACAATAATATAAGAGACATAAATTGAATACACATACACACGCAGATACCAATACTCACAATAATATAAGAGACATAAATTGAATACACATACACACGCAGATACCAACACCCACATTAATATGAGAGACATAAATTGAATACACATACACACGCAGATACCAATACTCACAATAATATAAGATACATAAATTGAATACACATACACGCAGATACCAATACTCACAATAATATAAGAGACATAAATTGAATACACATACACACGCAGATACCAATACCCACAATAATATAAGAGACATAAATTGAATACACATACACACGCATATACCAATACCCACAATAATATAAGAGACATAAATTGAATACACATACACACGCAGATACCAATACTCACAATAATATAAGATACATAAATTGAATACACATACACACGCAGATACCAATACTCACAATAATATAAGAGACATAAATTGAATACACATACACGCAGATACCAATACCCACAATAATAGAGACATAAATTGAATACCCACAATAATATGAGAGACATAAATTGAATACCCACAATAATATGAGAGACATAAATTGAATACCCACAATAATATGAGAGACATAAATTGAATACCCACAATAATATGAGAGACATAAATTGAATACACATACACACGCAGATACCAATACTCACAATAATATAAGAGACATAAATTGAATACACATACACACGCAAATACCAATACTCACAATAATATAAGAGACATAAATTGAATACACATACACACGCAGATACCAATACTCACAATAATATAAGAGACATAAATTGAATACACATACACACGCAGATACCAATACTCACAATAATATAAGAGACATAAATTGAATACACATACACACGCAAATACCAATACTCACAATAATATAAGAGACATAAATTGAATACACATACACACGCAGATACCAATACTCACAATAATATAAGAGACATAAATTGAATACACATACACGCAGATACCAATACCCACAATAATATGAGAGACATAAATTGAATACCCACAATAATATGAGAGACATAAATTGAATACCCACAATAATATGAAAGACATAAATTGAATACCCACAATAATATGAGAGACATAAATTGAATACTCACAATAACATAACAGACATAAATTGAATACTCACATTCGAATGCCCCGCACAAATCCGACAGAAAGACGGAAATGGGTGGAATTCCCAGACCCAAGAAAGCTGCTGTCACGAGAGGGTCGGGGATTTTGTCCAAGGCCACCAAGAATCGTCCACCGCGCCCTTGAAAATGAGTACAGGGCATACACCTTTTTTGTTAAATGTTCAAAATAAAACCTACGTCATGTCTTAATTAATTAAACAAATGGAAGAAAATGGATTTAATTTTTATTTTTCTCAGCTGTTTTGAAATTTCGGAAAACTTGGTAAAGAGAAAATCTAAATTATTTACAACCCATTAAAAAAAAACCCAAAGCTTTTGGAATAAATCCTTTATCCGAGTTTTTTAAATGAATTCATTTTAAAATTAATCTTCTAATGTCCCACCCCCTTTTGCACAGCAGATTTATTTCACCAACAGTTGTATGGGGCGTTTGCCTCAGCTCGTTAGGTTCACTGAACGTGGGACAATTAGCCGTCCGAGGGTTTTCGCCAACCAGCAACACACGAACAAAAGCGAAGTTGATATAAAGAATTAAAAAACAGACTGTGCACCAATAAGTTTTCAATGCAGTGAAGAAGAAATAAACTCATTCTATACCAAACAATACTAAATTATATTTATTCAAACTTGCGCTTATTCAATGATAGTTTATTCAATCTTGGATTTACTCAATCTTGCGCTTATACAATCTTGCACTTATTCAACTGTGCGCTTATTCAGTCTTGCTCTTATTCACTCTTACGCTTATTTAATATTGCGCTCATTCAATCTCGCGCTTATTAATAGTCGCGTGTCCCGGGATCCATTGAAGGGTCACTTTGCCTCCGTGAGGCTCCAAAATTGCATTGGCCATTTCCGTGTTAGAGAGCACATTGTGAATCGGTATTTTTCTAGCGCTGCGCAGGATTAATCATGTCAGACCTTTCTTAACGTTAGGTGCATCAAAGAGGCTGATGTCTGCATTTGTGTTATCACGCATGGACTATTGCAATGCTCTCATGGTGGGTCTCCCAGCTACGCTCCTGGATAAACTTCAAAGAGCACAGAATAATGCGGCTCGCATTGTTCTTCGCAAACGCAAATTCGACCATGCTAAAACACTTCTGAGAGAGCTGCACTGGCTGCCGGTCCGCGCTCGCATAGAGTACAAAATTGTAACTTTGTGCTACCGCTGCTTACATGACCTGGCGCCGTCCTATCTCAAAGCACTCATGACGCCTTGTGTACCCACTAGAGAGCTCCACTCATCCGATAGTGGCAAAATATCGATACCGTGTGTTCGCCTTGAGACTTACGGAAAACGCACTTTTGCATTTGCCGGCCCAACAATTTGGAACGCTCTTCCAGTCGCTCTCAGAAACAGCCAGACACTGGAGTCCTTTAAAACCGATTTAAAAACACATCTGTTTTGCAAACACCTTCTGGGGTGATGCTATCTACCATCTTTTTCCAGTTAGTGTATATTGACTTGTGTTGCTTATGGTTGAATGAAATGGGGTGAAAGACTTTGACTTGGTATGCTCGTATGTTTTTGTTTTTTTACTGTTGCGTCTGTTTTTAAATGTGGTAAATTTTAGATGGTTTTATTTCTCTTTTTAATATGGTTGACTTTGTACCGCGCTTCGAGCTTTTGGGGATGAAGCGTGTTTTTCAAATAAACGTTATTATTATTATTATTATTATTATTATTATTACTACTACGGTGGATGGAAGTGTTTTACGTCTGGCTAATCTGCGTCGCACCTGTTCCAGGCCCATTAATATAGTTTTGATTTCTGCGTCAGTTGCAGTGCTATTCGTAATCAATGTTGCGCTTAAACAATCTTGCTTTTTTATATTTTGCGCTTAATTAATGTTGCACTTATTCAATCTTGCACTTATTCAATCGTGCGCTTATTAAATTTTGAGTTTAATCAATCTTGGGTTTGCTAAATCTTGCTCTTAGACAATAGTGTACTTATTCAATAGTGCGCTTATTCAATCTTGCAACTATTCAATTTTATCCTTATTGAATCTTGCACGTATTTAATCTTGCACGTATTCAATCTTGCACGTATTTAATCTTGCACGTATTCAATATTGCGCTTATTCAATCTTGTGCTTTTTCAATTTTGAACTTCTTAAATCTTGGGTTTAATCAATTTTGCGCTTATATAATCTTGCACTTATTCAACTGTGTGGTTATTCAGTCTTGTTCTTATTCAATCTTGCTCTAATTCAATCTTGCGCTTATTAATAGTCGCATCCTCCCAAAGACAAAAAATGCAACCTTTTTACAGGAGTTGAGACGTCACGCGTGATCTTACTTAACTAACTCAAGACTTCCAGTCATAGGTATAACTTTGGCTAATTGTTAACTAACTTAAGCCTCCCAATCGTAGGTCTATCTGATTCGGTCGGGCACCCGGGCAAGTAATCCCCCTCCCCACCCTTTTCACACCATATCACGTGATGAAATTTTACATTTAAAAGCCATTCGATCTCAAAGGTTAAAACATGCCTCCGTAATTTTGGTCCACATCTCTGAGGATGCTTATACCTTATTGAAAAATTGTCCCAAACACAGAAGAAAATCAAGTTTGAAACAGCCCAATGAAGATTGTCACCGACCCTGCGCATAATGCCATAGTACTAGTAATCCCCCCCCCCCAACCCACACACACCCCCACCAATGGTATAAACGATAACTTACTGCAACTTTCTTTGTGTCTAGGAAAGTCTTGCTTCTGACATATTTTGCCACAATACCTTCCCGTAAAACACCGTGAGCATTTCAGCATGCTGTAGCTCTCCTTGCCACAGAAAAGACATTTTTCTAAGACTGGGGATTTCCCGGAATCTCTCCTACCAGCGGCGCTCATAGCTTCTTCCGCTTTCTTCTGGTCGTACGGCACAAGCTCATCGCCCGTTGGCTGATATTCGTTGTCGTATGAATTAAGTGTGGCAGAAGTGACCTTGTAGGTGTTTGAAGCGCCGTTCGTGCAAGGGGCTGACCTTTCCTTTAACACGCTAGCCGGCTCACCAGAGCTTGTAGGTGAACTTTCCCTGACCTTGCTAGCCGGCTCCCTAGAGCTAGCAGCTGACCTTTCGTTGACCTTGCTCGCCGGCTCACTAGAACAAGTAGGTGACCTTTCTTTGACCTTGCCTGAGGCTTCACAGGAGCTAGCCGCTGAGAATGCCCGGACATGGCGAGTTGCGTCACTGGATCCAGAAGGTGATGCGGCATTCATCCCACTCCACGTCTGATTGGCGCTTGAAGCTGGACCGACCTTGACTTTGCCATCTGCTTCTTTGGGTGTGGCATCTACGCTGCCAGTCGGCCCGCTATCGCAGAAAGAAGATTTGGCTGTTGCGTCTGAAATGACAAAATATCTGCTCAGATAGAAGCTGCCTGCATAAGATAGCATAATTAACCATACATAAAAGGTTCGTAGTATGTAAGAAATGGAAATTGCCTGTTGAAAATTCTGTTGGAATGTATATTTTTCAAGAAAAAACCAGTCTAAGCTCATTCTGTTATTTTATATTTCAATTTGGTATTTAAAAAAAAATTAACTTTAAGTCATTTTTTAAACTATAAAAAAAAACAACACTCAGTCTATAATGAAAGTTCATCTTTAAAAATAAATCTGATTTCCGTTACCATACTTTATACTTTGATAGCCTATAATTAATTAAAATCTTCACAAACCTTCAACTGTGGCCATGGCACATAATTTCAACCCATCATCGGAGTCCGTATCGGAGTCGTACTCCGGGAAACTAGTCTTCGTTGGTTTCTTGGCATAAATCGTCTTCTCTGTCGCGTGACCCGTTGCACCTCCACCGCTGCTGCTTGGTCGTCCTGATGTCCACCACCCCTCACCAAATCTCGCCCCTGACCTGACATTGTCGTCCACTTTAACTCGACCGCCAAACCTGCCCCGGACAATGGTCGAGGACAGGTCCGGTGTTTGGGAACTGGGCTTTACGGGGTTGGGGGCCTTTCGCCTTTTGCTTTTGTTTTTCCTTTTGTTCTTTTTGTTCTTCGGCCCTGGCTTGTAAGCAGGTACATTCTCATTTTGTTGATCCTTGGCCTTGGGGTCTTTGATTTCATCGACAGGCTTAGGGTTAGCCTTAGGGTGGCTTTTAACGTCAATCGGGTCCCCGTCTTCGTCCAAAAGCTTGGCTTTCTGTTTGACGTATTCGAGCATGTTGATGTCCACAATGCGGCGTCGTCCCTTCCTTAACCCAATTATGTTACATTCAGTGGCATGACCTTTACTGTCATTTTCTAAGCATTCTATAGAACAGTAGCTGGACACCAAAAAAAATAAATAAAATATGTATGCAAAATTTATTTTAAAACGTGAAAGAAATCGTGGATCGAGGTATATGGAAGCTTGAAATATATAGACAGGACATTTAAAGAAGCACGTTTTGGCATAGAGCCTTCCTCGGCAGACATGACACGTGAAGAAACAACAAGAAACGGTTAAAAACATAGGTGTTCGCCATTGTTGTTCTTATCGGAAGTTGGGTTTTCCAATTAAAATGCCCTGTTACGCTAAATCAAATACGGATGGAACGCATCTATCCGTAGGCTTGGCAAAGGGATGGAATGTCGAACTCAGGGGGTGGGGGAGGGCGAACGTCATGTTAAGCAGTGCCCTTCAGATAAGGTACACCGTTGTGCGAATAGCCGTGGGCCATAAAGAGCGACTCGCTCGGCCCCCTTAAAGAATAAAACGGGTAAGGGTTTGTGAACGGTTATGCCATATTTGTTCATTAAAAAATTTGATTGTTGAAATCAAACTCACTTCTCTAACATCTCTCCCATCTCTCACATCTCTCAAATCTCTCACATCTCTAACATGTCTCACATCTATCCCATCTCTCAAATCTCTCTATGTACTCACCAAAACTCTAGACACTTTGTGCAGGTGACCATATCATCAAATGTCCTTATCTTACAATGCATGCATCTCCGTTCTTGTTTGTATCTCTCCAAGTCTTGAAACTCAATGAATCTCATTTCATCGCCTGATCCAGCCATCTCTTGAGATCATCCACGAAAGACTGAATTTTGAGGAAACCAAAACAGCGTACCTTGTAAAGAAGATTAAAATATCACTGCTTGATCGAGGCGCATTTCAATGTTTGTGTCGGTGAAGTATATACCACTGCTTGATCGAGGCGCATTTCAATGTTTGTGTCGGTGAAGTATATACGAATTAAATATTGGCCAAAAGTTTTAGAGTTGGGTTAAAAAAAAAAGGGGGGGGGTGATTCATAAAAGAAAGCAGGGAGTAAATTAAGATGGTGGCGAAAAGCATAGCTTAGCATTTGGGGCAAACTAATAGACAATACTATAAAAAATTTCAAAGTCCCGAAAGAGCATCAAGGGTTTCAAAAATGTTTGGATACATACACCAAGGAATATCTCCATCTAACGCACTGGGTCGGCCGACACGTCGGGAGTAAACTACACCAAGTTAGGTAACAAATGAAAATCTTGCGGGTAATAAGGACATAAATAAATTTTGTTAATGAGGGCATAAATAAATGGAGGTAATGAGGGCATAAATGCTTATGGGTAATGGAGGCATACATAAAGGGTGTAATTGGGGCATGAATAAATATGGGTAATGAGGGCATAAATTGATATGGATGATGGGGGCAGACATAAATGGAGGTAATAGGGGCATTCATAAATAGGGGTAAGGGGGGCATAAAGAAATAGGTGTAATTGGGGGATAAATAAATAGGGGTTGGGAGGGAAAAAATAAAGGAAGGATTATGAGGGCATAAATAAATGGGGTTAATGAGGGCATAAATAAATGGAGGTAATGAGGGCATAAATAAATGGACGTAATGAGGGTATACATAAATGGAGGTAATGAGGGCATAAATAAATGGACGTAATTATGGCATAAATAAATGGGTTAATGAAGGCGTAAATAAATGGAGGTAATGAGGGCATAAATAAATGGACGTAATGAGGGTATACATAAATGTAGGTAATGAGGGCATAAATAAATGGACGTAATTATGACATAAATAAATGGGTTAATGAGGGTATACATAAGTGGAGATAATGAGGTTATTAATAAGTGAGGGCATAAAAAAAGAGGGGTAATGAGGGCATAAATAAAATGATACAAAAATCACTCCCCCCCCCTAGCCACACTGTTTATGCTCAGTGTACATGGGTAAGCACACACCATGTTGAGGTTACCAGTTGCACGACAAAATGACGTCTACAGCAGCACGTTTCGGCGTAGGAGAATATTGTTTTACCTTTTGCTCCAATATGTCATGAGCGGCAATGGGGTTTAACCTTGCATAAGAAAAACTAGTCCCCAAAATCGCTACTTTTTTTTGCAACAACCTTCGTTTGAGGACAAGGACTTTTCTCTGTATTGGACTTACTGGCACGTAAATCAATTGAGCCTTTAGTATATTATCCACACTGCCATACTATGAAAGAAAACCATACTTGTTTACGTTATTTCATATCTAAAAAGAAATCAAAACATTACGTCTCCAAAACCTGGGTTGGGGTTAGTGAAGCACATTTTCAAATATTTGTTTGTTCCAGAATAAAAATTACATTAATTCATTATACATTTTTTAAATATTTATAATTGAATTTCCCGTATAAATAGATTCAATAAACCTATTTTGAATTTAATGATCTAAGACGTTCTCCTTTTTACATCGAGGGGGGCTCAAAGGCGTGGTAAAAAAAATATGTGTTTTTTCCTCCGACCCCTTATCTGACGTCATTGCCATTCTAAATCTGGCAGACGGTATTTCTTGTTCTGTAAGTGCTTATCTTCTATGTCTACAGCAGTTTAATCCCTGTTTGTAGGGCGGAGGCTCCGTGGGGGGGGGGGGGGGGGCAAAAAAACGTTTTTTTTTGGGGGGGGGGGGGGGGGGGGGGGGGGGGGGGGGGGGGGCAATACAACGTTCTATTTAGCGGTAGGTCAATGTTAAGTAAGTTAACAATGTTCAGTAGAAGCACACCGCCCTTGTTGGATCTCAACTGTAATGCTGATAATCAAATTTTAAGTTTTAGTTCTACATCTAAAACTAAATGTCTTTGTTGTTCATGCCCAGGTGTCAAGATATGCTTCTAGGATCAAGATGTTAGACCTAATTCCAGCTGTTAATATTGTTAGATCTATTTTCTAGAAGTTACTTTTGTTAGATCTACTTCTAGATGGTATTATTGTGAGACCTAATTCTAGGTTTCACTATTAAAGAAACTTGCAGTTTTCTGGTTCTCTTACTCAATGTAACTCCTGAAGAGATACCTTGCTTCTCTGTTTGAGAACCCATCCGGTATTCCATTCAACGTGGTCTAATGATATCTCTAACAGTGTGTCACTAGCAACCGTTCATAATAAGAACAGTGATTTTCAAACCCTTGACAACCACCCCCTCCAACCCACCCATTAATCCTTGTGCACAACTAGATGTATACTCGACGCGTTAAACACTCATCCCCCGACTCATACCATTGCAAAACCCGGCTACGCCTCTGAATGTATTAGATAATCCACTGTGCTACACCACTTACACAGAGTAACAAGTATTTTAACCCATAGGTAATTTTTTTAAAATGCTCGCCTGGCAAATATCTAGCGCAGTTTATAAGTGTTTTTATCTCCAGAAATTGACTTACAATTATAAAACTTAAACGAGAGAATGGTCGCGACTAAACACACGCCCTGGGTTGACATCATCTGGCTCAGTGTTTAAACCGGGTGTTAAGAGCATCAACACCAAGAGACGGTTGAAGCCGTAAATCAAGACAGTCCGGACAGACAATTCGTTGTAAAAACGAGTAAAATTTAATTTAGAAAAATAAATAAATAACGCATTTAGGGACCGTCCATTAATTAATTCAACAATTTTTAGGCAATTTTCGATCCCCTACCCCCCTTTGTCAACAACTGTCAAACTTTCAGTACCCCCCCCCAATTATCCCCCAAACAAAAAATAAATAAATTATAATATCTTAACGTATGTTCTGATAATTTGGTTACTTTATGAATTAAGCTTACCTCTTAGTTTATCGTGTTTAAAAAAAAAAATTGCCGTGTCGTCTAAAATGGAGGTCTTACACTGGGCTTCTTTTACAGTAGGCATATATCAGAACTAACCAGAACAGCGTAGCTGCATGTGTAAAGCGATCGAAACTTACACACGAACTTATTTTTTTTTTGGGTTACAAAATAATGTGCTGAGGTTATCGCTATAAATAGAACGACTACAACGTTGTCTACAGGCGTTATCGGTGATTCCAAGCACTTGCGGTTTCCTGGAATCGGGAATTCAGTTTCAAAATCTGTTTTTTTGTTGTTGTTTTTTTTTTTAAATGGAAACAACCTGCATGGCTAGCAACTGTAAACGCTGTTTGACGAATCTTTCAGTTTGATTTTTATACTTTGATGAAAACTAGAAATTGAAAGAGTTAAACTGATTTGCCCAAGAGGTCCGTTGGAATAAAAGAAAAAAAATGAAAGTAAAATTGTGTCGCTATTTCTTCTGGTCCACCATTGTGGACCTCACCACTAGATCTATAGTTACGGACACCAAGTAATACAAATATAAGACCGTTCACGTGAATAGGGATAGTAAATAAACGAGTGTACCATGCTGTGTGTGAAGGAAATAGTGGAAAGGGCTAGGCGGAGGCTTGAAAAGAAAGACAGGGCAATAAGAGAAGAACCATTGTTCAACAGCTCTTGGAAATCACTGACATAATCTTTCGGTCATTATAAACTAAAGAAAGGATATCCAAGACACCGCAATATGGGGGATAATAGATCGATTTGAAGGAAAGATTGTAGATAGCAATTTAGTGTATTTTTACACTTTTTCGGTCAGAAAATAAAAAGGACTAAAAAGCATGCTAGTTTCTTTTGTATACATTTTTTTACAACTTATGAATGAATCAGTGGCGTAGCGAGGGTGTTTGGCACCCGGGGGACAAGATCTATTTTTAGCGCCCCTTTTTCTTTTTTTCAACTCTCAAACCCATTATTTTCATCAATCAAATAATATCAAAGCTCATTTTGGCGCCCCAACTAGCGGCGCCCGGGGACATCTGTCCCCCTCCCCCTGCCCCCACCTCGCTACGCCTCTGGAATGAATGGTTCTAGCTGCTTTAAACAAAAATTGGGCTGAAGTATTATAGATTTTGGAGCAAATACACCAATAACTGGACTCCTCTTTTAATTATTTTAGAAAGTATAAATCCACAAAAATGGCCGTTTTTCAAAACTAAAAAAAAAAAAGAAAAAAAAAAAGAAAAACAAATTTAACAATATAATTTTTTATCGATTTTTAACAAATTTAAATGCCGTTTTTCAAAACTAAAAAAAAAAAGAAAAAAAAAAAGAAAAACAAATTTAACAATATAATTTGTGATCGATTTTTACCCAATTTGAACATCGATCATCTTGTTTTGTTTATTGATATATCTTCATGAAATAAGTGCCCTATATCTTGGAATAAAAAAGTTTTATCAGGTGAAACTCACATGTCTGCTGAGTATAGTTAATTTCAGTTAGATCTCATGTTTAACATAACAGTTAAACAACCTATAAATATTATGTAATGATTAAACAAGAATTTATATTTAAAAAAAAAAAAAAAATAACTAGGCGAATTTCATAAGTTCGTTATTTTTAGAAATATTTACATCTTTTAACCAAAATGACATTAGTGGTCCACAAGATTTAAAATAATAAATTTAGTGGTCCGTGTTGTCCGAAAGGTTGCCGACTGGTGCTTGTGATCGATTTTTACCAAATTTGAACATCGATCAACTTGTTTTGTTTATTGAGATATCTTCATAAAATAAGTGGCGTAGAAAAAAAATTCTTAAAATTTAAACCTTTTATATATATACTTTGCTTTCGTCTGTGGATGGCTGTTTGGGTGGCCGGCTAGCAAAATCTTCGGACGGCTGAATGACCCATTTCCCGTCTAACTATCGAGCTGAAATTTGGCACACTGACGTGATGCAGACGCAAACATAATATATCAACATTTACAGCCCCACCCAACAAAAAAAAACCCATGTCCAAAAATAAGTTTTTCTCATTTTTCAATTGGGGGGGGGGGGGAATGTTTATTTTTTTTTTTTTTTAATGGGGGGGGGGGGGGGAGAATGTTTATATTTTGTTCTATGGGTGCGTGTTTTGGTGGGGAGATTAGTTGTGTAGCTGTTGCTCTGTGATTTGTATTTTTGATGTAAAAGGGTATGCACACCTGTTAACTCTTACGACTTTGGTGTACAATGTACGATTTTGAGGCGTATACATTATATATGCTGTATGTTTATTTTTTACTATTAAGATCATGTATTAAACGATTTTGTCATGATATTGTACGACTTTAAGAGTTTGAGGGTAAACAGGTTTGGGTATGTTGGCGGAGTAGGAACGACCTGCGCAAACCTTCTGTCTTATCTCAATATGAAATGACTAACAAAAAAGACAGAATATAAACAATGTTCCTTACTTTCTTGAAACACGAAAAAATTCTTTAAAATCCCCCCCCCCCAAAAAAAAAACCAACACCTTTCCTGTATTAGGTTTTACATGCACCAAGAGTGAAAAAAGCCATACCCATACGAAAAATCAGTTGCAACCATCACACAAAGCATAGGTCACATACATTTACGTATGTGCAAAAAAATATGTAAGGAAATGATGTGAAAAACTTGTTAAACTTAGGACCGACGTCCCCCAATATTACTCTTACTTACTTCCATTTTACCCTCCTAGATTGGCTTTGGTCCAATTCTATTTAATAAATTTTGATTCATTATTAATCCAAGGATGTTTAATGCCACCGTTTAATGTTATTTTTGAGTCTTTAGCTCCGTGGTTCTCCACCTGTGTGTCGCGACCCCTTTGGGGATCGCACGACCCTTTCCCCAGGGGTGGCCTAAGACCATCTGAAAACACATATACCCTACGATTGTAAAGTATCAAGCAAAACATTTTTGTGGTTGGGGTTCGCCACAACACGGGACGTGGATTAAAGGGTCGCGGCATTAGAAAGGTTGAGAACCACTACTTTAGCGTCACACCTCGTTGACACCCTTTTTTGCCTGTTGACACTTTCTCGGGTGGCTTATTCTGGAATGGCGTTCTTGGCTGAGCCTGGAACAGTGGTCCTGGTCTGCTGGCCCTGGAACGGTGGTCCTGGTCTTCTGGTCCCACGAGAAGCGCGATCGCTGGTTCACTTCGGCGTTTCCGTGATACCATTTTCCGGGTAGCGAGGGCTTCGTGCCAGGCATCCATGTTTGCAACTGATCTCTGCACAGTATTAAAT
>CAXITT010000023.1:642633-653498 GCA_964033795.1 Lymnaea stagnalis | reverse complement strand
CCCCAGCCCCCTTCCCCCACCCCCTTTCCCCCCGCCCCTCTCCCCCAGCCCCTTTCCCTCAGCCCCTTTCCCCAACACCACTACCAATCACTGACTTTAGTTCATCAGCCCAGCTTTACGATCCCCATCTCGACTCAACAAGTCGTCCGCTTTGCCGTCAAGGATTTCACGACGTCATTGGAGCACCTACATCGCTTTATTACACACCACACCACACACACAAACACGCACACAAAGATGCATACATTCACTCGCACACACCCACGCACGCACTCACACAAAATACTATGACAATTTTTGCGATCTATTTATTTTGTAAGACTTACCATGACTTTTACCCCGTGTCGGAATGGGTGAAAATAAGGTCCTGTGATGAGTAGGAACATGGACCACCTGGCCCCAAAGAACATGCCTGGATATGAGGGAGAGAAGGGAAAAGTTAAAGAGGAGTTGGGTCAGAGATGAGAGAGAGAGAGAGAAAGAGAGGGATAGAGAGCGAGAGATAGGGAGATAGAGGGATAAAGAGAGAAAGAGATAGGTTGTGTGAGAGATAGAGAGAGGGGATAGAGGGAGGGAGAGAGAGAGAGGGAGAGAGAGAGTGACAGAGAGAGTAAGAGAGAGATAGAGGGCGGTATAGAGAGAGAGGGGGTAGAGGGATAGAGGGATAGAGAGAGAGAGAGTGAGATAGGGGTAGAGAGAGAGAGAGAGGGATGAAGGAGATGTTTATATGTTAATAACGATAGGGCATTTAAGATTTCTTGACATAACCAGTCAAAGTTCAAAACCTCGTTAAGTCCAAGGTTCCAGAATAATTCAATAAAAATAAATTCAAGCTAATTGACTTTTGAGAACTCTTAAATAGCTATTTCTATTTCATACTATTTCACTTTTGACAACTCTTAAATATCTTTTTCTATTTCATCATACTAATTGACTTTTGACAATTCTTGAATAGCTTTTTCAATTTGAACAATCAATCATAAAATTATTAGAATAAATGACATAGCCGTTTGGCAACAATTAGATGTGATCCATCGAGCCGTTTGGCAACAATTAGATGTGATCCATCCAGCCGTTTGGCAACAATTAGATGTGATCCATCCAGCCGTTTGGCAACAATTAGATGTGATCCATCCAGCCGTTTAGCAACAATTAGATGGGATCCATCCAGCCGTTTGGCAACAATTAGATGTGATCTATCCAGCCGTTTGGCAACAATTAGATGTGATCCATCCAGCCGTTTGGCAACAATTAGATGTGATCCATCCAGCCGTTTGGCAACAATTAGATGTGATCCATCCAGCCGTTTGGCAACAATTAGATGTGATCCATCCAGCCGTTTGGCAACAATTAGATGTGATCCATCCAGCCGTTTGGCAACAATTAGATGTGATCCATCCAGCCGTTTGGCAACAATTAGATGTGATCCATCCAGCCGTTTGGCAACAATTAGATGTGATCCATCCAGCCGTTTGGCAACAATTAGATGTGATCCATCCAGCCGTTTGGCAACAATTAGATGTGATCCATCCAGCCGTTTGGCAACAATTAGATGTGATCCATCCAGCCGTTTGGCAACAATTAGATGTGATCCATCCAGCCGTTTGGCAACAATTAGATGTGATCCATCCAGCCGTTTGGCAACAATTAGATGTGATCCATCCAGCCGTTTGGCAACAATTAGATGTGATCCATCCAGCCGTTTGGCAACAATTAGATGTGATCCATCCAGCCGTTTGGCAACAATTAGATGTGATCCATCCAGCCGTTTGGCAACAATTAGATGTGATCCATCCAGCCGTTTGGCAACAATTAGATGTGATCCATCCAGCCGTTTGGCAACAATTAGATGTGATCCATCCAGCCGTTTGGCAACAATTAGATGTGATCCATCCAGCCGTTTGGCAACAATTAGATGTGATCCATCCAGCCGTTTGGCAACAATTAGATGTGATCCATCCAGCCGTTTGGCAACAATTAGATGTGATCCATCCAGCCGTTTGGCAACAATTAGATGTGATCCATCCAGCCGTTTGGCAACAATTAGATGTGATCCATCCAGCCGTTTGGCAACAATTAGATGTGATCCATCCAGCCGTTTTGCAACAATTATATGTGATCCATCCAGCTGTTTGGCAACAATTAGATGTGATCCATCCAGCTGTTTGGCAACAATTAGATGTGATCCATCCAGCCGTTTGGCAACAATTAGATGTGATCCATCCAGCTGTTTGGCAACAATTAGATGTGATCCATCCAGCCGTTTGGCAACAATTAGATGTGATCCATCCAGCCGTTTGGCAACAATTAGATGTGATCCATCCAGCCGTTTGGCAACAATTAGATGTGATCCATCCAGCTGTTCGGCAACAATTAGATGTGATCCCTCCAGCCGTTTGGCAACAATTAGATGTGATCCATCCAGCCGTTTGGCAACAATTATATGTGATCCATCCAGCCGTTTGGCAACAATTAGATGTGATCCATCCAGCTCTTCGGCAACAATTAGATGTGATCCCTCCAACCGTTTGGAATGCCACCGCGAATACCGATCACATACACATTTACCATTCAGGGAGCATCCATGTCCCAAACTTACATTCGAGCTCTGAGCTTAGCTCTCGAAGTTTTGTGGAAATTCGTGGACCCCTTGATCCCCATACTTCCGCCGGGGCACAGTGAATGGGCAGCTCCTTAAGGCCCTCAATAAATAGTGCTGTGCGTTCTGAAAAAAAAAACAAAAAAAAAAAAAAACAAAAAAAAAGAAAACAAAAAAACAACAAAAAACAACAAAAAAAAAAAAAAAATAATAATAATTGAGCTTAGCTCTCGAAGTTTTGTGGAAATTCGTGGACCCCTTGACCCCCATACTTCCGCCGGGGCAAAGTGAATGGGCAGCTCCTTAAGGCCCTCAATAAATAGTGCTGTGCGTTCTGAAAAAAAAAACAAAAAAAAAAACAAACAAAAAAAAAGCAAACAAAAAAACAACAAAAAACAACAGATAAGATAAAATAATAATAATAATTATTGGCATAATAACATTGTATGTTTGTTTTTCGTGTTACGAAGATAAACTAGGAGTCTACCAATTTTTCTAAGGAAAATTATTGTTTCTGCTGTTAAAAAAAATTTGAGTCGATCAGATTAAAACCCATTTTTAATAGCAGTAACTTATAAAATCAAAAGGAAAATAAATAACTAAATAAAACAGCCCATAACAATTTACAAAACAAAAACAAAAAAACAACAGAACCTTACGTTAAAATTAGTTACATTAAACTTCTGAAAATGAAAAATTATTCGAGGACGGCCCGACGATTTCAAAGCTTGAAATAAAATGTTTAAAGCTTTGCCCGTTACCGCTTGATAGAGTGGCTTAACCACCGGTAGGCACGGTGATATGCCTTTGGTTAGGGTAACGTCTTAAGCGAACAACAGTGCAATGAAAGCTTTACTGATTGACCGTGTCATTACACTGCTACGTCATCTGTATCGTCGGATGCAGAGGGGAATCACGGGATTACCCCTCCCCCACACAAAGATGGCGGAGAAAAAAAACTGGGTCTTCTAATAATAGATTCCTATGACGTCACGCAGAAAACAAATTTCTGTCGATAACTCAGGACACGAAAATATTATTTTACTAAACGACCCCTAAAAAACAAAGTTTTTCGAATATATATATAATTTTTTATATGCCTTTTAAAACTTATTTCATTTATATTAAAATTCTAATGTCCCACTGGCTTTTACACCGCACATTTATTTCACCAACTTTTTCATTAAAAAAAACAAAAAAAAAAAAAACAAAAGAAAATATAACGCACTTGCGATATATTATTTATAAAAAGAATTTTATTTCGGGAAACCAGGTCCCTCCCATTTCCTCCTTGCTCCCCCCCCCCCCCCTTGAAAAACTGGGGGGGAGGAACAACTGATTTTGGGGATGTTGGGGGGTGGGGCTGAAAATTGGACAGAATGTGCTTGTCATCGGCTACGAGTCTTTGTGCCAAGTTTCAGCTCGATAGGATGAAGGGAAGTGGGTCAATTAGCCGTCCGAAGATTTCCCCAGCCAGCAAGAAAAAGACATATGAACAAAAAGAAATTAATTTAAAGGATACAAAAAACAACAACTAACAAGGACGTATTTTTGAGTTGCAAACTTCAACATGGATTCCATTGAAAAGAGAGAGGACGCATTATTCACAGACGGTGGCTTAATCGCTGTTACTCTGTCTCATCAACAAACCTTTTGTCACCACGTCACACATAATAGGGATATAATTCCCCCCCCCCCCCCCCNCCCCCTCTTTACCTTCCCCCACAAATATTGGAAAATGTATAAAAATTAGGACTCATTACTACCGACATTGAAGATTGGAAATTTATTTGTATTACTTTAAACTAAAAAAAAAAAGTCCCTTTTGCCCGTTTGTCATAAGTAGTTTTCATGTTTTGCCCTGATGTTACCGATGGTTTACTTAATGTTCACAAAGATTCATTCTAAATGTTTCAACCCCAAACGGGAGACACAATACACTGATGCAAATAATACCAGAGTATCGGGGATTTACAAGGGATGGCCAATCAGAGTGTTGCGGATAGGGTCACGTAGGATAACCAGAGTTTTGGGAGTTGGGCAGCCATGACAAGAGACTGTGACTGTGAATCAGGATTTTTGTGCACACGTCTTTAAAGTGAAAGTAGAGGGTTGGCATTCAATTAAAGGAATTGTGATTTTAGTGATCTGATCCAAAGTATATATATTATATTATTTCAATGACATTGTATATTGCTTCTAATGGATGGTGTGAGCGTTGAGAGAAGAAGTCACTGTTTGAACCATGAAGTCTTTACTATTATTTCTAATAATTGACGGACTGCGTTCAAGTTGTGAAATGAAATATAAGAACAAGGTATGGTAAACTTGAATTCATGGACAGGACAAAAGATTATGACGCTTCGGCTAAGAGCCTTCATCAGGGAAATCTCTTTAGTTTTTTTTTTTTTACTGTGATCTGATACTTGTTATTCTTCTTTTTGACTTGTTTTCTGATGAAGGCTCTTAGCCAAAACGTCATAATCTTTTGTCCTGTCAATGAATTCAAGTTTAACATACCTTTTTCTTATATTCTATTATTTGTAGCTTAATTTAACAGTGACACCTAATCACTCATTATTATGTTTCGGAGAGACTTAGTAAAGCAATTCGTAGGGTGACAAACTTCTGACCACCACTTACTGCATATTTCTTTATGCCTTAGAAGGGCTTACATCTGGTTAACACTTACTGCACATTTCTTTATGCCTTAGAAGGGCTTACATCTGCCTAACACTTACTGCACATTTCTTTATGCCCTAGAAGGGCTTACATCTGGCTAACACTTACTGCACATTTCTTTATGCCCTAGAAGGTCTTATATCTTGCTAACACTTACTGCACATTTCTTTATGCCCTAGAAGGTCTTATATCTGGCTAACACTTACTGCACATTTCTTTATGCCTTAGAAGGGCTTACATGTGGCTAACACTTACTGCACATACCTTTATGCCCTAGAAGGTCTTACATCTGGCTAACACTTACTGCACATTTCTTTATGCCCTAGAAGGTCTTATATCTGGCTAACACTTACTGCACATTTCTTTATGCCCTAGAAGGTCTTATATCTGGCTAACACTTACTGCACATTTCTTTATGCCCTAGAAGGTCTTACATCTGGCTAACACTTACTGGACATTTCTTTATGCCCTAGAAGGTCTTATATCTGGCTAACACTTACTGCACATTTCTTTATGCCCTAGAGGGTCTTACATCTGGCTAACACTTACTGCACATTTCTTTATGCCTTGGGAAGTCTAATTTCTGGCACGATTTGTTGCAATATCTGCCGTAGGTGCACCGTGAACACTTCAGCATCGTGTAGCTCTCCCTGCGGCAAGACATACATTTCTCCAGCTTTCGTGGTTTCCTTGGATCGCCTCCACTCTGACCATCGGCTGCCGCCTCTGCTTCTCGCGCCTTCTGTTTGTCGTAAGGCACAAGCTCCATCCCAGTGGTCGTCGGTTGGCCCTGGGCGAGTTTGTCCTCGGTGTTGGCGGCCCCGGTTTCTGAGCTAACCGGTCGACTGTCCTTGACCTTCCCACCCTGTCTTCTGGTGCTTGAAGCTGTTCCGCCCTTGATTTCGCCAGCCGAGCCGGGTTTGCTGGTAGCCGACCTGTCCTTGACCCTTCCAACACGATCTTCGGAAGAAGTGTGGCTTATGTTTTTGGAAACTGTATTTCAAAAAAAAAAAAGACAATAAGAATGCCTCTTAAAAATTATTCAAAAATGATTTTTTATTAAATAAGTGGTTTGCTGGTAGCCGACCTGTCCTTGACCCTTCCAACACGATCTTCGGAAGAAGTGTGGCTTATGTTTTTGGAAACTGTATTTCAAAAAAAAAAAAAAAGACAATAAGAATGCCTCTTAAAAATTATTCAAAAATGATTTTTTATTAAATAAGGAATTTTTGTCAATAATATTATATAATGGCTTTGAATAGGATCACCAGTTTTATATAGCGGTGTCCGGATAAAGTTGTAGGGAAAGGGAAATGTATTTTTCCACGCTGTAATTAACCAGATTAAATGTCGAAAAGCCCAATATCTAGAGCAAAGATCGTTCTTGTGGTGGCGCTCCATTTACTTAACTGTTAAAATAACAAATCTTTTTTTTTTATGTCAACTAAATGGACTACATGAACGTAATTTAGCTGGGTTTAAATTGTACCCGTCCTAGCTCGTCCTGTTGGATTACATGCCTTTTACTAACAGCTGTCTTTCGAAAATACATTTCCTGAACATCAGCCCCCATTGCACCATATCCCTCCCCCCAACCCCACACATCTTGTTATACTAATATAATAACTAGCCCGCACGCACAGGTCATTACATTTGACTCAAACATTAAAACGTGTCGCGATTATCTTTTACCAAAAGGATTACACCTTGAAATTACATTCGTAAATTCAGATGTAACAATGGAAATATAGATTAGAACTGGTTACCACGTAAGATGCGACAAAAACTCAAACCTTCATCTGCGCTATTCCCAGGTCGTTACTTTGAGATATGTTCTAGGTTTCTTGTATGTAATATATAAATCACCGCCCCCCTCCTCCCAGCGCCCTTTAAAAACACACTCACACACTCATATTTCAATACTTGTTCATGCTTTTGGTATGAGGTTGGAGGCATGGGTAAATTTGGTATGTGCCATTAAACTTGTCTCAAATGATTAAACACGTGAAGATGATGTGAACACATATCAATGTATTTTACAAATGGGAATCAGAATGAGTAAGATGTGAAATAAAACTCAAACCTTCATCTGCGCTATTCTCAGGTCGTGACCCGTCATCGGCCGAGTCAGTATCTGTGTCATACTCTGGGAAGCGCGACTTCGGCTGTTTCTTGACAGGAGCTCTGGCTGTCGTGTCAACAGTAACGCTTCCGCTGTCCGTCTCACTCTTGGACTTCCAAAAACCATCGCCGAATGACGCCCCTGATCGGACCCCACCATCGACGGTCACTTTACCATTGAACTTCCCGCCTGCAGTGGATGACCCAATTTCTGGAGCTTGGGAACTGGACTTATTGGCTTCGGCGGCATTTGAATTTTTTCCTTTTTTACCCTTCTTTCTGTTTCTCTTCTTCCGTGGCCTTCGCTTTTTGGTCGGGTCACTGGCGCGCTGACCGACGCTTGGTTCGTTGTTTTCATTGAGATTATCTGGTGTGCCATCATTGGCCGCAATGTTGTCCTCTTCATCCAATGATTTGGTCTTTTGTCTTGTGGACGTGGCCATATCGCGGTCTAACACATTAGCCGTCCCTTTCTTGAAGCCGATGACATCACATTGAGGTCGATGTATTTCTCTGTTACGTTCAAGGCATTCATTGGAACAGTACCTGAGTAACAAATAATCGATATGTATAAAAAAAACCAACAAAAAAAAAAACCAACAAAAAAAAAACAACATAAATATATTTCCTGGGTGCATAATGAAGGACTAACATTATATGATTACCAGCGGGACCTGAAATAATTACATTAAAAACAAAGTAAATATATCCGTACTATATTGACGAAATATGAATTTGTTAAGCGTGTATGCTTCAACTCGTTCACTGACCCTCACTTTCCTGTCTATCTCTCTGAACTGTTGCTTCCTTACATCCCCACTTGACAACTACGCTCTTCCATTGACAGTAGAACCCTCTCAATCCCAAGAACTAAAACTAAGACCATCGGTGAACGCTCCTTCTACTTCCATGGACCCACTTTATGGAACCAGCTCCCCTTCCATATCCGTCATTGTGAAACCTCGTCCACTTTTAAAAAGTCCCTTAAAACCCATCTGTTTAGGTCCGCCTATGACCTGTGATGCACCCTCCTCGCCCTGCCTCATTTTCTGTTCCTGTAGTATAGGCCAAAACGTGCCAAAGTGTCCTCGTTTTATAGCCATTTTAATTGTTTCTATAGTATAGTAGTTACTATCATAGTGTCTCATTTTTATTTTACTTAGTTTACATGTTTTTAATAATTATTATTGTAAAGCGCTTAGAGCTTTAAGGTAAGCGCTATATAAAAAATGCCTAAATAAATAAATATATTTTTTGCTAACTTTTTATGGACCCCGGAATTATCGAACATATTTGAGGTTAAGAGGACTAAGTATTCTTTGTAGAGGTAAGTGCAAGAGACCAGCAATTTGGCTTCGGTTGGCAAATAATGTTGTGTGTGTGTGGGGGGGGGGGATATTTAGTTTCAGAAAGAGGAAATTTATTTACGCAAGGAATGGAGAGACAAAAAAGCCCTGTCTGGTGCCCTAAATGTTGGGCGACATGGACAAGGCAGGGACAAAGTCATATAAAAAGTATGCAATTATATGTGTCAAAGCCCCAGAGCAAGGGTCACCAAACGTTTTTCAACCGGGGAACGGATGAAGTGGCCAGATACGGAAAAAATAATGAGCGCGGACCGGATAATCATTCTGTACAACGCTTACAATTACAAGCAAGTTCTAGTACCGTCGGCGGGCCAGATGAACTGGCCTCGTGGGCCGTATTCGGCCCGCGGGCCGTAGTTTGGTTACACCTGCCTTAGAGAAATATCCGACATTACAGAGAAATATGTTGTGATGTCATAGCGACCTAAGCTACATATTTCACAAGAGAACGTGCCATTGATGCTGCAGGCGAGAAGTTACCCAGGTCGTGGATTTCATGATGGAAAATGGTGTGATGTCACAGTACAAAACTTAACAGATATAGAAGTGGAGTATGTTACTGATGTGATATGGTTCATTGTTACTGATGTCACATGGGGCAATCTTACCGATGTCATATGGGACAATGTTACTGATTTCATTTGTGAGTATTTTACTGATGTCCAATGGGGCAATGTTACTGATGTCATAATGGGATATGGGATTGATAGCAAAAGACACACCTCGCCTGAACACTGACCTGAATTCATGACATTTGTGACATGCCACCATGTCATGGAGTGTTCGCCTCTTACAGTACATACATCTGCGCTCCCTCTGGCACTCCTCTAAGACTTCAAACTTTACACGCTCTGTCTCAACACCGCCCTCCGCCATTTTCACACAAAAAATCAGCACAGGAGTCGACTAAATTCCGTTTCCGAAAATTTGACCTGAATTAGAATAAATTGATATTATTAATAACTCGAACTAAATGCTTAATAAATGGCATTCACCGTAATACCTTAATGAATACAACAGTTTGGACATTAAGAATGTTAGTCACCCATTTATATCAATCAAGCCCTGTCCACGTAAATGTTCTGTCACTCAGGCTAGGCCTCGACTCTCTTGGAGACATTTGTGCTTCTCACCAGCACGACTACATACCAATTAGACGAACTAACTGGACCCAATCTAAACTTACCATAAGAGGGTCATTCGTGATGGTATTCTTTGCTGCGATTCTTTCATAGATTCTCTCTCACTCTACTTACATTGCCGTAAAGAATGATGAGATATCGATTAAAACGTCCATCCATCCATCCATCCATCCATCCATCCATCCATCCATCCATCCATCCATCCATCCATCCATCCATCCATCCATCCATCCATCCATCCATCCATCCATCCATCCATCCATCCATCCATCCATCCATCCATCCATCCATCCATCCATCCATCCATCCATCCGTCCGTCCGTCCGTCCGTCCGTCCGTCCGTCCGTCCGTCCGTCCGTCCGTCCGTCCGTCCGTCCGTCCGTCCGTCCGTCCGTCCGTCCGTCCGTCCGTCCGTCCGTCCGTCCGTCCATCCATTCAGCCCTGTGGCCTGTCTCATCATGTCCTTCCACTCAGACCAAGCATCCATCCATGATGCGTTAGAGCCAGTGTAGGACTTTGGCCTGCTTCACCACATCCTTCCACTCAGACCTAACTTATGCTTTACTTTTCCATGCTTGGATCCCCAAGATTCTGTAGACACCCCTCCACATCATCCACCCATCCAAGCCCATGCCTGCCTTTGAGCTGTTTTCATTTGGGCGTTTGGCTCTTTGACCCGCTTCACCCCTCTGTTATTTGGCATTCTTTCTGCTACTAGCGTGGGATCCTGATACAGACGATACCATTGCTTGTTGGTTCGTATTCTCCATCCATAGTCATCCTTTGTTGGTCCGTGTATTTCCCGGAGAACTTTTCTCTCCCATGTGTTCAATAGATTAAAACGCCAGCTAGTAATTCTAACGATCTAATTACATTTTCCCATCAGCATTAAAAAGCAAAGAACATGAACCCCTCCAACAACTGCCACCCCCCACCCCCCAATTCCCCCCCCCC
>CAXITT010000023.1:608952-624614 GCA_964033795.1 Lymnaea stagnalis | reverse complement strand
AGGGGTTGGTGGGGTTAGAGGGGTTGGTGGCGTTAAAGGGGTTGGTGGGGTTAAAGGGGTTGGTGGCGTTGATGGGGTTAGAGAGTCGGTGTTTAGAGGGGTTGGTGGGGTTGTTGGCGTTGGTGGGGTTAGAGGGGTTGGTGGGGTTAAAGGGGTTGGTGGGGTTAGAGGGGTTGGTGGGGTTAAAGGGGTTGGTGGGGTTAAAGGGGTTGGTGGCGTTGATGGGGTTAGAGGGGTTGGTGGTTAGAGGGGTTTGTGGGGTTGTTGGCGTTGGTAGGGTTAGGGGGTGGGGTTGTTGGGGCTTGTTGTATCACCACTAGATGTTTATCGTAGGTGTCGATATGATTCTCGAAACGTCTGCAGTAGTTCACTGGTTGGTGGGGTCGGTCGTATGGCCACCAGATGTCTATAGTAGGTCACGACTTGGTGGGGTCGGTCGTATGAAATCGAGATGTCAGTAGTAGGTCACTGGTTGGTCATATGACCACTAGATGTCTATCTTTCAGGAAGCCACATTGACTATCTGGCAGTAAACTATTTTCATGATCCCTGTTAAGATGATTTAGCTAGATTCCGGCTAATATCTTGCCTGCACTTGAGAGCAGTGGTTTGCCACGGTGGTTGTCGCATGATTGACTGTTCCCTTTACGGTTGTTCAGGGGAACAATAGATGCATAATTGAAGTCCTGTGGAATGGTCTCTTGCCGCAACATAAGTATGAACAGCTGGTGAAGCCTTTGAGACAGAGCTGTCCCCCTTTCTTTGTATGCTTCTGACGGCTTCACGCGTGTTATTTTGTCTATAAAAAATGTTTATAATGATGATTGTGATGAATTTCAAGAAACGAATTGATTGTAGTCCACAATCTCAGATCATCAATCAGCTCAAAAAAGGACACGACGAGAGAGTGTGAGGCTGACGATTGAAGCAACTCTCCCTCATTTTAAATAAAATACAGCGCAGGTCAAGGGTACCAGCGCAGGTCAAGGGTACCAGGGCAGGTCAAGGGTACCAGCGCAGGTCAAGGGTACCAGCGCAGGTCAAGGGTACTAGCGCAGGTCAAGGGTACTAGCGCAGGTCAAGGGTACTGTTCAAATGAAAAAAAATTGGCCTTGGTCATCTTCGTGTGGCAAGGACGAACGATAACAATCGGCAGTCAATCATTTCTTGACAATGTCAAAACCGCTCCGTAGCAGAGAAGGAAGGTCAGTCCATGAATACAAAGTGGACATCATGCAGGTCATCAACGCGAATTCCAACCGTCCCGTCCAGGAACACGTGCCTGTAAGCGTTCACCTGTATCAGACGATTTATGGCTTCATCATTGATGGATGAAGGTCGATTCAGGATGTTGTCAAAGTGTTCAGCCCAGCGTTCAATAATTGTTTTCCTTGTCAGTGTTCAGAGTTTTCCCATCAGCACTCAGAGGTGGGCATGATCCTGATGACGTGAGGCCGTAGACTGTAATATAATAGCCTAGTACCAACCTACTAGTCCATGCTAGTGACGCAATTATTTCGTTCGGCGACCAACCGCCCATACCCCTTATTGGTGAGGGGATTTTAAAAAAAAACCCTGGTGTCTTGAAATTGTTGTTCTGACGGGTCACGACGGAAAATCGCAAAAGACATCTCAATTGGTCGCCAAAATCATAAAAGTAAACAGGTCTGCAGTAGACCTACTACCTAATTATTAAACGAAGCCGTGATGCATGCCCACGCGTGTTATTCTGTCAATAAAAATGTTTATGAGCATGATTGTGATGAATTTCAAGAAATGAATGAATTGAAAAAACTTATGTTTCCGTATATAAAAAAAAACAACAATAACAATGGAAATATTACCATTCCCTAGTATTATGCAATAATATTCTTCACCATTGCCTATGACGACATTTATAAGCATGATAATGATAAATCAAAATGAAAACCACAAATGAATGAATTGAATAAACCTAGAGTTCCAAATTCCAATTTTTTTTTTGGAAAAAAATCTAAAAACAAAAATAATGATATAAATATCACCATTCCAATTACACTAGTTTTTCTTCCATATAACTCTTTTGTATTTATCTACGCCTGATTGAAAATTACTTTTTTTGGAAATATCGGACAAGTCGGTCCTCATACAGCTGTGGGCAGTTTGCGCAGAGTATAAATCATAATATAACATACGATGACAGCAAGGCGTCGAGCAATAATGAATATCGGATTGCCGGCCTAGAGACAGACAGACAGTTTGACTTCTGGAAGATGACCGAAAACCTCAGTCACTTTCGGCCAGATGGCTGAAAGTCTCAATCACTTTCACCCTAAACCGAAATTTTAACCGAAAGTTAACTTCTCAGTTTCGTCCGAAAACCGAAACTATACCGAAAGTGATGAAATAACAACTTTCGACTCCGAAACCGAGGCCAACATTCGACCGGTCTCTACGAGAAACCGTAGGTGACTAGAAACAGGAGATGACCCAAAAACAAGGTGTCACTAGAAACAGGGTGTCACCAGAAAGAGGGTGTCACCAGAGAAAAAAAAATCGGAGGAGGGTCCAAGGAGAAGTCAGTAGTTTGACACCCTGGCTTACACCATGCGTTCACCGCACTGGGGGACACCGCCCACCACAGCCACGCCAATTACTGCCCGCGTATGTTTTACCAGCATTCTGTCGACTCCAATATATAAAAAAAATGTGTTTCATGTCTAAAATCATGGACCTCGCACCTGTTTTGGGGGCATGGCTGATGGGCTGATTTGAGGCATTGGTCTAAAGCTGAGTTGTGGTTGCTAACAGATAAAAAGGAGTTAACTTTTATCGTATACTATTTTAACTTAATGTAAATTCTTACTTTTATTAGCAAGGCTTTCATGTAAACACTGACGTTGGCCCCCGGTAGGCATTTAGTCAAGATACGCGACTGCATTGAACTTTTCCCTTTTTAAACATACGGAGACATAACCATATGAGGAATAAAAACTAGCGCATGCTCTACCCTAGGCCTGCACAACTTACGGCCCGCGGGCTGCATGTGGCCCGACAGCCCCCACTCTGCGGCCCGCAAAGTGAAGAAATATTCTTTTTTTATTATTATTTTCTTAATAGTCCCCACCCCCCCACCCATCCCCGGTCAATTTGCTTTCGGCCCGCGCACGTTTTTTCCATAAAGTATTACGGCCCACCTTTCATTTTGAGTTGTGCAGTCCTGCCTACCCACAAAAATTATCAGTAAAAAGAATCCACCCCATAGCTCTCACGCAGACAGAGTTAAAATAATTGTAACATTTCAATTGAGGTGAGAATGTTAACATTTAAACATATGTTTTAAAAATGCTTTTTTTTGTGTTAGCGCGGAAGTCATTCCACTATATTCCTCCTAATTGTTATATATATATATATATATTTAAAGATATATTTATGTGTGTGTATGTGTGTTTCTGTCTGTCTATCAGTATGTCTTTCTCTCTTTCTCCCCCTCTCTCTCTCTTTCTGTCTCTCTCTCTGTTAATAAAATATATATTATAAGCTATTTTAGTATCTATGATTGAAGAAAAACATAACATTTAAAGGTTAAAAATTACTCTTGCGTAACGTTACAATATTTTGACAGAAATTGACGAATTAATCGATGTCCAATACACGGGGTTAAAGTACAATCAAGACTATCATTTGGCAAAGATCAGATTTGAAAATCAAATGAACATCACAAAAAGATAGGCACCAAAAGTTTAAACGCCTTCGGGATGAATAACAACGTCTACCACTGGGACTAATGGAAAAGTCGCGCCATACAGTACGGTGCTTGAAAAGACTATGTTTGAAACTCATGATATGAACATTTATATTATTTGAAAGTCATTATTTGAGTATCATAAGTTTTAATATCGCTATTTGAAAGTCATTATTTGAGTGTCATAAGTTTTAATATCGCTATTTGAAAGTCATTATTTGAGAGTCATAAGTTTTAATATCGCTATTTGAAAGCCATTATTTGAGATTCATAAGTTTTAAAGTTATTATTGGAAAGTGCTAAAGATACAATTTAAAAAAAAAAATCATTTTTACCTCATTCAATCAAAAGAAAAATATTGTTTCGAAATTGACTGTTTAATGATGGGATTATATCATGGATACATAGATTTATATCATGAATACTTGGGATTGTATCATGGACACATTTCATTGTTTCATGGTTACATGGGATTTTATCATGGATGATGCGCAAAGATAGAAATAAATACAACTGAATTAGCATAAAGTTAATAATTGCATTGGTTTTTAAGATGGTTAGAGTAAATGTAACCTTAAAAAAAATGTATCCTTTATTAAACATCAACAGCAGAATTGATTGCAGTCAACAATCTCAGATCATCGATCAGCTCAAAAAGGACACGACGAGATGGTGAGGGTGACTATTGAAGCAACTCTCCCTCATTTTAAACAAAATACAGCGCAGGTCAAGGGTACCAGCGCAGGTCAAGGGTACCAGCGCAGGTCAAGGGTACCAGCGCAGGTCAAGGGTACTGTTCAAGTAAAAAAAATGCCCTTGGTCATTTTCGTGTGGACGAACGATAACAATCAGCAGTCAATCATTTCTTTACAATGTCAAAACCATTCCATAGCAGACGACGGCGGTCAGTCCATGAATACAAAGTGGACATCCTGCAGGTCATCAACGCGAATTCCAACCGTCCCGTCCAGGAACACGTGCCTGCAGGCGTTCAGCAGGAGGATGAAGTTGCCCGGCTTGAGACATCTGGTCAGCGGGATGGGTAGACCTAGACCAAACATCTCATCGCTCACATGGAAGTACATGTTGAGCTGATTATAGAACATGATGTGGGTTTTTACGCCCTCTTGGTCCTGGGGAACAGAGAGAGAGAGAGGTATCTTATTTTGAGGCATTGATGGTGGATTGAACGAACATTATCTCATTTTAAGGTCAATAAGTGGATTATATGGCAATGATCTAAATATGATGAGCTGAAAGTTGATTATCTCTAATATATATTTTGCATGTGGTGTGACTGCTTCCATTTCCGAATAGCGCACGAAGTATAATAACTGATAACTACTCTAATTATTACTGTTTTTTAAAATAACGCAACTGCGTTTGGTGCGTAATATTTTGTTATCGGAAAATGAGATCGTGTCAACTTAAATAAGATGTAGTAAATATTCGGTTTTAAAGTGGTTGGGACATCAGAATATTTAATATAGTTCATAGGCGTGAAATAAAAAAGTGTGCAGTGACGTATCATGGAGGGAAAAAGGGTGTAGCAAAGATTTGGATTCTTAAATGTGCGTTTCTTGAGCTTGTGTTTTGTCAAGTAACGCATTGCCGTCGCCATTGTTTGGCAAGCTATAACTTGGTTGACAATAATCTTATTATGGAGCATTGCAAGTTGAATATACACAAAAGTCGTGTTGTTTTTTTTCGAACACATTTTTCGATTGAAAGTTAAGAAACCCCGAAACTTTTGATACGAAATTAAATGTATTTCTTATTATTGCATTTTATATTCTCACGTCACGCCAGTTTTACACAGCAGATTTATTTCCCCAACTATTTCAGAAAAAACAAAAGAAAATATTACGCAACAAACGCACTTGCGATATTTCGTTGTAAGAATCTTATTTAGCGCGGTGATCAGGAATTTTAATTATACAACAGATCAGTGTCCTCATATTTTCTTCATCTTTCCCTTGAAAATCTTGAACAACTGATTTTTGGGGGGTTGATGTTTGAGCTGGTGAGGGGGGGGGGCCTGGTGATGAAAATTTGATAGAACGTGTTGTCATTGGCAGAAGGGTCGCTGTGCCAAGTTTCAGTTCAATGCGTTTATGAGAAGTGGGTCAATGAGCCGTCCGAAGATTTTTCCATTAACAAAAAAAAAAAGCGAATTTAATTTAAAGGATTTTAAAATAAGAGTGCTGGGTGGCCGAGTGGTGTACACTGATTCAAACCAAATAGCCGGTGGTCTGGACTACAATCCCCACCAAAAGCAAACATCCCAAGCACCCTGGGTGGATGGGACTGTTAGCCTTGGACGGCAACTCGTCTAAAGGAAGGCGAACTCAGAGTTAAAATCAGGAGCCAGAATGATTAATGAATTGATTGTGGGCCCATCACATACAAGAAGAAAATATGGCTGCTGACGTAAATGTTTTAATTTTTATGAGACACTGAGAGAATGGCTGACACATGGAGAGACTGGCTGACACACTGAGAGACTAACTGACACACTGAGAGACCGGCTTACACATTGAGAGACCGACTGACACACTAAGAGAACGGCTGACACATGGAGAGACCGGCTGACACACTGAGAGACTGACTGACACACTGAGAGACCGGCTTACACATTGAGAGACCATCTGAAACACTGAGAGAACGGATGACACATTGATAAACTGGCTGACACACTGAGAGATCGGCTGACCCGCAGAAGAACACAGCTTCACACAGCCCTTTCCGCGACTAAACTCCCCCGCTCCCCCCCCCCCCCCCAAACAAAAAAAAAAAAAAAAAAAAAAGAATTTTCAATCTCCCTGAGACACTCAAAAAATGTTCATTGCTTTTTTTTTGGTCAACGGATGTGTTCTTTGATCTCAATTCTTTTACTGACGCATTTTACAGTATTCTAATTGTTAAGTCTGAAAGTAGTTTCCAAGAGCTACATGACTAAGACCAAGGAACCAATTATTACAGAGCTACATGTAATAGACCAAAATAGCCGCATTCAGTTCAAGAGCCGCAGTTTCCCCACCCCAGGCCTCCGTATATAGAATGAAAATCACGTGATATGTATTAAAAGACTTACCACCACTACAACGCCATGTCGGAAAGGGTGAAAGTACGGCCCTAGGATCTTCAAGAGTATGGGCCGTCTGACTCCGAGAAACAGGTCTAAAGGATAGAGAGAAATGGTACTTTTTATGAAGGAGGGAGTTTGTCAAGGGAGGACATCAAGAAAGGGAGAAACATGAGGGATTGGAGATATACGGAAGAGAGAGAGAGATAGAGAGAGAGAGAAAGAGAAATATGGGTGAAAGGAGAAATAGACGAAATAGTCATAGAGATGTTACATATATATATATATATATATATATATATAATAATAATAATAATAATAATAATAATAATAATAATAATAAAGTTCATTTCAAAAACACGCTTCATCCCCAAAGGCTCAAAGCGCGGTACAAAGTCAACGAAAAACAAATCTATAATTTACCACATTTAAAACAAACGCAACACTACAAAAACTAATTACAAGCATACAATCTCAAAGTCTTTCTAGCCATTTCAACCCCAAGCAACATAGCCATTATGCATTAACTGGAAAATAAGGTAGACAATCATCCCAGAAGGTGTTTGCGAAATAGATGTGTCTTTAGATCAGTTTTAAAGGACTCCAGTGTCTGGTTGTTTCTAAGATCGACAGGAAGGGCGTTCCAAATTGTTGGACCAGCAAATGCGAAAGTGCGCTTTCCGTAAGTCTCAAGGCAAACACGTGGTGTCGAGAGTTTTCCACTATCGGATGAGTGGAGCTCTCTACTGGGTACATAAGGCGTCAGCAGCTCTTTCAGATAGGAAATATATATATTTTTATGTAGAAGACGTGTTCACGTCATTTTCCCCGTGCCGTGAACTCTATTGACCCAAAATTAGGCTGCGTTCGTATTTGGCGTGGCTTATTCCCTTTGATCTTGGCCTTTGTTAACTATCACTACCAACTAAAAATAAATAACATGTTCTAATATAATTTTAAGGAAAATTAGGGAGTGAACTTGACAGGTAAACAATGTGTAAGGTGGTTCGAGATCTTTCAGTGGGATATAATATAAAAGCGGGATTCATTTTTGGACGGTTGAGAGTTTGACTTACTGAGACAGGGTTGTCTTTTTCTGTGTGTATTATGTGTTTATTCGTATTCATCATTGAACCTTATTTTTGGCACATTGTATTAACTGTGTAACGGTACAAGACATACCATACTCTGTAAGTTGATGATTTTTAATGATATTTTTCAAATTTTTGTAATTTTACTGATACTGAAATAAATCGTATTGATTGTAATAAGCAACCGTTTTGAGTGTCATATTTTGCTATTGTATTTCTCATAAGGTATCGTCTTTTGGTATGCACTGTTTAGAAAGAGCCATAAAGTTTAGATAAGAGATTAATTTCTTCCGATAGAAGGCAGTGCGTAACTATATAAATCTCTCTCTCTCTCTCTCTCTCTCTCTCTCTCTCTCTATATATATATATATATATATATATATATATATATATATATATATNTAGATAGATAGATAGATAGATTAGAGAGATAGAGATATAGAGAGAGAGAGAGAGAGAGACAGAGAGAGAGGCAGAGAGAGAGATAAAAAGGGAGAGAATGAGAGAGAGATAGAGAGAGGGAGAAAAGGAACGAAAATGTATGTGTTTTGCATCTCATTAGAGAATGCTTTATACCTCTGTATAAACCTTAATAATTTTTCCAAAAGAACATCACCCTACCAGGTGAAGCTACTTCTTAGACATGTCAATGGTACCTCTCACATTTAGGATTTAATCGACTTGTTTTCATTACCTTTATGCACTATCTTAGACTAAACAGCTGTGGGCCTCCATAAAAATAATTCACCTGCCCGTTACATAAACAATTGTCAGTCGAGAGGTTTTCATCCTTAATTGCAGGCGGATTGAATTAGAATATCAAAGAACTTACATTCAAATTCGTGGCTTAAATCTCAAAGAATATAAAAAAACTTACATTCAAATTCGTGGCTTAAATCTCGAAGTCTTGTTGAAAGTCGAGGGCCCCCTGTTCGCATGGTTTCAGCCAATAAATAGCCGAAGGGCAGTTGGTGAAGGGCTTTAACAAATACCCCAGTACGTTCTGAAGAAGAATTGCAAAGAACAAAAAAAATGTACCAAAAAAAAAATAAAATAAAATAAAATAAATAAATAAATAAAAAAAGCAAAAGTGACAACAATTTTAATGACATATTTAAAAATAAAATATTCACTTTCTACGGTTAGTTCACACATACGATCAGCACGATGTGTATTTCTGTTGTTCATGAAGTTATGTGTCGATCAGTCTGAAATACGTTTGTTCTGTATTTAAAGCATTTTGAAGAAAAAACCACAAAACCTATTGACGTAGACTGGAATCATTTGTTTAGACACATTCGATTTACTTCCGTCAATAAATTATATCGCCTGCAACTGGTCCATGCGTCAATCGCCATCATGGGGGAGAAAAAAGGGCGGGGGGGGGGCGCGCGGGGGCATTTACCGTTATTATCATAAGGCTGAACAGATGCCTCGACAGAAGCGCACGTCTGTATCACGTTTGGTGAGGAGAGTGTTTGAGGACAAAAACATATTTGAAAAGAGAAAGAACTCTTTAAAAACTTTTACAATACTGCATTTCAATCTTTATGATCGGATACCAAGACGAGAGTGTGATCACCCCCTCGGACCTGGTGAGGTACACGAGGTCTTCAAAAAAAAAACAAACTCCGACTATATTATATACGCGACTCCTACAATGTTAGATAATCGAATCCGGTTATGTCGTCAAAATAATCGATTCACGCATGTCAAATAATCGACTTCTAATAATCTAATAATCGACCCCTACTACGGCAAATTATCGGCTTCAACTAAGTCAAATAATCGACCCAGCTACGCACTTAATTTGTTTAAATGGGTCATTACTAAGTCATCAATTTTAATGTTTTTACATCTTTTAATTAACTTCTGTTTTTGTTCGTGGCTGGCTGACTCGGTTGCTGGCAGAATCTTCGGAAGGCTAATTCACCCACTTCCCGTCAACATAATGAGAATAAACTCAGAAACAGCCTCGTTGCCGATGAAAAAATATTGTTTCTAATGTTCAGCCCCAACCCCCACCCCCTCCCCCATCCAAATCACCCCATTTCTCTATATTATTTTTTAAGGATTTATACTAAAAAATATTTATAGGGGTTGTTTCATTAAAAATATGAAATCCCGCAAAATTGTGTTAATTCGATAAATATTAACAATGATACTTATGTCTTCTTACTGCACAATTCTTTATGCTTCGGGAAATCCTCTTTCTGACATGATTTGTTGCAATATCTGCCGATCTTGCACCGTGAACACTTCAGCATCGTGTAGCTCTCCTTGTGGCAAGAAAGACATTTCTCCAGCTTCGGCGGTTCCCTTGGATCTCTACCCCCGGCTGCCGCCTCTGCTTCTCCCGCCTTCTGCTTGTCGTAAGGCACGAGCTCCACCCCGGTTGTCGTCGGTTGGCCCTGGCCGTGTTTGTCCTCCGTGTTGGCGGCCCCGGTTTCTGAGCTAACCGGTTCACTGTCCTTGACCTTCCCACCCTCGCTTCTGGTATTGGAAGCTGTTCCGCCCTCGATTCCTTCAACCGTGCCGGTATTGCTGGTAGCCGACCCATCCTTGACCCTTCCAACCTGCTCACTGGCCTTCACCTTGTTGCCAGTGGCACTTGTGGCAGAACCGTCATTATCTATCTCCCTGACGTTAGACTTGTCATCAGATCCTTGATCGTCTTTGAGTTTCTCTGAGAGGAGACTTACATCTAGAGGCTTTCCTGATGGGACGGTGCCGACTGAAAAAAAGGATATGTTTACCGATTAAAAACATTAGCAAATGCATATGGCATCATATGGCATCATATGGCATCATATGTCATCATATGGCATCGTGTGGCATCATGTGGCATCATGTGGCATCATATGGCATCATATGGCATCATATGGCTTTGGATGTTATCGCCAGCATAACTTATCAATATCCAAATAAAATTTAAATAATTATGTAATGTTATTCGCAACAGTAATTTCTCTGATAGAATCAAATTAATCAGATAATTAGGGAAGAGGATACGGTAGGACTGTTATTTTTGTCAAATTTTTAATAAAGGTTGTTTTTATTGCTAAGATATTATTATCTTCTTAAACGAAAAAAAAAATGAAAAAGAAATAAAATATTACCCAACATAATTTTCTAAACTTAAATATTAAAAGCATTAAAATAGATTCATCCAAAAGTTTTTATTTTTTTTATTTTTTATTAAACTCGTCTAGAACTTTAAAAAAAACACGCCCACATACTCAATTTTCAATATTTAGTCTTGCTTTTGGGCATGAGGAAGGGGACATGATTATATGAGATATATCATTGAAACATATCTCATACTCATATGTTTTAAAGATACCCCGATGGTACAGGTATAGTTATGAATTTCAAAAATGCAAATCTAAACGGGTAAACTGTCAATTGAATTCAAACCTTCATCTGCGTTGATCCCTGGTCCTGACCCATCATCGCCCGAGTCCGTATCTGTGTCGTACTCAGGGAAGCGTGACGACTGCTCTTTCTTGACAGAAGCTCCGCTTGTCGCGTCGACTTTTGCTGCGCTTTCGTTGGTCTTCTCAGTCTTCGGCTTCCACCGGCCATCACCGAACGTCGCCCCTGATCGGGCCTCACGATCAACGATCACTTTCCCGCCAAACTGTCCACCTGCAATGAGTGACGCGGTGTCTGGAGCTGGAGAGCTGGTCTTCTTGGCTTCAGAGACATCAGTCGTTTTTCCTTGACCCTTCTTTCTGTTTCTCCTCTTCCGTGGTTTTCGCTTGTTGGTCCCTTCACTGACGCGCTGACTGGCTTTTGGTTCCTTGGTTTTATCGAGATCATCTGGTGTGTTTTCACGGACAGCAATGTTGCCCTCATCGTCCAATGGCTTGGCATTTCGCCTGACTGACATGACCACGTCGCGGTCTAACAGATGAGCCGTCCCCTTCTTCAAGCTGATGAAATCACACTGGGGCTCATGCTTGGACATGTCAAGTTCAAGGCACTCAATGGAACAATAGCTGAGGGAGAAAATAATATATATAAATAAAGAAATATATTTATTTGAACGATCGTGAATGATGCATGATTCGTTAACTTCTTAATCAGTGGTCTCCAAAATAATTAAATTGGCTAACTTCTTACGATAACCACGGTTTCATGCAATATTTAGGTGAAGAGCCGTTAGCCTCCTTGCAGGAAGGTAAACGTAATTTTATAAACATTACATCAGTTTTTCCCAACTTGGGTTGTATCAATATGGAGTCTATCAACATGGTGTGTATCAACATGGTGTGTATCAACATTAGGGTGTATCAACATGGTGTGTGTCAACATGGTATATGTCAACATGGTGTGTATCAACATGGTATGTATCAATATGGTATGTATCAACATGGCATGTATCAACATGGTATGTAGCAATATGGTATGTATCAACATGGTACGTATCAAAATGGTGTGTATCAACATGGTGTGTATCAACATGGTGTGTATCAACATGGTGTGTATTAAAATGAGATTCATCAACGTGGGGTTTATCAACGTGGGGTTTCATCAACGTGGGGTTTCATCAACGAGGGGTGTATCAATGTGGGGGAGTATCAATGTGTATTATGTACATTACATGTGAACAAAAATCTGACTCAACAGAGGAATACAAATAGAGAGAAATTAGTTACAGATCTCATGAGCGAACATGCCAATTAAGTTTCAGTTATTTATGTCATGGAGAAATATGTAACGGATATTTTAATGGAGTATTTTCTGATATGTAGGGGGAGGGGGGTAAGAAATACTACTAATGTCACTCGAGACAATGTGACACCTTGCCAGGACACTGACCTAAACTCTCGACATTTTTCACATGTCACCATGTCATGGAATGTTCTCCTCTTACAGTTCACACATCTGCGCTCCCCCTGGTACTGCTCCAGGACCTCAAACGGTACCCAGTGGACGTCAAAGCCACCTTCAGCCATTTGGACCGCTGCAGCGCAGGAGTCGAAATCAGGAAGACTAAATGCAGTCTTCAAAAAGCTGGAATTGCATGAGTAGAAGTGGGAAGTGTAAAAATAAACTTTTACCAACATGAGCTCATGGGTCAATATATACAATGAAGAAAGCGTACAGCTTTTATAACTTATGTATCATTTTATGGCTAATCTATCATTTTTTATGGCTAATCACTTTTATGGCTAATGTGTCATTTTGATGGCTTATGTATCATTTTTATGGCCAATGTATCATTTTTATGGCTAAAAAGCCCGGGTTAACTCTGCCCCTAGAGATGCCCCCATCAATCCCTTGGATTAACTGCACAAGAACATTTCGGCCCCATGAGCCATCTGCGCCCACACAGTCAAGTTAACAGCATATACGACGATTTTGGTGGCCATTGGCGATTTCGAATGACGGGATATCTATAGCTATGATATCATTTTCCGAGTGTGGTATCATTCTATGGCTGTGGCATAATTCTATTGCCGTAGTATCATTTTATGGCTGTGGTATCATCTTATTGCTAGAGTATCATTTTATGGCTGTGGTATCATCTTATTGCTAGAGTATTATTTTATTGCTGAGGTATCATCTTATTGCTAGAGTATCATTTTATGGCTGAGGTATCATCTTATTGCTAGAGTATTATTTTATTGCTGAGGTATCATCTTATTGCTAGAGTATCATTTTATGGCTGAGGTATCATCTTATTGCTAGAGTATCATTTTATTGCTGAGGTATCATCTTATTGCTAGAATATCATTTTATGGCTGTGGTATCATCTTATTGCTAGAGTATCGTTTTTATGGCTGAGCTATCATCTTATTGCTAGAGTATCATTTTATGGCTGAGGTATCATTTTATGTAATTAGTGTTAGCATTTTGATGACATTCTCTAGTTAAAGTTACACTTTAGCATTTAAATGTAATTATCTTCCTTACCAGGTTGTGAAACTTACCAGTGAGAGAAAACTACATAATGGGGCGAGACGGGAAAATGGAAAAAAGGGGGGGGGGAGATGAGCATTAGTTTATTCTCTGAAGGGTGGCGGTGGCCCATAAAAGTGTGAGAACCACTGTTTTCTAGTATCATTTTAATGTAACTAAATAAAACTAGAGTTGCGTGCCTTAGTGCCGCTCCCATCGCCCCCCTTTGGCCTGTGCATTTTTATATCTTTTTCTAGTTACCTTCTCTTGATTCCGACGCCCTCTATTATAAAAACCCAATGTTTAAAAGTTCATGAAATGTTTTTTTAAAGTAATTAAAAAGAAAAAAAAGTTTCTATGTGATCCCTATCGAGCCAATCACAAATCAAAGCTGGTGCCGTATAGCGTCTTACTCTATACTCTCTACCAGCACACAGGTATCCTGTCAATAAAACATCGATCTCCCTCGCTCCTTGTGTCCTGACGACTACCGAGCCAACATAGGAATAAAACAACAGCTGCCTAGTATTTATTATTAAAGCTCCAAAGATGTTTTAATCATCACAATACTTATAAAATACATATCTGTCCACCAGGTAAGGAACACATAGGTTTTGTCAGACAGGTTGATTTTATCGGTAAAAATAGACGGAAATCGTTGGTATGTCTTTCCGGGAATTACAAAGTAGTTTAGTTTCCGGGAATCGGGACAGTAGTTTCGAAATATCATAAAAAAATATATCCCATACACTTATTAGGAGGAAATGTCATCAAAATTTGATCTAGTAACTTTGATGAAACAGTTAGTAATACATACACTTAAGTCCAACGTTTTTAGTTTTGCTTATACAACCAATTGACAGATAAAAATGTGTTATTTGCTTAGTGTAAATGAAAATCTTTGGTGGGTTGTTGGGGGAATTAGGGTTGAAGGGGTTGATGGGGTATGTGGAATTGGGGGGGGGTGGGGTTGGTGGGTTTTTTTGGTTGATGAGGTTGGTGGGGTTGATGGGGTTAATGGGAGTGGAGGGGTGGTGGGTTGGAGGGGTTGGTTGGGGTGGTAGGGTTTTTGGGTTGGTGGGGTTAATGGGGTTGGTGTTGTTGTTGGGGTTGATGGGGTTATTGGGAGTGGTGGGGTTGGTGGGGGTTGGTGTGTTTGGTGGGGTTGAGGGTGTTATTGGGAGTGGTGGGGTTGGTGGGGGTTGGTGTGTTTTGTGGGGTTGATGGTGTTATTGGGAGTGGTGGGGTTGGTGGGGGTTCTTGTGTTTGGTGGGGTTGATGGTAATATTGGGAGTGGTGGGTTGCGGTGGTTGGTGTGTTTGTTGGAGTTGATGGTGTTATTTGGAGTGATTGTGTTGGTGGGGGTTGGTGTGTTTGGTGGGGTTGATGGTGGTTGGTGTGTTTGTTGGAGTTGATGGTGTTATTAGAGTGGTGGCGTTGGTGGTGGTTGGTGTTTTTGTTGGAGTTCATGGTGTTATTAGAGTGGTGGCGTTGGTGGTGGTTGGTGTGTTTGGGAGGGGCTGTCCAGTTAGCAAAAATCTGAATTTGAGTGTCAGTGTTGTTCAGTATGAGGCCATGACTATCAAGCTTATCAGAAAATCACTGTGTCAGCCAAAATGGATCTAAACAAAAATTTAAAAAAATTGAGCTTCTCAATGGTATATACGAAATGACCACATCAGTGTTAACGATTTGACCTTAACGTATGACCCACCAACCGATTTCAGACAGGTGTACTAAATATGTTGGCGTTATCTCTATAAATAGAAGGAGTGCTTCCATGGGCGCCTGCAGAAAACTGTCTAGGGGGGGGGGGGGCAAAAAAATCGATTAATTTTCCAGGGGGGGGGGCAAA
>CAXITT010000023.1:594213-608098 GCA_964033795.1 Lymnaea stagnalis | reverse complement strand
CATCCGATAGTGGCAAACTCTCGACACCACGTGTTTGCCTTGAGACTTACGGAAAGCGCACTTTCGCATTTGCTGGTCCAACAATTTGGAACGCCCTTCCTGTCGATCTTAGAAACAACCAGACACTGGAGTCCTTTAAAACAGATCTAAAGACACATCTATTTCGCAAATACCTTCTGGGATGATTGTCAACCTTATTTTCCATGTGTTGCTTGGGGTTGAAATGGCTAGAAAGACTTTGGTATTGTATGCTTGTAATTAGTTTTTGTAGTGTTGTGTTTGTTTTAAATGTGGTGAATTATAGATATGTATTTTGTTGACTTTGTACCGCGCTTCGAGCCTTTGGGGATGAAGCGTGTTTTTGAAATGAACTTTATTATTATTATTATTATATATATTTGACTGTGTACGTCTGTGTGTATCTGTGTCTCTCTGTGTTAGTGTATGTGTGTGTGTGTGTGTTTGTATCTATGTGTGTATTTGGTCTAAATGCCTGTGTGTATGTGTGTATTTGATCTAGAGTCAAATTCATGACAAATTTTTACAATACCTTTATGACATTATAGACCACAATAAGACCACCAAAAAAATAATAAAATGCATTCGGTTAAAAATGTAAATTCATTTTACCTAATATTTTCAGGTTCCCTGACAACTGAGTTAGAATCTTGTCTCTAGAGATCTCTGTTATATTATACACAATCTTAAATCTTGAGATGATTTGACAGAGACTCTTTAGATCACTTTAACGTCCGGAAAAAAAATATATATGAACTCATTGGAGAAAATCACGACATAATGAAATACAAATACTTATTTGCCATTATTTGTTTTCCTAAACACTGGCACTTAAACACTAGAAAATAAACACCGACATTTCGAACAGGCGTACTAAATATGTTGGCGTTATCTTTTATAAATAGAAGGAGCGCTTCATTGCCGAGGGTTATCTATGGTGTTTCATGCAACGAACGGTTCCTGGAATCGGGAATTCCGTTTCGACCTCTGGCTAAAAATAACCACCCTCATTTCCAGGCTACTGTAAACGCTGATGAAACAATGCTCTCAGTTTGATGCCATGGCGCTTTATAAAGACAAGATGGCGAATGTCTTTAAACTCTTTTCGAATTAAGGCGTTGGACACCAAAAAAAAAATTGGAATGATAAATCTGTCGCTCTTTATTCTGTTACTCATCCAATGATTGCCGGGCACTTGATCTATGTAGATGATCGATGGATAAGAAACTAGAATGTTGTTCATTTAAATTTAATGAAGCACTATCGATTATTGAAACACTTGACGCTCACTGCCTCGGCTACAGGAAGTCATCGATATTTTTTTCAAAAATCGATTAATAATTAATTAAAATCATAGAAAAAAAAACCATTAAACTTCAAAGCTACTGGCGTAGTCAGAAATTACTTAAGGGTACTATGGCGGTCACAGCCGGTACTTACTCAAGGGTACTATGGAGGCTAAAGCTGGTCATTATTCAAGGGTACTTTGGAAGCTAAAGCCGGTACTTACTCAAAGCTTCTATGGAATCTAAAGCCGGTACTTATTCACGGCTTCTATGAAGGCTACGGCCGGTACTTACTCAAGGGTACTATGGAGGCTACAGCCGGTACTTACTCAAGGCTTCTACTTCTATGCAGGCTAAAGCCGGTACTTACTCAAAGTTTCTATCTAGGCTAAAGCCGGTACTTACTCAAGGCTTCTATGGAGGCTACAGTCGGTACTTACTCAAGGGTACTATGGAGGCTGAGCTGGTACTTACTTAAGGTTTCTATGGAGGCTAAAGCCGGTACATAATCAAGTGTAATATGGAGGCTACAGTCGGTACTTCCTCAAAGCTTCTACTTAGGCTAAAGCCAGTACTTAATCAAGGCTTCTATGGAGGCTACAGCCGGTACTTACTTAACTGTAATATGGAGGCTAAAGCCGGTACGTACTCAAGAGTGCTATGGAGGCTAAAGCCGGTACTTACTCAAGGCTTCTATGGAGGCTAAAGCCGGTACTTACTCAAGGCTTCTATGGAGGCTAAAGCCGGTACTTACTCAAGGCTTCTATGGAGGCTAAAGCCGGTACTTACTCAAGGCTTCTATGGAGGCTAAAGCCGGTACTTACTCAAGGCTTCTATGGAGGCTAAAGCCGGTACTTACTCAAGGCTTCTATGGAGGCTAAAGCCGGTACTTACTCAAGGCTTCTATGGAGGCTAAAGCCGGTACTTACTCAAGGCTTCTATGGAGGCTAAAGCCGGTACTTACTCAAGGCTTCTATGGAGGCTAAAGCCGGTACTTACTCAAGGCTTCTATGGAGGCTAAAGCCGGTACTTACTCAAGGCTTCTATGGAGGCTAAAGCCGGTACTTACTCAAGGCTTCTATGGAGGCTAAAGCCGGTACTTACTCAAGGCTTCTATGGAGGCTAAAGCCGGTACTTACTCAAGGCTTCTATGGAGGCTAAAGCCGGTACTTACTCAAGGCTTCTATGGAGGCTAAAGCCGGTACTTACTCAAGGCTTCTATGGAGGCTAAAGCCGGTACTTACTCAAGGCTTCTATGGAGGCTAAAGCCGGTACTTACTCAAGGCTTCTATGGAGGCTAAAGCCGGTACTTACTCAAGGCTTCTATGGAGGCTAAAGCCGGTACTTACTCAAGGCTTCTATGGAGGCTAAAGCCGGTACTTACTCAAGGCTTCTATGGAGGCTAAAGCCGGTACTTACTCAAGGCTTCTATGGAGGCTAAAGCCGGTACTTACTCAAGGCTTCTATGGAGGCTAAAGCCGGTACTTACTCAAGGCTTCTATGGAGGCTAAAGCCGGTACTTACTCAAGGCTTTTATGGAGTCTAAAGCCGGTACTTACTCAAGGCTTCTATGGAGGCTAAAGCCGGTACTTACTCAAGGCTTCTATGGAGGCTAAAGCCGGTACTTACTCAAGGCTTCTATGGAGACTAAAGCCGGTACTTACTCAAGGCTTCTATGGAGGCTAAAGCCGGTACTTACTCAAGACTTCTATTGAGGCTAAAGCCGGTACTTACTCAAGGCTTCTATGGAGGCTAAAGCCGGTACTTACTCAAGGCTTCTATGGAGGCTAAAGCCGGTACTTACTCAAGGCTTCTATGGAGGCTAAAGCCGGTACTTACTCAAGGCTTCTATGGAGGCTAAAGCCGGTACTTACTCAAGGCTTCTATGGAGGCTAAAGCCGGTACTTACTCAAGGCTTCTATGGAGGCTAAAGCCGGTACTTACTCAAGGCTTCTATGGAGGCTAAAGCCAGTACTTACCCAAGGCTTCTATGGAGGCTAAAGCCGGTACTTACTCAAGGCTTCTTTGGAGGTTAAAGCCGGTACTTACTCAAGACTTCTATGGAGGCTAAATCCGGTACTTACTCAAGACTTCTATGGAGGCTAAAGCCAGTACTTACTCAAGGGTTCTATGGAGGCTAAAGCCGGTACTTACTCAAGGCTTCTATGGAGGCTAAAGCCGGTACTTACTCGAGGCTTTTATGGAGGCTAAAGCCGGTACTTACTCAAGGCTTCTATGGAGGCTAAAGCCGGTACTTACTCAAGGCTTCTATGGAGGCTGAAGCCGGTACTTACTCAAGGCTTCCTCTTAGGCTAAGGCCGGTACTTGCTCAAGGGTACTATGGAGGCTACAGCCAGTACGTACTGAAGGGTACTATGGAGGCTACAGCCGGTATGTACTCAAGGTTACTATGAGGGCAAAAAGCCGGTACTTGCTCAAGGGTACTATAGAGGCTTAAGCCGGTACTTACTCAATCCATTAACTGTTTATTTATTCAATAAATTAATCATTCGTTTTGCACGTGGATAGTGTTAATTTTATGGATAAGATAAGAGAAGATAAGAGAAGAGAAGATAAGAGAAGATGGAATTCTTTTGTTGATCCAAACAAATGGAAATGTTTTATGATTGAATTGTAAATTTTTCAGCACGTATAAAAAACAATTTGAACACAAGACATTTGTAATACATTTTTTCACAAGCAGCCATTCCGTGAGTTCTCTTAGCCATATCAGGGTTTTATTAGTTCTCATTAAGATTTGTGACTTTAGGGGTTGGGGGGTGGGGGGTGGAGAGCATGCTGGTAATGCAATACTATGGCTGAGTGCGTCAATAACTGTCACGTCAATTATTATATACAATTTTCTTCACTGTGTGATGATCCAAACTCATAACATAATCTATCAATCAGGTCGTATGAAAATATGTCATTAGATCTCTGTTAGATGGACGATCATTAGATTTTTTTGTTGGTCTCAGCCGCAAGTCTTGAAATGCTCTGTTATTTAAACCTTTGTTTCCCTTTTTGGGGAACGTAGCCAGGTGTAACATTAGTCCATTTCCGTGAATTCAAACGTGTCTAGAAAGCCAATGTCAAGGACGTCATGGTCGCTGGATTTCCATTGTGCCTCATGCAGAAGGATACAATTGCCCATTTTCATCAGAGCCAAGTTCTCTAAAACTCTGAGTAGATCGAATTTGACGTATGTAGTGACATCATTTGCATCCTGTGTACAGACAATTACTGGTAATCAGCTTAGTAATAACATTGATGTATATGTATATTAAAATTTCGACAACTCAATAATTGAATATATTCAATAATGAACTCTGCGTAAATTGTAGTCATAAAACACAATTTTTTTTTTTAAAATGTCGAGACAATTATACAGAAATAATCATTAACAAAATGCGAGGGTAACTCTAACGCAGTGACGTCACTGGAGTTCATTTCAGAGCTTACCTTCTCTGAGATGAGTTTTTAATCCAAGGTTAACGAGGGACATTATACGGAGCCACTTACAGCATTGATGGTAAATTAAGTAGGTCACAGCGTTTAGAAATAGAAAAAATATATACTTTTACAACAACAACAAAGAAAAAAAACATAAAACAACAACAACAAACAACAACAACAAAAAAAACAAAAACAACAAAATAAAACTAAAACTAAAGAAATAGGAACACTGTGCCTTGCGGTTGAAATTCTTCTTTACCCGTCCTCACCGATACAAACATCTCAATACCTTTACCAAAATCAACTCGCTTTACCTTAGCAATTTCAGTTGACAAAATCGCAAGATCACAAAGCCTTGCATGTTCCATGGTGGATAAAGTGGTGGAAGAAAGGGCTGGTGGGGGCGTGGGGGGGATTGAAGAGGGACATTCATCCCATAAGCAGCACTTCTTTGCATTATATAGACGGGCGATATTTGAATTAACCTGTGAACTGAGTGCATTCGTGTTCCTCTCCGCTTCGTGATGGTCCCAGCTTGACCTTTGCTCTCAGTTGCCGAATCACCGGAAGAGTCTCATATTTCAATCTAGGCAAGAGAGGAACGCGAGAGGGGCGCACTCCGTTTCCTAGATTGAAATATGAGACTCTTCCGGTGATTCGGCAACTGAGAGCAAAGGTCAAGCTGGGACTATCACGAAGCGGAGAGGAACACGAATGCACTCAGTTCATACCCAAAGTCTCATATTTCAATCTAGGCAACGGAGTGCACCCCTCTCGCGTTCCTCTCTTTTTTTTGCCGCTCCCATTTGCTGAATCGAACCCGAACATTTTAACTCGCAACTCAAATTTCTCCCAATTTACTCTCAGCAAGTGATTAGACCAGCCGCAAAAATGTCCATCAACACTTGTTTTGCTGCAAATTTATAGTGTCAATCTATCATCCATCTATCCATCTTTCAACCCACCCGTCAGCCTATCTGTCTACCTCCCCTAAATTATGTTTTTGTCATTAGTCATCGTCAATGTGTCACTTACCGTAGAGTTATCACAAGTCTTTCTCTTGAAGACAAAGGTTTTCGAAAATTCGTTGTTCTTTTCTCAATATGAGGTCCAAAATGATCAAGAAGGATTTGAAAAGTTTCAAGGCGCATCCGAATATAGGAAACACATTTTTCTTCATCTCTTAAAACTTCATACAGAAGATGATGATATTCTCCAAAATTACCTCTTCGTTTAAAATTTCTGTGTGTCCCGTAACGTTTTGGGGTTCGACGTTTCCTTTTCATCCAAAACAGTAAGAGCAATTGCAAAGCCTCCATTATTGTTGCACCTAGTGGAACCAAACTGAGCAAAATGGCGCAATGTGTCGCCAGTGACGATACAAAAATGTAACACATTCGTTTCTCTTCCATTTTCTTGCCTATCGTCAAAATGGAGACAAAAGAGAAAGGCGTGCAAAACGAATGCACTCAGTTCACACCCTCAGCCATTGCAGTTATCCATTGACTAGCGGAATTTTTAGTTTAACAAAGACTTGTGAACAGGATTTTTGTTAGTCGCTTGTTTGACCTTAAGTACAACAACAACATTCTGTTGAAATGTTATCGTGACGGCATTCGGGGAGTATTGTTCAATAGTACTTTTCTCTGTACCTTTAATTTGTTTTTTGATATCCTTTCGGTCACGAACTACTAATGACTGGTTTAGTTTTCTAAAACATTTTGTTTTCTTATGGGTAAATATTGACCTGCATGTATATCAAATGTTTAAATGGCTTGATCAATGTCAGTTACGAATATCCGAGTAGAGGTCATGATTCGGACAAATACCACTCAGGACCGTGCGAGGGAGTTTGAAGGGGAAACTAGCCCCTCGCGGCTTCATAGTAGGTGCCAAAATTGCCCTAAAATATAAGTGTATTAATATTTACTTTTTTTTGGGGGGGGGGCGGGGGGAAGAAGCACCTAAATTGAGACTGCCCCCCACCCCCCCCCCCCCCCCCCCCCCGTATCGTTGCATTCGTTGCCACATCCATTAAGCAAGGAGATCTACACGTCCGGGACAATTTCAAAATAATACTGATTCAAAATTCTTGTTAAAATTTATATTACCTTCACACGGACAAGGACTTTACCAGCTTGTCCAATCAGAATTGGAAGACCAATAATCTCTAACAAAATGCTTTCTTTACCTCGGTCAGTTCCTGTGGAATGTCAGCGATTTTTAGTTCGAGGAATGATACTTAAGATGAGACAACAAACATTTAATTGTTAAATATAACAAACTTACATACAAACAGAAGGTGATTGATAGGTAAAGACCATGCATCCAGCGGGGGGGGGGGGTTTGCTTGGTGAATGAATTGAAAGGATGGGTGAATGAACACATCGAATGTATGCCGCTTAGAGGATGTGNGTGGGGGGGGGGGGGAGAGGAAAAGATGGAACACGCGGATGACTTTTGTTCAATTGATGAATCAATGATTGGTAAATCGGTGAAAGGACGACTTGATCGATTGGTAATTATCATGGAATAACTCGTTAGTCCGTTTAAGCTTACGCTTGTCATTGCTTAGAAATATTTGCTGAATTTTGAAATAGAAATAGATTGTCCCGAAAGACATTGACGCAAGTCTTGTCTTCATGTTGAAAATCAGCATTCGCAAATTGCGAACAAAATCGATGCATTAAGTTTGAAGTACAATTCTTTTTTGGTTTGTTTTCAAGTCTGGAATAAAGCTGATTAATTTATGAGATGTTTTGCTACGACTTTGTTCTACATAGTTTTGCAGTCCCAAAATCGCCGACGTGACCGAGGGGTGAATGAAGACTTAAGGCCAGAAATTTTAGGGTTATTTTCAGAAAAGCACACAAGTCAACAAAAATTGTAATAAAATAATGTGTGTCTAGAAACGCCCGAGTTTCATCTTATTTGCTATCTTACTGAGAGAAAAAAAAGGGAGAGAGAGAGAGAGAGAGAGAGAGGGAAGGAAGGAGTGAGGGAGAGAGACAAAGAGAATGAGAGGGAGATATAGATAAAGAAGGAGAGAGGGAGAAAGGGAGAGAGAAAGGGAGAGAGAGTCGGAGAGAGAGACAGAGAGAGAGACACAGAGAGAGAGAGAGAGAGAGAGAGAGATGGGGAAGGAGTGAGGGAGAGAGACAAAGAGAATGAGAGGGAGATAAGAAGGAGAGAGGGAGAAAGGGGGAGAGAGAGTCGGAGAGAGAGACAGAGAGAGACAGAGATAGAAAGTATCTGCTTACTGTCGGCTCTTGACCGACGACGCTCCAATCCACTGGATAAGTTGGACATGTTGGAAAGTTATCCAGCTGTGCGGGTGGGGGGGGGTGGGGGTGGTAGGGGGGGGAGTCTGTCTGAAAGATTGTCTTGCGGGATTTTTCGTAAGTCTTTTGACGGCCTTCTGTGGAGGAAAAAAATATAAAGGAGGGAATGGAAATATCAAGAGTTGCATAATGCGAGTGGATATGGTTGATCGGCATGTGGATGTGCTTATTTGAATGTTGGTATATTGATGGGTATGTGGAAATATTGATGGGTATGTGAAAATATTGATGGGCATGTGGATATAGTGATCGGTATGTGTATATAGTAATATTGATGGGCATGTAGATATGTTGATCTGTATGTGGATATAATAATAAGACATGTATGAAGTGGTTGCTCGATAGTAATACATTGCATGTGCACCATAGAGCAGCGCTTCCCCAACTTTTAAGTTTGGTGGACCGGTGGACGCATTTTGCAATTGCACCAGGGACCGGTGCCAGATTTATAAATTAAATTTTCCCCATTTTGTTCGATCATAAATATTTATTTTGTGCGGACCGGCCCAGTAAGGCTGGCGGACCGGCCCAGTAAGGCTGGCGGTCAGGCGGACATGAGTATGTATAATATATTAACAAGAAAATCTTTATTTGAGAGCCCACAACTCTGTAAGCGCCGCTTTTGGAAGATCTATTAATAGATTCAGCGGCAATTTCAGATTCAACAATAATATTGATACTATTTATAGAATAAGAAACCCTGTTGACCGTTAAATAAATTCAATGGGGGATTTCAGATTCTATAATTAGTACCACGACAATGGCTAAATTTTGGTCTTTTTTTTTCTTTTTTTTTTTTTGTTTTTTTTTTTTTTTGTTTTTGTTTTTTTTGTTCAAAGTGTTCTTTTGCCCCTAAGCGTACATACCTTACATAATTCGATACCAAAATTAATGAACTATTGATTGGGTAACTCAATGAAGCTGCATTAAGGTGAAAGTAAGGTTTAAGCGAATATATATACATATATATATATATATATATATATATATATATATATATGCGTCTGTGTGCGTCTGTGTGTATCTGTGTGTATCTGCGTTAGTGTATGCGTATGTGTGTGTGTGTTTGTATCTATGTGTATATATGGTCTAAATGCCGTGTGTGCATGTGTGTATTTGATCCAGAGTCAAATTCATGTCAAATTTTTACAATGCCTTCATGACATTATAGATCACAATAAGACCACCAAAAAAGAAAACGCCTTCGATTAAAAACATAAATTCATTTCACCTAATATTTTCAGGTTCCCTGACAACTGAGTTAGAATCTTGTCTCTAGAGATCTCTGTTATATCATACACAGTCTTAAATCTTGAGATGATTTGACAGCGACTCTTTGAAACGATAGATCACTTTAACGTCCGGAAAAAAAAATATACATGAACTCATTGGAGAAAATCACGACAGATTGAAATACAAATACTTATTTGCCAACATTTGTTTTCCTAAACACTCGCAATTAAACACTAGATAATAAACACCGACATTTTAAACACTAGAAATTAGACACTGACATTTAAACACAAGAAACTGAACATCTGTCACATGAATAATTGTACTGGAAAAGTCTCACTAGCATGAGAGTATAGCCAAATGAAACAATTGTACTACCGTATTTTCTCTTATAAGACGCGTCTTAAGAACCTATTTCAGATCGTTTTATTTTTAGTACTTACGCATATATTTATGTTACTGACAATAACAATGTTTCGATTCGGTGCTCAAGTATATTTATAAATAAACTTGATTCAGTTAAAACGGGAAAAAGAATGTTCTTTTATTGCTTTAAGATAAGAAAAGATAAGATAAGATTCTTGTATTGATCCGAACAAATGGAAATGGTTTTTTTAAATAGCATTGTCCATAAACATTTTCAGCCCAAAAATAAATACATATTAAATAAAAACTACTTTTGCCAACTAAAACAATTTAAACACAAGACATCTACATTATATTATTTAACTAGTTTAAAAAAAAAACAACATCATCCATTTGGTGAACTCCTTTAGTTATAAAGGGGACTAAATTGGTGATCTTTTAGATTTTGTGACTTCTGGGGGAGCACGCTGGTAAATTCCCACAGATTGGGGAACAAAATAATTTTAATATCTTTCAGTCCTCGCCCTGAGAGAAAGAATTACTCCTCTCTCTACAACACACCATCTGTCATACTATCAATCATACTATCCTATTATACTATCTACCACACTCTCTTAAACAGCCTCCATCTTACTGTCAACCCCACTATCTAAGATTAGCCTCTGCCATACCGTCTCACTCTATTTTACAATTTTTTTTATCTCGAATGCTCAATCTCTCTCCCCCCTCCCCTCTCTTTCTCCCCCCGTCTCTCTATCTCGCTCTTTCTCTGAATGTCTCAATCCTTCTCTCGCACAACCTCTCTATCCATCTGTCTATAACGCTTTCACTTCTTTTATCCACCACTCCCCGTCTCTCCGCTGTGCTTCGTCTGCCTGAGGCCCATCTATCATCACTTCTAACTGGCCGTGTTACCCGTTCCTCTCTCTTTCTTGACTTTTCAAATCTATGAATGATCTATCTAATATAACTATTAATCTATACGTAAAAATTGTCTGCCCATCCGTCAACAGTGTCTGTCTATCCATCAACATTGTCTGTCTATCCATCAACAATGTCTGCCTATCCATCAACATTTTCTGTCTATACTTCAACATGGTCAGACTATCCATTCCATTATTTGTCTATCCATCAAAATTGTCTTTCTATCCATCAACTTTGTGTGTCTATCAATCGAAATTGCCTTTATATCCATCACAATTTTCTATCTATCCATTAACATTTATTATCTATTCATCATCATTATCTGTATATCCATCAACATCATATATCTAGTGTCTCATTTTTATTTACTTAGTTTACATGTTTTAATAATTGTAAAGTGCTTAGAGCTTTATGATAAGCGCTATATAAAAATGCCTAAATAAATAAATAAATAAAATATCTAATCCATCAACATTGTCTGTCTATCCATCAACATTGTCTATCCATCAACATTGTTTGTCTATCCATCAACATTGTCTATCCATCAACATTGTCTGTCTATCCATCAACATTATCTGTCTATCCAATTGCCATTGTCTGTCTATCCAATCAAAATTGTCTGTCTATCCATAAACTTTGACTGTCTATCCATCAACATTGTCTGTCTATCCAATCACCATTGTCTGTCTATCCATCAACATTGTCAGTCTATCAATCAATATATTTTGTCTATCCATCAAAATTGTCTGTCTATCAATCAACACTGTCTTTTTATCCATCATCATTGTCTGTCTCTCCATCAACATTGTCTGCCAATTCATCAACAATGGCTGTCTATTCATCATCATTGTCGATCTATCCAATCAACAATGTATGTCTATCCAATCACAATTGTCTGTCTATCGATCAACATTATCTGTCTATCCAGTCAACACTGTCTGCCTACCTATCAACACTGTATGCCAATCCATCAACATTGTCTTCCTATCCATCGACAATCATCGACAATGTCTGCCTATCCATCAACAGTGTCTTTCTTTCCATCAACAACGTCTGCCTATCCATCAAAATTGTCTGTCTATCCATCAGCAGTGTCTGTCTATCCATCAACATTGTCGGCCTACCCATCAAAATGTATTCCTTTGTTGGTTCATCTGTTGGTTTGCTTGTTCATTCATCTAGTCGCTCGTCACTTGTTTACCAACCCTCCACCCTCGACCCTACATTTGTAAAAATAATTTACTCAATCATCTGAAGATTGTTCGGTTCACTTTATTATTATGGAAGGTGGGGCGGCGGGATGATGGGACGGTGGGGGTGATGGGACGGTGGGATGGTGGGTTGTTGGGGCGTTAGCAAAGTAAGACTTTGGGCAGGAGGACGATGGTGGGACAGCAGGATGGTGGGATTGTGGCAAGGTAGGATAGGGGTACAGTCGATAGGTGGGATTGTGGGATAGTGGTACAATCGGAAGGTGGGATGGTGGCACGGTAGGATAGTGGTACAATCGGAAGGTGGGATGGTGGCACGGTAGGATAGTGGCACAATTGGAAGGTGGGATGGTGGCACGGTAGGATAGTGGTACACTCGGAAGGTAGGATGGTGGCACGGTAGGATAGTGGTACAATCGGAAAGTGGGATGGTGGCACGGTAGGATAGTGGTACAATCGGAAAGTGGGATGGTGGCACGGTAGGATAGTGGTACAATCGGAAGGTGGGATTGTGGCACGGTACGATAGTGGTACGATCGGAAGGTGGAATTGTGGCACGGTAGGATAGTGGTACAATCGAAAGGTGGAATGATGGGACGGTGGGACGATATGCGGCGAGACGACGGGCGGTGGGGCGATGGGCGATATGATGGTGGGATATGGGATGGGTTTTTTTTTTGCGGTGGGGAGCGATGTTTGGGACTTTCAATTTTCTGTTTTAAGTCTGTAGCTAAAATGTAAGTTTACGTACTTCCATAATACATGCACCCCCCACCCCACCTTTTTGTTGCCAAGTTCTTGGTATGTGATCAACCAGGCATGACTATTTACATACGGACGGGATCAATAATTCTTATGTCAGCATGGGCTGAAATCTTTGACTAACGCCTTCAGTTTCAGATCACAAAGTTTTGATTTGAAAGGTCATCGCCATGTCCATTCCTTATATGCGATGAATATTTTGGGAGGCCAGGCGAAAACAGAGGAAGTTACGACAAGAAAGAAATAGACCTCCCCATGGTTGGTTAAAATATAACTTAGATCTTTCATGTGATACCACGTTTAGTCTCACAAACCCAACAATGATATTTTAAATATTTTTTTTTTTTTATAAACCCAACGTCTCGCTCTTGAATCCCGTGTCCGATTCGCCGCAGCCGTAGATCAATGGTAATTTTTCTTCTTGTATCAAGAGTGTCTCTTGTTTACATTGGTTCTGAATTTCCTCCAGCGTGTAGCAAAGGAGGACCAATCAACTCCACGCGCTGGTGACATGCTTAGTCACGTGTCAATCATTAGACGGCTGAACATTATCTCACAGAAAGTGAACATCCCCCAAAATGTCTAAAACATAACATGAACACGTAGAGCATAGAATTCCTGATAGCCTAAATTATCAATTGTTTGTTAGAACACCCGTCATACTTTACCTTTTGCCAACCAGCTTGTTAACACATCATTAAAAACGTTTCTTGTGCCAACCAGCTTGTTTACACATCAGTAAAACAAACTTTTATTTTGCCAACCAGTTGGTTAACACACTAGTACAGCCTTTTCTTTTGCCAACCAGTTTTTAAGTGCACCAGTAAAAACTTTTCTTTTTCAACCAGCTTGTTAACACACCAGTAGAAAAAAATTATTTTTTTCAACCAGCTGGTTGGCACACCGCTAAAAACGTTCCTTTTGCCAACCAGTTTGTTTAAAAACCAGTAAAAAAATTCTTTAGCCAACCAGTTTGTTAACACATCAGTCAAAACTTTTCTTTTGCCAACCAGCTTGTTAACACACCCGTACAAACTTTCCTTTTGCCAACCAGCTGGTTAGCACACCGTTAAAAACTTTTCTTTAGCCAACCAGTTTGTCAACACACCAGTAAAAAACTGTTCTTTTGCCAGCCAGCTAGTTCACATAAAAATAAAAACGGTTCCAGTGTCAACCTGTTTTGTTTGTGTGTGTGTGTTTTTTTTTTTTTTTTTTTTTTTTTGCCACCCAGAAAAAACTTTTTAATTTTTAAAGAATTAATTTGAACAAAACATCATTGCCTTTTGAA